>JADNRV010000555.1:0-25074 GCA_015499995.1 Flammula alnicola
TTCGTTTCGCATCGATGTTTGCTGCGCCTCTGAGAAACCCAATTTTACCAAACACCTGTGTAGTTTTTTGCCGGAATCTGTCTCGACCTCGATCACTGCTCGATGGATTACACCTACGGCGCCAGTTCCTATGGGTGCATGCAATGTGACCGTCATAAACTGGCTAGAACTGTACACGGATTTCCTATCTGGCTCCTCGAAAGCGTCATTGAACAGACCCGGAACACAGCTTGGGCCCTGACGTATGAAAGACGATGGCGCCGGCGATCGGTAATGGTCGTAATCAAGCCTGATGAGTGCCAATTCTCGACAACTAATTTCTTTCTCAGTCTACAGGATATGATCGAGTGAAGCTGGTGAGAAGAGTGTGGATAACTTACTTCGTTTGCCTTGTAAATACCACCCTCGTTGTACACCCTGGGTATAATCTCTCCGCTAGCCTTCCTTCGTTTGCTAGGAGTTGATGGCGCACTTTCTAAATTTTCTGCAGACCGCTTGCGACTGAAAGTTCCTGGTGTAGCAGTGGAGCCGTCGGTACTCTTTGTCACTGTGTACCTTTCCAGCGCATCTTGCAAAATCGCTATGTGCAGTCCCATATGCAGCTGCCGGTATTTGGGGTTCTTGCAGTGGACCGTGTCAATTGCATCAGATAGATAGAGCGTTTGAGATCCTCGATGACGTATGCCAATACGTTCGTATGTCCCACAGTTAAAAACCATGAATGTGGCATCGTATTTCACAGCCGATGCCCATGTCTGCGAAGAGATTAATTCCGTGAACTGTAAGACAATGTATAATTACTCACGCGCTGGATGTAATCGTTTCCGTTAGGGCGATATTTACGGCGAACCACCGCGCGCCGACCTGGTACTTTAACCGGGACAATTTTGGGTTTGAATACCGACTTTTTGTCGCGGTTTGGCGCAATAACCCCGTGAGACGTTGTCGAAGAAGCTGAGAAGCCTCGTTTGGTGTTGGGTCCTCTCGCCAAGACACGTTTAGATCGCTGATGTTTTGGCATAGTCTCGCGGGACAATACCATCTTTGGGGCATCCAGCGGAGGGCGTAACGAGGGGTTTGTCGGGTATCCTGTTGTATGTGCTCCTTCCCATTTAAATTGAGGTGTTGTCTTCATCTGAGTCACAAGGATCTCTCCAGATTTCGTAAGAGCAAAAAAAGACCACACAGCTAGCCAAGGGAAGATTCGAGGAAACTCTTCCATCATGTCAAAAGTTGCTTTGTCAAAGGATTCGACTAAAGATTGGCGTATAAAGGGGTTGGAAGAGAGGGATTCATAAAAGGGGAACAATCTGCCTTCTCTCAGAAATAGGTTTTCTTCGTCGTCATATCCGACATTGAATGTTGAAAACCCAAACAAGCACGACCAAGCTAACTCCTGTGGATGATACAGAGTTTCGAGGCATATCTAATGCACGCACGTGCCACACAGGTGTAGTATTGCTCCCCCACCGCTTTAGAATCGTGCATGTTGGCCGGTTTATCCTGGGGAAATAAGTAGTCGTCGCGATGAAAATGGCGACCAGCTGCAGTAAAGGCTCCAAGCATCCCGTCCCATTTAGCGGATAAATCTTGAGGAAGAGAAGGTACTGGTGCAACATGTTTGAGGATTAAACTAGCCTCGATGTGTCTGTCGTAGAAGGTAATGGGGTTCTGAATGACCTGATGGATATCCGGCCGAGTTTTCAAGGGCGGGTAGTTGTAATCTAACGCGTCCTTGAGGACTGGTGCAAAAGGGTCATCTGGAGAGAGCATGGCAGACAAGATAAATGGAATCTGGTGGCACAATTACGTGAGTTAATAAACTCCTGAAATCAACCAATATTCTTGCGCACCGGTTTTGCGGTCTTATCCTCTTGATTGTCGAGCAACACCGAAACATTCGCTATAACCTAGAGCTATGAGGCTCAACCTCTAAGTTACAGTTGTCAAGGTGGATGAAAGGGAGAGCGGCGAACATGAAAGTAACTCAAAGGTCGAAGTCAGGTGAAGGTTGAGCCCATTGTCGAACAAGGAACATTCAATAATATTGGAAAGTTTGCATTCGGTAATTTCCAACGTGTCACGTGACTCAGAATCTATTTCCTATTTTAATTTACAACCCGGATCGCCGAATATTTCGCTTTTTTTTTCTTCAAAATTTTGGGTCTTGTTCACAAGGTATCGACTAATTATTATACAACGCCTGGTGGTTTGTGCAGAGGAATTTTTTGGACACGAACATAGACATGAACATAGATTACATGCCGTGGAATAACAGCGTACTTTTTTTCAGTCTTTCCGATTATGAATCGTTTAAAGATATTCTAGTATTCCGCAACCTAGTACATATATCGTAAATACACGAATTCCATTTAAATCCTCCATTATTTGCAAAAACTCGTGGTGGGAAGCCTGTAATTCCATGGATGTGTACGTACCTAGGTAACTCACTGTTTTCAGACCAATCCGAGGAAGATGCTGAGCCAGCTCGTCATCGAGGTAAGCGAGAACCAAGAAAGGCTGGTTATTACACAGACGTCGACAAGGGGGTATGTCCGTTTACATAACCTACATACAAGGTATAACTATCCTAAGGTTCTATGTCTGCTGGCTGAATGCCGTTACAATCGACACGGTGGCAACACCGGAGCGGTACTCGATAAAGCCTCGAAGATATAGGTAGCCAGAGTCGTGGGTGCTTCTTGTGGTATCTATGGATTCGCCAGGTGGGTTAAAGTTGGAACGTGGTAAGAGGCCTCGAGGTACATTGGGTGATAAATTAAAGACGCACCAGATGCCCAACGTTCTTCTGTATTGTCACAGAAGCGAACCGGCGTCCTGATTTCGGGTCTGTTAGGGCTTGGTGCACGTGTGAGGGGCTGTTAAGGATGGGTAAATATACGTAGGCAAGGGAGAGACGAAGGAATACATACATCATGTCGGGAATTTCACCCAGGATGAGGTGGACTGGGATACGATGACAGACTTTGTTGAGGACCTCGACTGGTTTCGTTGGGCCTTCTTCGTCCAGGTACATGGCCTGTAGCTGATAAGCTCGCGAATGATAGACACTATGATGGTATTACTGACGACTTCTTGCTCTGGACTACACGACAGGCCAAAGCCACCGGCCTCTGGCTTCCAATGGAGCGCATGGTGCTGCAAAGTAAAGTAAGCAAGAGGGATCCACTCAGGAAATGGAAATGGCTTGACGACGCACCAAGAAGCGATCCAAGACCCGAGGGTCCCATTTTGCGCCCCGTCTTCGAAGGTCGTTGTAGTCCTGGTTTGCTTCTTCTAAGGTGGGCCATAATTTTGTGCGTTTCTTCGCCCTGCCCACTAGTTTGTCGCGGAGAGCTCTAATGTGGTGTCGCCCGACTGCGCTAAGCATTGGCTCCACGATGACGAGTGTCGAGAATGTGAATACCGGTTGTATTTGTTGCAGCATCAGGCTTAAAATGCACGTCAGCTGAAAACATTCGATGAGAAAGTAAAGGAACGCACATCGCATTCCCCCCTAATGAATGCCCTATCCCGACCAGATTCCTACTCCTGAAATCCACGCGAGCACCATGGTTTAAACCAGCTGAGAGAAAGCGGTGGACGGCATGTGCATATCTCTCACAAGAGACTGGAATATGTTAAAGATCAAGAAGAAAAGAGGTGCGAAGCGGAAACAAACACAGACAATCTTGAAAACCGGGTTCCGTCAGGGTTCGGTGGTTTCTCTGGCCCGACTCTCCGTGGTTGGGGCAGTCGATCGTCCAGGCCTCGCGGATCACAGTTGTGCTTCCGGGCTGCGACGCGAGGGCAAAGAGGTCCTCGAGCGCAGGCTCCCACGTCTCCTTGTGGAAGCTCGTCGAGTGCAAGACTATCAACGTCTCTGCGGAGGGGTTCGTGACATTCTTCTCGAACTCTGGCACCCAGTACCGCTTTGCCACTATGAAGAGGGGGTAGTCGGACGTTGGGGGTAGGATATGGGACTCTATGAGCATGGCTGGTGAAGTACAAAAGCAATTGTGCGCCAGGACCTAGGGGCCAACTGACTTTTTATAGAACACCCTTTAACTTTATCAGAAGTTATCGAACGTTGACAGCGAGAATGTTGAAAACCGAGGCTACTGACGATCAGTCTTATTCGATCCCATCAAATGAAAGACAGGGAAGCGGCAGAAGTATGTAGGAGTCACAAGAATTGCCCTCGAATCCCTTGCCACAATAAATTGCCTCGGCTTTGAATAAGAACCATCCTGCAATGCTCCGTGTCACTCAGAAATACCCAGACTGGACGGCATGAGCGGCATAACGCGCAAGTCAGGATTCGGCAGGACGGCATCGATATTCTCGATTCGTCCGGGTTTCGTAACTCCTTTTTTAAATTCTTTCTTACTCGTCTTTTCTCTCTTCCAGATTTCTTGCATATCCCTTACCTAGCCTTGTATACATTTTGTGTAAATTTGGACTCAGTCACTCCTAGGTACTTTAACTACAAGTTTTGAACTACGAACATATAAGCGCCCGTCGAGGGCGAGGAAGTGCACTTGAGTTTCCACTTACACTCTGCATTCTGTTTCAAACAATGGCACGAGTTGACAGGAATTATCAATCCACATCTTCAACAAGCTGGAAAATTCCAAAGCGCTAACTTCGCGAGAGGCGAGGGAAGTATCTAGGACATATCATAGGAAATATTTTCATGTCTTCCTTTCTAAACTTCGCTATCTAAGCATTCAAGTTAATCAGATATTCCAAGCCAGATGCTAATATTATACGAATGCTTCTTTCAACAAAGGTTGTTTTGCATCTGTCCATTTCCACGATCCCTTGTGCTGAGACGCTAACTGGGTGCCAACAAACTTATCCTGACATCAGTGCAAACCCACCCTCGAAAATCTTGCGAATTATAAAGCCTCCACTGTTATTCTACGGCACAAGCATCATTAATACTTCCGGTTCGAACAACGGCGAAAACGGTTGGGGCCATGTTCAAGCCGCGCTCATGATGGATGTCGACGACGCAGAACGGCGTCGACGTGCCGATCGGCAGCACATCATGCATCGTGGGAATGCTGATGGCCGAGGAAAATCCTTATGAGGGAATTGAGAATTTACGCATCCCATCGGACCCATCCCCCTGTGACATGGAAATTTCTTTTAGACGACTTTAGAGCTTCTTGATGGGATCGAATAAGACTGATCGTCTCTCCCCTCTTGAAAACCTGCCTGTTGCTTGCCCCCAAGAGATGTTCGCTGCAGTATGGCCTATTTCGTTAAAGATACCCGTCCATTAATATCTTGTTTATGGGCGATATAACCAAGACGAATATATTTTCCAATGACGGCCCGGTTATATCACGAAACACCCTGCCCTAAGTTAATCATATGACCTATTATTGCATCCTCCAAATGACTCACGCGTGTACAATCCTTCTTGTCCTCAATATTCACCGCAGCTGCCCTTATATTTTTGCCATGCCTGCTGAAAGAGTCAAATCTAGCAAGATATCTTCAATTATGCATAGCCAAGATAAAGATGTCGCCTTGGACGGTTGTTCTCATATGAATTCACGGTACTTTGGCGATGTCATATCACCTCAAGTTACACAATGTGCGCCGGTCAACAACGACCATGCCCTCATAGAAGCTGGTAAAACAGCTACGCTGGAACCCTCAAGTGTTCCGGGCATCTATTTTCCAGTAACAGGTCAACAACGCGATGCTTACAGAACGAAGACCGGAAAGGTGAGCACTTCCGATCTCGAACGTTGCGATGTTCACTCATTTACACACATCTTGTAGCGACTGACGCCCCACCAATGGAACGTCTACGATTTCGCGATGACCATTCCCAAAGGAAAAGTTACAACATACAAAGAAGTCGCTGCCGGTGCTGGTGGTTCCCCGCGTTCTGGTATGTCTTCGGGCAATACTCCCAAACATCAAACACCATTGATTCAAGTTCATCCTCTGATTCATTCAGTGGGCAATGCGCTGAGAAATAACCCATTCAGCCCATATGTTCCTTGTCATCGAGTTATTGCCTCCGACCTCTTCGTTGGTGGTTTTTTCGGAGAATGGGGAAAGGACCACAAGACCGGAACACGATACAACGAGAAGGTCGACATCCTCTCGAAAGAGGGTGTTAATTTCAACGAGAAAGGCCATCTTTTGAGTGCTGATGAGGTATTATGGAAGCCCTGACTCCTGAGATGGGGCTGTTGACGTTCGACGTTCAGTGTTGATTGAAGTCTTAGGAGAAGGTGGCGGCCCGTGTATTCGTCTGCCCGAAGACACGGATTTCTCTTGTAATAGGTAGGTTCTCACTACTAGAGTAGTATGTGCGCGTTCATGCATGAATAATCGACCCCAGTTTTCGACGCCTTGCATGCCCTGGCAAAACGAAGGGATTCTGTACGCCCTTTGGTATGCATAAACGAAGGACGCGCGTAAAGCGATAAGTATGGAAATATTGCAAGAGCCTTCCAAGAGCCTTCCTTATATTTCTACTTGGTCCCGAAGCTTATACAAGGAGAGACGCGCCTGGGCTTGGCCTGGACACTTAGCAAGACACATAGCATCGAAATTTCGAAAATAAAATTCACAATAATTCTATGTAACGGATAACTTCACCATGTTGCAACAAACTTTCTGACCTATCACTAGACTCCACCATTGTCAGTACAGTCCTTATTAAAAGCTCAGTAGCGATTTATCCGAAACGCGTTGGCGCAGGATTTTAATATGACACGGGGGCCCGAAGGTAGGTGTTGATTTCAGACTCTGTGTACCACTCAATACTTACATATTGTTCGGTGCTCAGAACTTGAACAAAACTTTGAAAGTGCGAAGACTCATCCTCCGTCCAAGCTCACATCAGGGGAAAGCAACAATTCTATGTAGATCTACGTAGCACCAATAATCAAGGTAGAGTGGTAGAGTAGTCCCCAAATATATAGGTACAGTAGATCTCAGCTATTATTCAGTAGCATCCCGTAGCATATGCATGTGACTCAGTAGCTCAAAATTATTCCAGTAGCTTTCACGCTACCAGGTCTATCCATTGTATCAGAACTACAGACAGACTGATAGATAGGATTATTATAATGTAAATCACACATATAGGGATGAATAATATGGTTTGTGCATTACTCGCAGCTACTACGTGATAAATGCTAACTAGTCCTCCATTTCGCTATCAGTCTCACCTGTTCTTCCTGCTAGTTCTTCGCGTGCACGTTCCTTTGCTTCAGCGCTAAGAGTTGGCTTGGTGACATTTTGCGTAGCGACACCTGCATTGCGGCTAAGAAGATATAAGTCAGCATGAACACAAGCACATGTATCAAAGAATACGCACGAAGATCGGGTATAGAGCTTCCTCCGAATAGCCGTAACAACTTCGACGTTCAATGCCTCCCATTCAGCCAAATCCTTACGGAAAATCTCATGCCTATCCTTGATATCCTTTCCCCATAGTTTGGCCTTGACGCGAGTTCCGTCAGACCATTCATCGAGGCAGAAGTCAAGCTAATTAAAGATAGTGATGACTTAGTGTTCGACGTGGACTTGGACATTCAAATAGAAATAAATAGACTCACGATTGTAAAAATCAACGCTAGCGTCTCCAGGGGAATAGGGTTGAACAGGTTCTTGAAAGTAACACCTTGAGAATTGGTATCTTCGAACCAGATGGCGTGCAAGATCTCAGAGATGATCTTTCCCTGTGCATAGCCGGAAAATGTCTCGGGGTTCTATAACAACAAAACATAAGATAAATATATGACGAACATATAAAACTCACTTTGTAATGGAAGGCGGCCTTGGTCTTCAACTTCGTATAAAGATCACGATTCCAGGCCACAGTTTTCGCATCAGTCCCACGTTTGAAGCCAAAGACATTGACCATAAGTGGACGGATCTGGTCGAGGGCATGGCCCCGAATTCGTGAACCACGTCTTTGAAGCTGTCCGAGATATTCTTTGTAAACAAGGAATTAAAAGAATGATGAACACGTACAATGGAACTGATGCCGTCTGTGATTTTGTAGGACTCCTCAGCTGCAAGACAAGCATTCTTCCATGATTGTCGTGTCCATTTGAATCGCTTCGCGGTATCTGGTAAGGCGTCAGACGTAGATACAAGGCTTTCATACTCTGAAGCTGCCCGAAGGATGAGGGCGCGCACAACCTCTTCGAAATCCGAGGCTTTGAGCTTTTTAGGGTTTACATCAGCACCTGAACGAAATGCAGGCGTGGCGACAGTCTTCTGTGAAGCAGGTTCAGGTTGAGCAGTCTTGGTCTTCTTCGAAGCCGGATTGGCAGGCGGCTCCTCAGATCTAGCGTCAGACGCCGAACCAGATCTTTGGCGTTTCTGGGCAGCTATAGTAGGCGATGATGAGCCTGGACCAGACGCACCAGGTCCATCGAGGTCTTCACAATCCGAAGAAGTAGGGGCAGGTGGCGGTAAAGTCTTGAAGGCATTCGACGAGATCCGGGGCGGCAAGACTGGTTTTTGGGCAGCAGCAGCACCAATTCGCTTGAGAGGGGTACGGGTGTCATCTGTGCGATTCGTGACAGCTACCGTAGCCAGAGGTTTAATCTATTACAGTAGATTAGTGTAATATCAGTGCAACGAAAATTTTTCTAAACATACCGAGCTCGAAAAGCCTGTTTTCTCAAATATTTCATCTTCACTTTCAACATCATCATCATCGGGGAAATAATCTAACAACCAGTAAGTCGCAGTATGAGAAAAAAACAGGCAGACTTGCCTTTCGATTTCGATTTCGAGGCTTCCTTACTTTTCTTCTTCATCTTGTTGACTTCTTTTTGTAACGCTTCTAACTTCTTCAACTTCGCCTCGAAATTTTCCTTATCTGAAAAACATAGCAGCATATATGAACCAAATGACGAAAAGATGGTAGATGAGGTAGACACATACCTAAAGACGCCTGCTTGTTGGAAGCAGTGATAGAACGCTTGGAGCGAGGAGCTGGAGCTTCGTCAGAAGACTCCTCGACCTCGACTGAGACCTCCTCTTCCTCCTCACTATCAACAACCATTTTCTTGCGAGGTGCGCCCATGAGTCTACGTGGCTGAATACTAGGAAGATATTGTGATGATAATGGAAAAAAATTAAGGTTTCAGTAGAAAGCGCAACTCCGACACCTTTGTATACTTCCGCTCACGAACACGGCAGAGACGGCACTGGACACAATCCTTAGAATTTCTCTTACATGAGACGACATGGATAGCCCACATAAATGTCCGTATTGCCCCGCTAAACTCGCAACACCCCGCGGCCTGCACCTACATATTATGCAAACCAAACGATGCCATGCGAAGATGCAAGTGTCTGCGTATGACTCCGATGAAGCCATGGCAAATCCTGACAGTTCCAATCCGATGACCGCAACACTGGACGAGGAAAATTCTGTTGAGCAGATGTACACCGATGATGAAAATTACAACTACGCACCTGTTCTGGAGAGCACAGATCCTCCTCCACTCGAGTATGCTGCTCTATCCAGAGGAGCCGCCGGTATGCCTACTGGACAGGCTTCACCCAGCCAGAGGGCAACTGTTGAAGATGTCGAAGACGAAGGATATGGCTATTGGGTGGAAACCTTTCCGAAACCTGCTGGGACGAAGAAAGAAAAATCAATGAGCGGATTTGAGAGGCATAGAGAAATGCAGAAAGAGCAGGGAGACGCACCTTGGGCGCCATTTGAGAGCGAGGAGGAGTGGGAATTAGCAAGGTGGATGATGACATCGGGGGCGAGCCAGAAGAAGATGGATTCCTTTTTGAAGCTGAACATGGTGGGTACATCAGAAGCATCAGACGTTCGAAATTCACATCAGACTTACCTTAAAAACCGTAGATTCGTCATGGGGCTAACCCTGCCTTCCATAACAGCCGGGCCTTGCTGAAGCGGATCGACAGGCTTCCCACAGGTCCATCATGGACATGTACACCTTTACGGATCACTGGAGATAAGGTTGACAAGCAAAAAAAGCCCCTGACCGAGGACGTCGAGCTCTGGCATCGCAATCCTGTAGAATGCATCAAAGAATTAATGGAGAATCCAGCTTTCGAAAAGAACCAATGCTACGAACCTCGGCGCGTGTTTAGAAAGGGAGACTATACCAATCGCGAGTATAATGAGATGTGGACAGCGGACTTGTGGTGGGATGTTCAGGTACGTGACTTCTTGGAATTAAAAAAAGATCATCTTGATTGATAACGACAAAAGAAACTCTTACCTGAGGGGGCTACCGTCGCTCCAGTAATCCTGTCATCGGATAAGACAAACCTTACCCGGTTCAGTGGAGACAAGCAAGCCTGGCCGGTCTATCTCAGCATCGGCAACATCGCGAAGGAGGTACGCCGTAAGCCGTCAGAAAGGGCCATGGTTCTTGTAGGCAAGTCTCTTGAAACAGTTGTAATACTTGTAACATACCATATAACAAATGATCCTCAATTTTGCAGGATATATTCCGGTCTGCAAATTAGAATGCTTCAGCAAAAAGCGAAGATCCGCGGAAGGATACCAGTTGTTCCACGAATGCATGCGAACACTATTAAAGCCATTAATAGACGCTGGGAAATTGGGCATGGATATGGTGTGCGCAGACGGTTTTATACGCACCGTGTACCCAATTGTCGCCGCATACATCGCCGATTATCCTGAGCAATGTCTTGTCGTTTGCTGCAAGGAGAATTCGTGCCCCAAATGCCTTGTTCCACCAAAATCTCGAGGCGATCATCGTGTAAACTCGGTCCTCCGAGATCCGGTGAAGAGACCGCGAGCGGCTAGCTGTGAACGGACTACCATTCTTCTTACCTGAGCTATTTTTAGCACTTAGTAAAGCTTATAATGTAGTCTAAATGTTACAAGTCCGGACATTACAATGACAAGGCTACTAAGGACTAGAGGAAACTATGCAAGATAACGAGGAATGCGCGGTTTAATAAAGACATTATCATTAGTAACTATTGAGATACTAGTCAATACATCTAATGAAGTGTACGGAAATAGGCGCCTTTCAGTAATGTCTTAACCATCCGGCCTATACAGCGAGGGCGCGGATCTCTAGATTAAAGAACGGACATCTAGGCACACTACAGGACAGGTCGCGTGACATTGCCGAAGGCATCGAGGACAGTGGAGCAGCCGGGGTAAAGCAGACGCCCATAGACGCGCCTGTAGCAACGCCGATCAAAGCTCGGATCAAAGGGATACCAAATTGGGAACACATACCATATCGGGTAATAACTGGGTACAGGAAGATTTCCGGGGTGCATAACTCGACACAGCGAGATCCCAGATGCACGCCGAAGGTACCAAGATACCGGGTACAAAGGACGAAGGGTTACAACCCTAATCACGAGCATTATCTCGGACAGAACGTGCGTGGATTGCCCGAGCGTCTCCGACGAGATGTAGGCGCGTCTATGCTCCGGTCAGTCTATAGCCAATGACAGGACAAGATACCAATGAAAACGAAAGGTCATGAGCCTGTATACCACGCGGTCGAGGAGGATTAAGTCTTAGGCGCTTAAGTTAGCCGAACCGACGACGATCTGAGCTCCCGATCCAACCAAAAAGGCATGATTGAGCGGATGAGCGCGGAAACTGTACTCCACAAGGCCGCCGCTCGCGCACAAATGCCCATGAAATCTCTATATTCTCGTCATTGCGTCTATGTAATAATATATCGTCTCAGTAGTATATAAGCAGCCCTGTAACACCGTAGAAGACAAGCAATTTACCACCCACGAGATACAAGCGCTTAAGAATTATATCTTAAGTGTTTCACCTCTAAGTACCAAGTAGCTTCAAAGCGAGAGTCCCATAATATAAAAAGAAACCAAGTAACGATATAAACGAACTGTTAAGACGAGAACGCGTGTCTAAGTGATTCGCCAAGACAAGTAAAGAGAGTTATAAGCCAAGGAACCTGTCTAAGTGACTTGTTCAAAACCTACCCTTTGTCAAAGGACATCTGGGGACCTGGACTGTAGTGTCGGTGGACGAAAGCGTCTACGCGCCTCTGGCCATTGTTAAGGGACTGTAGTGTCGGCGGATCAGACATCTGCGCGCCTCTTTCCACAAGTATAGTTTTTGAGACAAGTAAAGACAAGTTAAAGGGCATAGAGCCATCTTCTCAATTGGAGAACAAGACAAAGCGAGATCAGTTAGCAGTTTGTGCATAGAGCACTAGTTTCCGAGTACCAGACCAGAATTTACACAAGTCTATTGGACTTAAAACGACCCATTGGCTATAAACGCGCCTAAGGCCTTGCCTGAGCCGTTGTATAGTTAAACACCTTCTTTTATCGCACACCTACTATCAGGTATCGATATTATAAAACTATTATCCTCCCCTTGGACGAACTAAGTCAACTAAACATTGATTTGGGTGTTTGAGTGTAGTAAAGTAGTTATTTAAAAGTGAAGCAAGTCGGATTTGATAGTATCTCTCTAATAGACATTACAAAGTCTATTGAAAGCGACTACTTGATTATCTAGTAGTTCACACACACCCCGCACTAAGCATCTTTATCTGGAGCCCACCGCGAGGGGGGTTTCTAAGATATTTGATACAAGGTTGCGGTAAAAGAGGCGTCGATTATTCGTACAGAAAGTCGTGCTTCAACCTGTATAGGATTTGAATCGTTCAAACGGTGAAAACCATACAAAATTGAGGGCTCAAGTAATCCTAATAAGGGGAACAAGAGCGCCAATAAACCAGCATCAGCAGTTGCTTCTTCATCAAAAGCACCAGCAGCACGCACCACTTATAATTCTATAAGGGCAGGGACAGAACCCCTACCTTTACCGTTACCAAAGAAAAGAGAACCTTTCTCGAAAGAGAAAACCCGCTCGGACTATAGCCAGAAAGTCAGATCTTTAAATAATATTCAAAGCGCACCTCGCAGGATATTATCCAGGACGGCTTCTGTACCTACCCAAAGAGCGACCTCCCCACCAGAAGAGGAAGAGGAAGATATTACCCAAGAACTTTTCCAGGCGCCAAACGTACCAACTAGATCTACTAAAATGGGTATGCCAGCACCAGGAACAAGAGATGCGCCGAAGTTTGATCCAGACAAGGAGTCCGAATTGCTGAGATTTATATCTCGCATGGAGGATCTCTATTCTACCCATTCGATCACGGATGACAAGGAGAAAATAAGGCTACTAGGCAAATATGCCCCAGCGGAAACTGAAGCAGAATGGAGCGCATTTGACGAGTACAAAGCCGGAGCCTGGAAAGCGTTTAGAGACGAAGTCATAAAAAGCTATCCAGAAGCTGCCGCACTCGAAAGAGGCTCGCTTTTACGGTTCAAAAAGATATGCGCAGAGAAAGCTGGGCGGCATGGGATTCCTAGGCAAGACCTTCATGCTCTATTAAGTCTGAAACGAGCGTTCGTTGCAGAAGCCGAAAAACTGTTGGTAACCCCAGCGCTTATGTCAAATAAAGAGCTAGTGACGGAGTTCCTAGGATGCCTGTCGGAAGAATTTCAGCAAAGGCTGAAAGACAAGATGGATGATTTGGCAGACGCAAAGGGAGCGTCTACAAGCGCGACGACAGCAACAACAGCTGTTGGAGAAACCAGGGTAGAAGATCGCTACAAATGGAAGGAAGTAATCGAAACCGCGGTTATCATAGCGAGACGGTCCTCACAGCCGCTCGAAAGGATGAGCGAGGATTTGGTTCGCGGAGTTTCGGGCGAACGAAGAGAAGACACTATTAAAATGGAGGAGACTGTAGCCAGACTGGCGGATTCCCTAAAAATCCAACAGCAGCAGCAACAGGAGATGCGACAGTACAGCCAAGTGATGGACCGACGCTTTGAGCAGCTAATCTCAGCAATAAAAACTCAAGCGATCCAGCCACAGGCAGGAACCTCGCAACCTTACTCTTACCAACAACAATACCCAAGGAATAATGCGTATAGCCCAGGAGCTAGTAATAGCAGACAGTATCCCGATGGGTGCTACTATTGCAAAGAAATGGGGCACAGGATGCACGAGTGTCCGCACGCGCTTAAACACTTGGATCTGAAATGGATAAAGCGCATAGACAGGTGGTTGAAGCTACCTGATGGTTCCCCACTACCTACAGACGGTGAGAAATCGCGCAAGGAAGTAGTGGAACAATTGTATAAAACTAGGCCGGGTATTATACCAATGGCGAAAGTAAATATGCAATCCTTCTATCAGGGAAGCGACCAAAACCAGGATATGATGCTACAAGACATGCAGGACCCAAGGGTTTCGCAACTATTGAATGGGTTAGCGCAGCTATTAGGAAGAGAGACCGTGGATAGAATGATAGCGGAAGAAAGGGAGCCCTCACCCCTGGATGGGATTGAGGAGGAAGAAGAGAACTGTCGGGTTTTTGAATAGTTCAAGGATGGGAAAGCCTGGGACTGCGAAGAAACCGACCTCTTCCGGAAGACCCAAGGCCCCTGAGGACAGAAACCGCAAGAGTCGAGTAGAAATAGAAGAATCAGAAGATGAGGAGAGCGATGAGCAAGAGAAGGAGGACGTGCGGAGAGGTCCACCCCGAAGAAGCAAAAGAGATCAGGTAGCGCCCAAGGTATTACCTAAAGCGGTAATTGATCCACCAAGGCCCAAGGAGTTGCCATATGTGGACGTCCCAGCATTACGATATGTTACACGACCCACAGGCGCGCCTAAGCCTAGAGATGTAGAAACGAGACCGGGGCCGGCATACAAAAACCGTGCACCCATAGAAGATGAAGTCGACTCGGAAAAGATATTGGCTGCTATCCTAGACACGCCAGTAACCGTACCACTCAAGAACCTTTTCGGTTCGCCAGATAGTCCGGTCACTAAAGCGTTCGCTAAAAAGATAACTAAAACCAGACAGCCAGTCTTGATAGAGGAGATTTTAGATGAAGAATATGAGCAGCCACGCAGGAATGCCGCTTCTGCACCAAGGGTGACATTCGCACACGATCTGCAGTTTAAAAATGATGCGCTCGAGGATTGGGAAGATACCGGGCAGCCAAACCCAAATTGGAACATAGCAAGCGATCCGGTGTTGCAGTTCATACAAGAACACGACGGAGCGTTGCCCGATGAACCTATAGTCGCAAGAGAATCCTTAGCTCTTAGGTCTATCTATCCGAAGATCAATCAAATGGGTCAAGAGGAGGCAGTAGTGGATCCCGGTTCACAGATCGTGTCTATGGCCGAGGAAGTCGCTATTGAACTAGGCTTAACCTGGAATCCAGGGATCACGGTTAATATGCAGAGTGCGAACGGATCAACAAACAGGACGCTGGGACTGGCAAGAGATGTACCGTTTAATCTTGGTGGACTTATGCTCTACTTGCAGGTACATATTCTTAAAAACCCTGCTTACCGAGTTTTGTTGGGGAGGCCGTTTGACGCGCTTACCCGAAGTGGGATTCAAAATGAGATGGATGGTAGTCAGACTATCACTATCACGGATCCTAATACTGGGAAGCGAGTGTGCCTACCTACATATGAACGCGGTGAGAACCCGGTGCAGTTCAGGAGGAAGCATAAAAATGACGCCCCTGAAAGCGCCCAGGCTTTTTAGATAACCTCGAGGAACTTATCCCAGATGAAGGAGAGGTAGTAATGATGATAGAACTTGTAGAGGACGAGAAAAAGTTGCGCGTACGATACGCACAGCACAAAGATAATGGAACATTCACGGATGAAGGAAAAAGGCTCGCCTTTTTATCATGCGCGCTAGATGAGGAGGTCATAGAAGGAGGCGAGCGTGTAGAAATCGAATCCTACCTTAACCAAATCTATCCTGGTAAGCTAGAAAAAGAGGACCAAGGGCCAGCGGCATCAGTCTACTTAGGAAAGAAATATAAACCAGTCGCTTTGAAAGTAAAGCCGGTTTATGCGTCTCTGCCAGAGCAGTACAGGATCAAGCGGGAAATCAAGGGAGATCCGTTAGCGGATATGCCCAAGCTTAGTAAAAACCCACCTGATTTTGAGCCCAAAGGAAGATATACACAAGAAAGAAAAGACGCGATGGATAAAGTACACGAGGGAGACTTCTTGTTACCAGAAGAACGCAAGCTGGTACATCAGCTCATCGCGGAACAAAACCAGGCGTTCGCTTGGGAGGATGATGAGCGAGGAAAATTCAGGGAAGACTTCTTCCCTCCCGTAGTCATTCCTACCATAGAACATAAGCCGTGGGTAGAAAGAAATATCCCAATTCCGCCGGGAATTTATGATGAAGTATGTAAGATCATCAGGTCCAAGGAAAAATCACAGGTCTACGAGCCTTCGAACTCCCCGTATCGATCTCGCTGGTTTACCGTGGCCAAGAAAAATGGGAAGCTCAGGATCGTGCATAGTTTGGAACCCTTGAACAAGGTAACCATCGCGCACTCCGGCCTTCCGCCCGCAACAGAAGAATTAGCCGCGCATTTTGCAGGCCGAGCTTGCGGCGGAATGTTTGATTTATATGTGGGATATGATGAGCGACAGCTAGCAGAGCAGTCGCGCGATCTTACTACATTCCAGACTCCCTACGGCGCTATGCGCTTGGTAACCTTACCTATGGGCTGGACAAACTCCGTTCCCATCTTTCATGATGATGTTACATTTATTTTGAAAGAAGAGACACCCGATTTTACGATACCTTATATCGATGATGTACCTGTCAGAGGACCTCTGACTCGCTACCAAAATAAAGATGGCACTTATGAGATGATACCAGAAAACCCGGGAATTAGACGCTTCGTATGGGAACATATGCAGAATGTCAATCGGGTAGTGCAACGCATGAAATATTGCGGCGGCACATTTTCAGGATATAAATCAGTAATATGCGCAGCAGATATTACCGTAGTCGGTCACTTGTGCACTATGGAAGGACGCAAACCAACCACGGAGCGCGTAAAGCAGATCATGGATTGGGACGAATTTGCGGACCTATCCCAGGTCAGAGGTTTCCTCGGTACTGTCGGCGTACTGCGCAGTTACATCTCTAATTATGCGATCAGGGCCAGGTTCCTACAAAGACTAACGCATAGTCGCGAACCATTTGTTTGGGGACCGGACCAAGAGGAGTCTGTAAAATTATTGAAGGATGGAGCACAGAACGCATACGCGTTGAAAGCTATCGATTATGAAGGACAAGGAGATGTAGTGTTGGCCGTGGACAGCTCTTACATAGCAATAGGTTTCTATGTCTTCCAAGAAGATATAAATGATGCCAAGAAACACTACTATGCGAGATTTGGGTCCATTACAATGAATGACAGAGAAGCGCGCTACTCCCAACCGAAGCGTGAGCTGTTCGGATTAAAGCGTGCCCTCGAGAACAATCGAAAATGGTTAATTGGTTGCCGAAAATTAGTAGTCGAGACAGACGCCAAGTACATTGCTGGGATGTTACAACATCCTGACATGATGCCTAATGCGGTAATTAACCGATGGATTGAACAGATTGGGATGTTCCACTTCACCCTGAGGCACAAAGCGGGAAAGACCTTTGGACCTGACGGACTTTCGCGCCGTTACAAGCAGCCAAATGATCCGGACCCTGAGCCAACAGACGAGGAAGACATTGATGACCACGGACCCATAGAGTTAGTGATCGCAGATCCTACGGAGCCGCAGCCATTACCAATTGAGGACTTTGTTAATGAAATTGATAACCGAAAAGGCTTCTTCCAAAGTATATCTTCGGCGTCAATCAAAAGTGAACTAAAAATAGTGGCCGATGGCGCATCGGACCCTCATGCAGTACTACTGGCGGAAATCCTAGAGCAGATTGAAATGGATGAAAGCTACAGTGGGATCGCCGTATCTATAAGCTGCTTTTCACAAGAATTGGCTGAGGCCGATGTATACAGACTAGGAGAGAAAACACTACTGGAAAGACATTTGAATGGAAACAAAGAAGTGCTAGGACCTGTGCGCGTGGTGTGGCGGTGCTGGCGGAGCCAGCCGAGTGGAGTCTGAACCACCTTAGACACTTTCACGCATGTTTGTAGCACATCTGCATTCACACTCACGACATTGTCCACGCTTTCTCCGGCTTTGCACCTTCTCTGAGACAGACTCCGGCTTTGCACCTTCTCTGAGACAGACTCCGGCTTTCCCCCGCTTTCGGCTCTAGGCAGCCTCCATCTTGGTGACGAGAGTAGATTCGACGACCACACATAACCGCTGGCAAACTGGCAGACAGAAGAAGAGACGACCAACAGAGCTGGCAAAAGGCACAAGAGATACTGGAACGGATATCACAACTTAGAATCAACGATCAGATAAGACAAAGAAACATATGACAGCACAACAGAACTGCCAGCACACCGACACTTTCGACACACAGCCCATCAACAGAATCAAGCCTCACGACAACACCATCGACTCGCAGCCCCCATCATCACCGATAACAGAAAGACAACTGACGACAGAACAAGGACGACCCTGACCCCAGAACAAGAACGACCCCCGACCCAGAACAAGAACGACCCCCGACCCCAGAACAAGAACGACCCTCGACCCTAGAACAAGAACGACCCCCAACCATTCAACAAACACAACCCCCGACCCCCGAACAAGACGACGACATGGCCAACAAAACGACCTCAAGCTCTTTCGTGGCGACTACGGGACCTCCGATGAGAAACCACACACCTGGTTCCACAAGCTGGAACGACAATTCGACGAGAGTACACCAAACGTACGGAAACATTTCAAATTCGCGCGTAACCTCGAACCCGGACATACGGCAGAGAAATGGTATGAAAATCGAACGGCAGCTGAGCTAGCAGACTGGACCGTATTCTACGAGGCATTTACAACATGATGGCCGAAACCGACGGTCAACATACCAAGTCGCGACCACCTCCTATCGATGCTCATGAACATGAGGCTCGACGAAGCAAGCGTAGGATGCACAGTAGGACCAGCAGATGAACAGGTGCTCTCTCACCTAGCATGGGCCAAACAGGTGAAGAACATAGTCAACGCCATACAGGATGATGGAGGCCTGCTCATCACCCGGTACGTGACACCCTACCTCTGCCGATACGTCTAGCCCTGGTCTCCTTAGGCCCGACAGCGACAACATGGACAGCATTCCTCGCCCAAGTCACCTCGATCACCTACGCCGCCCTGAAGAACCAACTCGACCTACTCGCGAGAAGCACACCCAACCCCATGTCGACCCTAATGTCGAGGTTCGCCAACCAATCGCTATCGCCTTTCACGCCCACACAACAACCAATATACGGCAACCCAGCTCCATACCAAACCCCAACGCCGTACCAAGCACCAACCACTCCTACAGCGATGACACTGTACACTTCGAATACAACCCGAGCACGAGACACCCCGCCGCACATGAGCTCATGGGCTAGCACCGTCCAAACGCCAGTACAACAAACCCCCCAGACCTCTCGATACATCACGCCCGGTGCACGACAAGCCCAAGGCGAACAAAATCCCTTCCTTAGCACACCAAGCACCGCCCGCGAACCCCAACTCCATCTTCTACAACAAAACACCACAGACACCCCAGACACCCTCTCCGACCCCACGAACACAACCCAACCTTGATGCCAACGAACTCGCCAGGAGAGCCGTCGCCTCGTCAGCAACATACACAAACGACGCCGCAGGCGCTGCACAGTATAACGCCGCGCTCGCCGCTTGGAACGCGATGTACCCCAACATACAAGATGCCAGCTTCATGATGACCTCGTACCCACTACGACCAGGCACGGCCCCCATCGGATCCCGCGAATGCTTCTGCTGCGGCATGACAGGCCACATTGCCACAGGAGGAGGATGCACGAACCCCACGAGCCAGCTCGACAGATGAGAACAGAACTGGTGCATGTTCGTCAGCCGCGCACTCTTTTCGGGCACGTCAGGACACGGTTCACATCGCCCAGATCACAACAAACGACGAGGCACCTATCCACTACAGCACCGCCATCTACGACATGGAAGCATTGCAGTTCGAAGACGAGAATGACGACCAGGGAAATGGTCAGGAGATGAGCACGTAGAGGGCTGCGCATCTCTCCCAACAAATACCTTGGAGATCGACGAGCGGAATGGAAGATCGAGATGCCCAGCGCTCTCTCTTACCGAAGCAACTGGCGCCCGGGACGTTACTAGTACTACCACAGATGTATCCGTACCACAAAATACATCCCACATTTACAAGTACAAAACGCCCATGGAGGAAAGGATTGCATTGATGGGAACGGATGAGGATGACGAGAAGACACAACCATTCCTACAACGAATACAGCTGAAGGGCTCAAACGGCGCCGTAGTCAGAGCAACAGGCCAAGTTGATGATGGCGCATCAAAAAACTGCATCTCGAAGAACAGATGGGACAGATACGGACACTGTCTAAGCCCACTAGGACCATCAAACACGCTCATTAAGGTGGAAAACGATGCCCAAATCAAGTCAATGGGCAGATGGCGAGGAGGAGTAACGGTAGGCGGCACGGAAACCCAAAGTGACTTCGAGGTTTTCGACTGCAAGAATGCATTCGATGTTATTCTAGGTAAACCGTGGCTAAAAAAGGTACAAGCGATACACGACTACAGTACAGACACCATCACGATCAAAGATGGTGAAGAACGCGTGGAACTAACAAACATAGAAACCCCGGCACCACCCAAGATCATGGCCATCACGACGAAGCCCGAAACGACAGCACCATCCCCCGAGGCCGAATCCCACAGAACGAGTATGAAGAGAAGAAACGTATGTATGCAAAACTCACGGCCTGTCAATGCCAGCACGAACAACAGATCAGAAATGCAGAAGCGAAGGCCAGAGACAATCGAACACGCTGCGCAGCAGACACCCGCAACACCAGGTGAACAAACGAGCCATGTGACGAAGAACTCGAAGCTGAGTGGTCCCGAATACATCTATTACGAACATCTGACGAACCTTGGGCAGAACAAAATGGGCAACGTTCCTAAACCTACACGAGGCACAAGAGCTGAACCCGGAATGGGAACAATGGTACACGACAAACCAGACAACAGGTGGAACACAACACCCAGCCCAAATCGCCAAGAAAGCCGAACACGAATGCCAATGACAACTAACGGCAGATGTAAACGCTGTATACGAAGCAGCCCACAAGACACCACCTACCCTAGGATGCAGAGAGAGGAATATCGACGACATCAAGAAACAACGAGATGACACAACGCAACGAGCCACAGCAACATGGCGATTCCACAGACAAACTTGGCAGATTGGAACGCTATTCGGAATTGACACAACAATAACGACCAACCAGGACCAGCTGGCAGCACTCATCCAATCCGAAGCACGAATACGCCAACTCCAGAGCAAACTCGACACACTAAGACAGATGGCACAAACATCCAACACATCAGACAACGCAGAACCCACCAATGCGACAACAAGCGACACGACCACGATCCACGCCCTAGGCGACATCAACACCGAAGACTTCACGATTGATAGAGGAAACAATGAATCACCCAGAATACAAGAACCGTTCGCGGAGAAACGAGTGGCCGAAATCCTCGAGAAGATAGAGATCGGAAAAGACCTAACCCAAGATCAAAGGGAGCGAGTCAAAACCCTTATAAGTGAATACGCTGACGTGTTTGCCCTATCTCTCAGCGAAGTACTCTACGTAGACTGGTACACCCACAAACTCAACTTCGACCCAGAAACAAAGTTCACGACGAAAGTCAACCAGCGCCCAGTGACCGAAGCACAAAAAGGATGGTTCAACGACATCCTAAACGACATGGAGAAAGCACACGTCATCCAATGAGTACCAGCCGACTTCATAAAGAACCTGAGCAGCACAAATCTTGCTCCGAAGGAAGCAGGCAAGACAGGAATAACTCGAACAGAAATCCTCCGGCAAGTAAACGCTGAGTGCATACGCAACGGACTACCACCATTCTGGGAAGAAGCTGTCCTACCAGGCGAAACCAATGAAGCTCTTCTGGAGGCCGTCGAAGGAAAAGCACCACACGAGAAGAAGACAAAGTGGCGGGTATGTCATGCATTCAACACACTGAACAAAGCAACACAGGTACCACCTTTCCCAGCCGGCGACCTCAAGAGGAAACAAGAGTTCGCAGCAGGCCATAGGTGGGCAAGTGTTATCGACTTCGCAGCTGGATACTATGCAGTTCCGTTGGACGATGACTCAGTACCCTACGTGGCGTTCTACGTAGAAGGCCGAGGATACTACGTCTACCTTAGGATGCCGTTCGGACTTACAGGAGCACCAACAACCTTCTGCGAAATGGTAGCGATTGCCCTCGATGACATGATTGGAAGAGAACTCGTGAATTGGATGGACGATATATGCATGCCAGGTGACGTCTTCGAAACTAAATTCTCGAACCTCAAACGTTTCTTTGACCGCTGCCGTTCCAAGAGCCTCTCATTATCACCATCGAAGATGAAACTCTTTTTCACTGAGGTTCTCTTTGCTGGAGTGATGGTCGGACCTCAAGGTATCAGACCCAATCTGGACAAGGTAGGAGCCGTGGTGAACTGGCTGGTACCAGAGACGGTCCAACAACTCATGGGATTCCTAGGCCTAACAAATTATTTCCGGAGACTAATCACTAACTACGCACGAATAGCAGCACCACTATCCGACCTGACCCGCGACGTGAAAATCGATCAGCCAAGCGGCAACTGGAGAACACGGAAAGGAGCCTACAAGCGGGCAGTCGCAGCAGCATCACTGAAGGACAAATGGGGCCAAGATCAACAAAAAGCATTCGTCACGCTGAAATGCCTCCTCTCACAGGAACCCCTACTCAAGCCTCCACAATATGACGGTCGACCTTTCCGTGTCACAACAGACGGATGCATGAATGGGTTCGCTGGGTTCATATCGCAAGCCTTCACAACAACGGATATCAATGGCAAGGAAACTACATGCTGGCATCCCATCAGCTTCTGTTCAAAGCGTACATCGAAAAGCGAAGCTAAGTACGAACCGTTCCTACTAGAGTTCGCGGCACTAAAGTACAGCCTAGACGAATTTGCACCTTACATATACGGAGCGCCAATCGAAATCGAAACGGATTGTCAAGCACTACGCGACTGCTTAGTACAGGAAAAGATGAGTGTACACCACAGTCGATGGAAAGAATCAATACTGGCGCATAACATTATAGCAATCCGACATCGGCCAGGCATAGAAAATCCGGTAGCAGACGGACTGAGCCGCATGTGGGAAGGACGACCGAGATCCAACACGGACGGATCACACTATACAGTCCTCGCTGACTGGGAGGCAAACCAAGGCATCACAAACGACATCCTCAACATCTCAGACAATCAGGACACCCTTACCACCCACTCGAAACCCTATTTGCCAACGACATCTTCTTTAGCCCCATCGTTCACCACCTTCTCGGGAAAACAGCAGGCGATACACCATCAGACAAACGGAAAGCAACACACTGAGCGAAGGACTTCATGATCGCGGAAAACAAACTATGGAAAGTCAGCACAAAAGCTAGCGACCGAGTAGCGAGAACGGAATGTGTTCCAACAGAACTGGGCTTCAACGTGGCACTGACAACGCACATCGACAAGGGGTGCTTTGGACCAGAACATGTCCAACTACACCTGCGAGACAAGTATTTCTGGCCAGGGATGCTAACCGACTGCAGACAAGCCCAACTGGAATGCCCACGATGTAAATCGTTTGGCGCGCCTACCAGGAACTCGGCCTTACAACCGATATGACGGACGCATCCATTCCAACTAATAGCAGGAGACTACCTTTCCCTACCCCTCAGAAAAGGCGGTTACAAGACGGTTGGTTTGTATATCGACACCTACTCGGGCTTCATATGGAGTACAAAACTCAAGCAAAGCGGCACCGGAAAATCGACCATCAACTCACTAAAAAGCATATGCAACGGATATGCCATCCCGAATACATTCATGGCCGACGGAGGATCCCATTTCAACAACAACGAAGTGGACACCTTCTGCGACGAGGAGGGCATACGCCACATCACAACACCTGCATACGCACCATGGGTCAACGGCCTGATCGAGAACGCCAATCGACTACTACTAGGACGACTCAAGAGACTCTGCGCACCAAACCACGATGAAGACGAAGATGACCCCACCGCAGATGCCAAATCCATCCCGACAAACTGGCCAGAACATTTTGAAGAAGCCATCCAACACTCAACGATAGAATCACCCCAGCCCTCAACGCCACCCCTCGAGAACTCCTATTCGCGTTACCCTTCCGCAACGATAGCTCACTTCCGCTGATCCATAATCCGACAACACCCGCTGACACGCACACCAACTTCACACTAGGAGAGATTTTCCGAGCCAACGCACACCTCGCCTCACTACACGATGCCGACGGCCGCAAAGAAACGTTCGACGCAAATTCGCCCATCACGAAGTTCAAAATTGGAGACCTCGTTCAAGTATACGACTCCGCCTCTGACTTCAATCACAAATCAATTAACAAATTAACCCCAAGTGGTCAGAACCACGTATCATATTTGCTGAGTTTTCTAATTCCTTCTCACTATGCACCATGAATGGAATGCCACTAAAAGGCATTACCCATTCTAGATGAATGCGACATTATATCCATTAAGAGGTACACTACTAGACACACTATACCCACGAGAGACCGAAGATACTACACATGAAGACCTCGACATTGCCGACGCTGAAGCGAGGATGACGGATGAGTTCACAGACACAGAACCCATACCCGAAAACACTCCCTAAAAACAGGTTGTTTTAAGCCAACAACCGTGGACACCTCCCCGGTCATCCGATGCACCCACGTGTGCACAGCTGGGTGGTGGATCGAGTGGCGCAGAGCAAGCGTTTCTTAGAAGGAAGCCCATCCAGGTCGTCCGAGTCGGACGACACTAGAAGGGGGGCAGATGTGGCGGTGCTGGCGGAGCCAGCCGAGCAGAGTCTGAACCACCTTAGACACTTTCACGCATGTTCGTAGCACATCTGCATTCACACTCACGATGTTGTCCATGCTTTCTCT
>JADNRV010000556.1:0-25067 GCA_015499995.1 Flammula alnicola
GGGCACTCAATTATCATGTCATCCTCATCGGTAAAGTCAACTTGAACTCTCTACAACGTCTTGCCTACTGAGTAACTTGTGCAGAGAACATGCATTATTTTATCTCTGAGATCTCGCAGATGGATGTTCCCTCATTGAATGGTTCCAGTCGACGGGCTACGGGCAATCTATGACGAAAAACCTTGCCGCATACATCAAAATCGTGTTCCGCAGGCCATTCGGCAAGATCATCGTGAGTGGATTTCTGATTTCCTTGTGTAATACACTGTACACTAAATATTATTTCTCTCCTCTCAGGACTTCTTTGAAGCTCTTGACCGGGTAGCGAAAGACGCGAATACCACTGAATTAACGTCCAGCGGCAACTTCAGCAAGTCAGCATTGAAAAAGGTCATCAAAGACTATAACGCCAAAGATATACGAAAGTATATTGACGCCCTTGCCAAGAGGGTGGAAAAGCACTTCACGGAAGCAGAAAAGTCAACTGCAGAAGACAGCAATAGAATTCTTTCCGGCAAAGTTTTGGTTGGAGTATGGAATTCTTGCGAGGAGGAATTCGTGAAATTGACAGAAACCTGGACGTCGCGGATATCTCAGTGGTATAGTGATAGTGGCGTCACACTAGAGTATACCACAGCAGACGTCGAGGCAACCTTCCGGAGACAGAAGTTTGGATCATGATGAAGAATTGTATCCTTTTTTACACTCGGTTGATGATCACTAAGTGGCAACACCATCAACGAAGGGGCAGCACCACACACAGCATTCTTCAAGACCTTTTCTCGTCCATACGGCATATACACACTCAGGTTAAAAGCGAAGCAGAGCATCGTGTGGAGCCTTACGAAGCCGAGACGAGCGTGATGGTTGCAGTGGACCTCGTTGAATGATGCGCACGTACCGCAAAGCCAAGGCCATGGGTATCGGAGACGACAGTGACATGTTAGGTGGGGCTAAGGCTATCTTAACTTGTACTAAATAAAAACACAGCCATGACTGCCATTCTGTGTTAGGTTGACATAGTTCTCTGATATGTATCAAGGTTGACACGCACTAGGACTCGATTGCTTTGCCGGGTCCGCCGTGACTGGGAAGTATAAAATGACCCCCATACCAGTATTCAACCCTTGTCAAAGCTGGTCTTTCACCCATTCGCCGCGTAAGTACAGTTTTTATTCAGTGGATCGACATTTGCTCATTACTTCGCATAATGTAGCTGGTGCTCGAATTCCGAACAACTCTAAACAGCAAGTGTAATTCGATGCATATCTCTTGGTGGCATTTGGCTAACGTTCCCTTCATGGATAGATGCGTTTCAACTCCGTAGTCATCTTTTCAGTCTCCTTCATTGCCTCCCTTGCTGCGGGGCTCGTCATTCCTTCCGACGATCTCGAGGCTCGTGATCTTGAGGTCCGCGCGGGTGCCGTAGAAGACATGGCCGATTATATGGTCTTCAAGCGGGAGCCCAAGTCTACCATTGCCAAGAAGGCTCGCACTGCCGCTGCTGCACCAGCCAAGGCAGCAGCCAAAGCTGACAGGAAAGCAGGTTTCCAGAAGGCAGCACAGGCGCACAAGGCTACAACTAACTTGCCCAACCGAAACTCCAAATTCCATGTCGCCGCTGGGGGTGGCAAGCCTGCTCGTAGGTCCCTCTGATATCGAGATCTGACAATTTTGCTGACACCCAAGCGGCGTCACAGAAACATTCACTGGCAAAGCTGTCCGCAAGGCCGTTTTCGATGGTCACATGGAGGCACAAAGAGTGAAAGGTGTAAGCAAGACGCAGGCCAAGAAATCCCCTCTCAAGGTCAGTATTATCGCGTAATCCAAGTTCATTTTCTGACAGTAATCGCCTTCATAGCAATTCTCAAACCGTCCCCATGAAGTGGCCAAACCAAACGGAGGAGCTAAGCCATTGCCCCACATGACTGTTGACAAGACCAAGCCACACACAGGTCCAGGGAGGGAATTCCCGTTGGGCGATCCCAAAAACCTTGGTCCTGCTCGTGTCATCACCCAGCAGACCAAAGGCGGACACCAGACATTCAAAGATGTTATCGCTCACGACCAATCCAGGACGCCAGGACCAGGGTACAACGATCATTTCCAGGTCAAACCCAAGAAGGCCTAAGTCATTTGACTTTTAGATAGTTGGAAACACTGGATTCATGTTTAGTTACCGCTATAATTAATTGCTGTTCGTTGTTCATTGCAAGTAGTTGCAAGTTCATTGGTATCATAACCTTGAACATCTTTAGGCAACAGCAGGGAGTTTACAAACAATTTTGTGAAAATTTAAGTGCATTTCTGAGATTCTCACGCAAATATCTTGGAGGAAAATACCAACTACTTAAGCCTGGTGGGGTTGTAAGCCTTGCTTGGCGGAGGCAAGGAAATCAGTGACGAGCTTTCACGCGAAGTGAACAGGACCAAAGCGCGGCCATATGTGGAAAATGATGGCTCATTTCGGTGCTTACAGGAAAGCATCAATCTCACTCGAAATCTTTTTGGAATGTCGAGAATATGTAGACATACATATCTCAGTTTATTTCAAGACAAAAGGAGCATTCTTCGCAGAGATATTAACTTTGCAAAAGTGTATCAATGTGATGGTGGCATCACATTTGGACAGTCGGACTGTAGCACTTGGCGACGAGTTGCAGGGCTTTCTATATTTCCGCAGTTAGGCAGGCGCCAGTCGCTTCACTGTCTTCAAAGACAGCGGTCCAGTCCATAACATTGAGGCGTTAAGCGGACTTTCTCGAAATTGCCTATTTGCACGTTTTCTCCATCACCCATACACGATGAACCCAACTTTTGATCATTATTGTCCTTGCCAAACCGTTCTTCTTACGGCTGTTCTTCTTACCCGTGCGTTACTACTTTTGCGAAGGGAAAAGAATTTCCCAAACGTTGTCGACATCATTTGCTTTCTGGAATCCAGATTCCGCGTGTGAAATAGCAAGCTGCGGAAAGGACAGTCGATCAGGAAAAGTGAGATATGACATTCAACGAAAGACACACCTCCAGGAGTTTGAGAGCATTGGGATCCTTCACGGTTCCCGCCGATTTTTGGGCCTTCAGCTTCGTAACAACCTCGTCCACAGATTTAATGTAGGACGTCGCTGCCGGAATGATGCCTGAACCGTTGGTGAGGAGTTGGATGCAAGCGCCGACAACGAGAACTTCAGAATTGTATGCTGAAGAATCGGGGCGGGCGTCGAGGCCATCTGTGATATTCCCGTACTGATCAGGGGACGAAGTCAGGCCGTACTTGAATGCTAAGCCGGAAAGGAGCGATGTAGCCAAGTATCTATTGGTAGGAGCGAACGTTTTGGCGTCGTCGTCCAATTCGAACCCGCGCGAGAGGAGATCAGCCAGCTTTCGGCTGAATAACGCGACAAGGGTGTCGCCATTGATAGTGGGCGCATCTGGGGAGTCGCGGACGGTGACTAGTGCAATTGATAAGGCCTCCGCACGGGAGGGTGTCTCTTCTACGACGTCTGTAAGGGAGACCAAAAGATCGGATACGGCAGCGTATGTCGCGTGGGCTTTAATGAGATCCAATAAAGCAGGT
Organism: Flammula alnicola; assembly: GCA_015499995.1. Lineage (NCBI taxonomy): Eukaryota > Fungi > Basidiomycota > Agaricomycetes > Agaricales > Strophariaceae > Flammula > Flammula alnicola. The sequence goes on from JADNRV010000556.1 coordinate 3,578, forward strand.
GCGGGGTCAGGAAGGGCGAGGGCGTCGCGGAAAATTTGCTCGGCGATGGGGAAGGCGTCGTCAGACATATTGGCACTTGCTTCAGAGGCGAAGGTCTGTAACGTATGGGATGTTCGTTATTATTGTCTTTGCACCCAAGGACAGATATTTGTATTCACCTTCGCATCGCCGTGTTCACTGCCACTAATCTGACGCTTTGACAGCACATGTGCATGATTAGTTGTTTCCCGATGAAGATGGAATAAAGATCTTCTGCCTCTGGGTCTTTGAATGGTCGAAGCAAGGCCAATGGGATTTGTCAGTCTCCGACTTGGAGATAGACCATCCTGTCGAGCAGCACAACCGACTCTGAGTCAGTGCGCCATGCCAGATTTCCGAATTGTTCTTGACCGAAACGCGAACCACATTACCAAAGTTGCAACTTGAAAGACGGAGTTTCAAGTGGAGGCGTCTCGAGACTTGACCTGTCGCGCGCCGCGACTCACCCAACAAAAGGCCGAGTCTTCAAGTTGAGTTGTCTGCATCTTAGTCTATCTCAGCTCTCTGTACAGCTGGCGGACACGCCTAGAGAAAAGCCAAGTCCAGCTGTGCTCATATAATTCTTTCGTTAAAGAGGAGGCTCGCCACTTGGAGCAGAAAGAGAATTACGTTAAATAATTGAATAAGTATTCAACGACTCAGTGGTACAGTTGGATTGAATTACTGTTCGTAATGCTGAGGAACGGGAAAAGGAGGAGCTGCCATTCTAGAGGCTCCTTCTTCGTGGATTGAAGGGGTGCGAGAACCTGTAGGACCTGTGTTGCTATTTTGACGAGATGACGTTGGGTTGGGCAGGTTTGCAGTTGCGGACGCTGACGATGGTTTCAAGATATTCATTGCAGAGCGCCAAGTGTCAGTCGAGAGGATCCACGCCAATTGGGGAGGGACGGCAGAGCTGGCAGTTGAAGACTGTGTTTGAGCGCGCCCTCCAGACCTAGTCCAGAACAGGTCCCAGACAGCTGAAAATTTCCCCTGAACGAAAGTCAAGGCATTGCGCTGCATGGCGATCAAGCCAGCGTCCAGGTCAGCTTCGTTCCGTGAGAAAAACGGCTGGAGATACGTGGTGTAGACGTATGTTGAACCCTTTAAAAACCATTACAGTCCTTTGCATAATTTTGTGAAAGTCGAAACATTTTGAAATAATCACGTGCTGATGGTGCCTCAGCCAAATATTCCCGGCACCAGCCGGCACCGACCGGCACCGATCGGCGGTTATGTCTGCTCGGTTTCCCATCTGCAACCCTCTGTACTACAGTACTCCGTCTACTCTGTCCATTGCCCATTCTGCTAGGTTCTGCTACCTTATAAGTTCTAAGCCCTCACTATGAAATGGATTTTGATTATTTTATTATATGAAGCTATGGGCCAACAATCAAGATTTAACGTTATAACTCTCAAGGACCACTCGATGGGTCGTTGGCACCTGAACTGCCCACTTTGTATATGGTGCTGCTGTAAGGTAAAAGAAATCGCAGAACAAAGAATTTCTTGGGGAGTTTTAAATTGTCCCCTATGTAGTGTCGCAGGCCAATACCTGTGGATCCTACAGTCTACTGAACGATATGGTTCTAAATCCTCGATGACTGCCCATCTGCTTCAATAATTTAAACAACACACCCATTCCAGCCTAACCACACTCCAATTGCCAGCACAAGTTCATACAAATTCTCCAAGGCTCTAGCACAGTGGCGAGCGCGCAAGGATAGCCCAAGTAGTATCTACCAAGTATCTGCCGATGCGTTGCCGATGATGTTTGGCTGAGGCACCATCGGCACGTGATCATTTCAAAACTGTTTCGATTTTCACAAAATTATGCAAAGGACTGTAATGAGAAGGACTCTTCTAAAAAAGAAAGACGAGTGATGAACCTGAGTCTGTGGCAAGGACAAGTAGAGGAGGAATAGGGTTTTTAATTCCCAGTAGAAAGGCAGCCTTTATTTGGTTAAAGCCAGAATGTGATCAATAATCACACCATAGCCCAGGAGGTTGAAATACTTGCCAGCTGACCATCCACTCCGCCACATATTCAAAGGCTATGAAGGCGCCAATCACCGACCAATACATCGACCATTTGTGGAGATCTAGCTCCGACAGGGGACGACTTGACAAAGCCTTGTAGGTGGCATAGCAGGGAAGGAGAAAGGCGAACCAGGCACTATGGATATGGTTAGAAAGGGATTGAGAAAGACGATGTGACGAGCTACCTGAGCAAACGGGAGATTGTGGACATGAACATTGTGAAAAGGACACGTATGTATTTGAGAAAAGGGACTGCTGAAGAGTGTTCTAAAAGCGGTAAGATAAGCAGGGGTTGGTTGGTCGTGTTTGGCTGTCCACTGGCAGCGAGCCCAATCCCCGTGGTTGGTTCGCCCACCCATCTTTCCCCGCATCCACTCCTCCACCCCTTCCGGGTTCCTTCATTCAGCTGAGGGAAGCTTGATGGAGTCGGCCTCTGCCTCTAGCCCCGTCATTAAGAAGCAGGACGATGACGACAAGAATGAGAAACGCGACATTAAGCCCGTCCCAAAGACCTTAAACCGAGTTCCTCGTGAGTTCAGGGCCCACTTGGACAATCCTCAACCTTTCTGATCTTGCCTACTCATCCGACTCAAGGTGCTTGCGTGGGTACAGTCCTCCTACTCGCATTTACAATGAACTGATTTTCTTTTCTGATCAGAATGCATGTAGAAAGCAGAAAATGCGATGTGAGGGCGCCGACAACCCCCCTTGCAGGCGCTGCCGGAATACCGGTCTCGAGTGTCTGTTCGAGAAACCCTCTAGAGAAGCAACTCTAACCGGAGAAGCTGGCTTGGAGTACGTTTTCCCGTTCATTCTGCCTGCAGTTTGCTAAATTTGTCCCAGACGCATCCGCAGCCTGGAGGCTCATGTAGCCGACATCCGTCAAACCCAAACTGCAATTTCGAACACGCTTTCAGAACTCGTCCATCATCTACGCGCGGGCGGACTCAACGCTCGATCTCCATCGGCCTATCCTGCCGCATCATTTCAACAGTCACCAAGTTTGAATTCTCCTTCTCTTTCCACCCCCACTGTTAGCCATCAGCATGCGTCTCCGTCCAGCGCTACTTCTTTCCCCTCCTCGCAGCAGTCTGGTTCCAGCGTCCCACCACCCCGTCAGCAGAGGGCTTCGTTGCCAAATACTGCTTATCAGAGTTCTGCGGGACAATCAGCGCAAGCTATACCCTCGGACGATGTCCATGCGTCTCAGCTTTCCCCCGTGTATGGAACCTATCCTCAAGGCGGTCAAAACTTCAACATACATAATCAATCTAATCAAGGTCCCGTTCTTCCCCCTTTCTCAAGCATCCAAACTATGGGACCTCCTGTCTCGCAGCAGAGCAACGTTTCATCTGTGCGTTATCAATCTTCAGATCCAGGATACCCACGATCGAGTAAATATTCATCCGGATCGAAGAGACATGCACCTGCGTCATCAAATGTGACGAGCGCCGATTCCTCAGATTTCGACGATGATGATGGGGGTGATCTACCTGTGTCCGGATTGGTTGCGCCATGGGAAGTGCTGCGGGGCTTAGCAGATGTAGCTATTGAACGCGCGGCCAAGGTAAGAATGGCTATGCTCTCTGTTCAATTCGATTTCTGATTAACTCCTTCGTTTAGGAAAACGGCGACAGCAGTGAACCTCATAGCCGCACGAGAACTCCGTCTCCTGATCGTCAATCAAGACCCAACAAGAAGAGAAGAAAAATCCACAGATTCCCGCCAAGCTTAACGTTTCCAGATGGTAAGGAAGTGCCCTCTTTTTCGCTATTAGGTTCAACTCATTTCTTTTTTGCAGTTGTGACGAAAGGCGTAATCACGGAAGCTGAGGCTCGCGAGCTCTTCAAGATGTCAGTGTTTTCATTCTAACTCTTATATCTAAACCTAACATTGTCTCGTAGTTTCTATGACGGCTGTTCAACTTTCTTGTGAGTTTTTTTCAGGCATTTATCCACGCGCGACTCACTTTGCGCTCCTACCATAGGCCTGTTTTTGATTCTAACACTGACACTTATGATGCCTTGCACGAACGATCCCCTTTCGCTGTGGATACCATTTGTATGGTTGCTGCGCGTGTACGGGATGGTGGAGGTATGGATATACCCCCGAGCTTTATTTTTTAAAAACACGTCTCATCTGTTCCACAGGAAAGATGAGCGACATTCACCGGCGATGCCTCGAAGAGGTTCAGGCTATTTCTTCGGCAACTCTGTTTGCTCCAGTAGTGCGAAGCGAAGCAGTTCAGTCTATGAGTGCGTGATGCAAATGTTCTTCCAGCCTGACACTGACGGTCGCTGGTTTAGTACTTGTTTCTGGTTGGTCGGACAACGGATGGTTGAGCGGCGGTCATGCTGTACGAATGGCCATGGAGTTATGTAAGTCTTTATAGTGTCAACCTGCCAGATACATGCTCATTTCAATGTCTACAGCAATGCACAAAGCTTGGCCTCGCTTACTCAAGCGCATGAATTCTAACAAGGCAGATATCGACGAAGACCGTGACCTCGTTATTGCATCTAGGACTTGGTTTTGCCTTTATTTGTTCGAACATCAGTAAGGCATTTCTTCAGTTCGTATCATGCTCACTCTCAACTGCCACTTTCAGACTCTCCTACGGAACAGGTCGTCCAGCTGTACTTAAGGACGACGAGAGTATCAGAGATTGCCGCTACCTTCTCAACCATCCCGGGGCCATAGAGGATGATATGAGACTCGTATCTACCGTGGAGCTCATTGCCATTCGAGAACGGGTTCACAATGTCCTCTCTCCCCTTGAAGGCCCTGTCAGACCCGAACATTTCGAGGAATTACATAGGGCAGATATTGATTTTAGGAATTGGTATGCAGCATGGGATGAAGCCTTTTCAAGGAAGTACGAAGATGCTGGTAAGTCTTTTCGAAATTCTATGATCTGCCTTGCTTAAAACAGAATGACAGCTTTCTATCGGCAAAGTTTGCAAATTCAGCATCTTCATGCTGAGCTCTTCCATAATGCTACAGCTTTGAGAGACGTTATTGGGCCAGAGGATGTCCAAAGAATGCCTCCTGCGCAGAGAGAATTGGCCATTCGCTCTATTCAGATTGCTCGGCAAGGCTTGGATATAACTGTGAATTCTCCGGCATACAGAAAGGGCATGACATACGGTGTGATAGTTCCTTGCTCCAACCCATAGCATATATTTAACTTTTGGCAGCTGTTCATTACACTCACGCAACTGCTACATTTGCGGCGTCATTCCTTTTACGTCTTGCGCGTCTTTTGTAAGTATTATTTCATTATAAGCACACCCTTGTTGATGATAAGTGCGATTCAGCCCAACCGACTGTGATATGGTCGAGATTCGGAGCCAGGTCGAACGCCTTGCGAGCTTGATGGCTGAAAGTAAGCTCTTGCACACGTCATTTTCACCCTATACTTATGTTATTGTTAGTTCCTGGGAAGCGTTACGCGTTGACATTGCAATTGATGTTGAAGAAATCGAAGAAAAGGAAAGCGAATTCTTCATCGCGTTCCCCCAAGGTGTCGCGCGACTCCCAGCGCTCTCTAGTAATGGCCGTCGATCATCCCCCGACCAATCATCCAGCTTCGGTAGCAGTCTCGCAACACCGACCTTCTGAACCCTTCTCTCCCGCCTACGATGCATATCCAGTGCAGGATAGTCAGATGCACGGCCCACACGTCCAGATTAACCAAATGCCGCAACATTATTCCCACCTTCCGCCTCCAAACTTCGGTCCCGATGCGGAGCAGATATGGCGAGGCTTTGAGCACGCCACAGGAGAGCTCCCTAACTGGATTTCCGACCAAAGTCTTGGAGGACAGTCCTTCTCGCAGCATGGCATGGATGCCTTCATTATTCCGACCGATTATCTTCCAGTTGCCCCTCAGCAAATTTGGTAATACGTCAACCCCGGGCGAAATATTTGACTCACTCCTGCTCAAATTCATACCCACCCACCACTTTATCCAGAGATGAAGGAATGCATCTTCGTATATTCTTTGTATCAGGCTATAGGCTATTGTACAGTGATTTCCATGCATACGCGGATCCATACCCCTTTCTTCACTTTCCACCAAAAAAGAGATGAAATCGAGATGTACCTTACTTTTCCAATTGTAAAATAAGTATGCTGTTCGTATTCGTATTAGTATTTTGTTCCTATGAATATGTACTTTGAAGCTGTCCGAACAGATCGACAAGTAGCAGCGTCTGTTTTCTGATGTTACGTAAGAGTCAGGACAGCTCTGCGTAGCTCTTCAGGACGCGTTTCGGTGATCAATTATGGGCCCTTTACCGTCTTTCTTGCAGCCACTCGAAAACTCGCCGAAGAACTCGCCCGATATACCATGTCAAAACGCACAATTTACTCAGATTGCTTCATTGGGTTCGTCGCATGTACTGTGGTGGCCTCCAAGTAATGAGAATTGCGACCCGGATACACTTTTGTATTTTATTCCTGGTGAGCAGGAAGCAAGCCTTCAGCGTGGATTACTCATGACACCGTGAATTCGTCAGGGAATCCTGGGCTTGTAGACTTCTATAGACCATTTCTTTCTGAAATCCATGCAAACCAGGCATCGTCGAACTTTGCTATCATAGCAAAGGCACATTTGGATCATTACCCCGGCATACAGAACAAAGGAGATGCTAGATATCGACCAGAAGAAAGCTTGACAATCCAAGTCCAAAGTTCTCTTGAATTACTAGGGGCAATAACCTCCTTCTACACAAAGAAGCTCCGCATTATTATAGTTGGTCACAGCGTCGGCTCCTGGATATCTCTGCAGGTTACAATTCATGATTTGCTGTCAACATGTCTTTTGGATCTAACGGGTATACTATTTGAAGGTCCTGAAAGCCCTTCCGGATGCGATAACAGCAGTATTTTTGCTATTTCCTACCATAAGCAACATCGGTGACACTCCCAATGGCAGGTTGCTCTCTGTGAGTGAACGATGCTCTCCCAAACCCTACTATATGCTTACAGGCTATATCACATGGTAAGCCCATATTCTTACCATTATCCAGATCTATCCTTTCTTCCCTGTCAATTTTAGCCAAACACCTACCTGATCGCGTCCTATCCATTTTGCATTCGGGTTGGCCTGCGCACCAATTGCGTGTACTTCAGGAATTCATTTCATCTCGGGGAAGTGTCATGGCTTCATTGAGCATGGCTCATGAAGAAATGAAGGCAATCCTTGCTCTAGACACCATTCTTCTAGAAAATCACAAAGATAAGCTGTATTTCTATTACGCAGAACTGGATGGTTGGGTTGGAAAAGAAAGGGAAACACTTCTTCAAACATTCGATCCCAGTAAACATTCGACAAGAATAATGCATGGAACAAGTGGCATTCCTCATGCCTTCTGTATCAGTGAGTTGGCCAAAGCTTCTCTTGAAGATGGTCAAGGATCTAATGCGCTGAAAAGATCATGGGGAAATTCTAGCGAAGCACTGTTGCGAATGGCTTGACGCGATGCCAGTGTACAAGCCACCCTCGTCAAATTCCTAGAATCCCTGCCTTGCCTTTGGAGAGGACCTTGGAAGCAGGTTGCCTCAGAAGGTTTGCGGACATTTTAGCCGCTGTGGTGGCACAATTCCTTCGACTGCATGTTAATATAGAGTCGTCTGCCCTGTTTTTTTGAATACCTGACTTGGCTCACCATAGGGTCCTACAAGTATAGAAGATAAAATCAGCATAAATTGCTACATATTTACTTACTCAAATTCTCAAAAAATTCGAACATGGAAGGTTACATAAGCAGATATCCATTTAACTTACTCGTTGAAGTCGACGCGTTTTGATCTAGACAATGAAGTTGTAGACTGGGCATGTGTGCTCAATATCAACCCGATCCTGTCGTCGAAGGCCATGAAAGGGAAAGTTCCTCCCCGTCAGGTTCTCACAACTCCTCTAAACCACCCAAAGTCGTTCTGAAATTGCCAAAAACGCCTATGCCTTTACGCAATTTCTATGTCGCCCCTCCTCGGCTGCCGTCTGCCCAAAAACGACAATACAAACCCGCAAATGAAAGTTCCCTGAAGTATGATTCAGAGACGCGTGTAAATGAAGTGATCGGTGAATATAAGGACGGCGATAGTCTTTATTACTTCGCTCGTTACGATGGTGGTATCGCGCGCAAGGTACGACTTCTATCGCGCTCCAGTACTTCACACACTCAGTTACGCGATTTTGGTAGTTTCTTGCAACAGCGTTCAAAGAAAAACACGAAGATTTGGTCGAGGAATATAGTAAGCGGCCCATTTCTGCCCAAGCCCCCATAACTCATCCGTTCAAACAGAGAAGAAGAAGTCGGAAGGAAAACTGGATCCTTTTGACCCATCTGCACATTATATTCACCCACTATCCCGCATCAAAGTCAAGATAAGTATCAGTAGCGACCGTGCTTCTCGAGCAGCTCAGTCTGAGGATAGAGAAATCGTTCCCGACTCAGAGGAGGAATCAAGCGACGATGAAGACGATGAAGACTATGACGGACCAAGTTCAAGAATACAACCACAGAGGGCTGCTCGGGCGAATACAAGAAAGGAACTTCCTTACAGTCCAAGGAAATCTAGTTCTCGTAAAGTCATTGTCTTGGACTCGGACAGTGGAGATTCTGGGGAGAGTGAAATGGAGGTGGATTCTCGGTCACTAAGGCGGTCAACACGAGCTCGAAAGGCCACCGAAATATACATCAGCTCTGACGACGAGTATATCGATGAAGATGACAACGAGGACGGTTCCCATGCCAAGAGGAGCAAGAGCAAAGCTAATGCAGGAAAGAAAAAGCCACCTCGGCCTAAATCTGCACAACCCATGTACGGTCACTTCCGCGATATTAAGACTCTCGCCGAGGATCCGTTCTCTGATGACGAAGATAACCAAATGCTGAGGCGCCATCGGGATATGTGTGAAAAGTGCCATTTAGGACCTGCGCATAAACTTCTGGTAGCATTCAGGAAGAAGTCCAAAGGAAAAGGAAAGAAAAGAAAACGAAGCACAGATGATGAGTTCGAGGAATCGGATGATGATGAACAATTCATCAACATGGGTGGATGGGTGCAATGGTGCGTTCTCCAGATTCGATCTTCCACCAAATTTTTTGACGTTTACTGTCCTTTCTTAGTCTGAAATGTCCAGTCAGTGCTCACTGGAAATGCCTGGCCTCGACACAGCGAGACGAAGTCCTTAAGGCTGTCAAGGAAAGGGAGCTAAGGCAATGGGAGGCTACTCGAGGCAACGACGGAGCGTCAGCTTTACCCCCTAAGAAACGGCCTGGGCTGGATATCAATCAAACCACTGAATTCATTTGCGGTTAGTCTTAGTATCTCAATATCGTCACTGTTGCATTAAGTTTCGCTCTAGGTGCATGTATGCGAGGCGGAATTTGCATGGGATGTATGGAAACTGCACTGCTGCCCGATCCCTCTCGTGTCAAAGCAAACGAAACCGCAAATACCGTCCAGAAAATGGACACTGAGGACGTACACATGACGGATGGCACGGCGTCCAAGTCAGAGCTTGATTCACACGAGCCTGTTACTCACACTCTTGCGCACGAGCTGTTATTTCGTTGCTTCACATGCAAACGTCTTGCTCATTACCGCCATTTGCCAGTACCTCCGATTCTTGAGCGTGACGGAGAAGCCGATCTTGCAGACGTCGCGGAGCACTACCAACGAGCAAAGAAATGGCTCTGCGCAGATTGTTCTTCTTATAAGTACGGACTCGACAAGATAATCGCTTGGCGTCCATATCCTGCAACCGCTGTTGAACCTCCTCGCGAACCGAGAGAAGTCCCTGATTACAAGTCGCTACTTCCTCGAGAGTACTTGGTGAAATGGTCGGGTAGAAGCTATCGACGTCTGCAATGGGTACCCCATATGTGGCTCGTGTCAACCAATCCGTCGAAGCTGAAAAACTTTATTTCCGGCGGCACGAAGGTCGAATTGTTGAAAGAGCCCGTAGAAGCAGGACAAGATGCAATGGATGTCGACGTTACGGGGTCGATGACTCTATTCGAGAATGCCGACGAGTCGCGAGCCTCTTCCGTCAAAGTGGACGACTCCACATCAACCCTTGTAGCCTTGGCTGATGCAGAGCAGAGGATCCCTATTCCTTGGAAAACCGTTGACCGAGTTCTAGACGTTTTGCTGTGGCGCTCAAGTCCAAAGAAAACAATCCCTCGGGGGAAACGAAAACAGGTCATTGCTTTCGGTAGCGATGAAGGAAGTGATGTACTCGACGCCAATGATGAAAGAAAACATGCCGCTGCTCTGATTTTTGAAAAAGGAGAAGAGCCTCCTAACGACTTAACAGAAACAATCGAAGAGTGGGGAACCCATAGCACCTTGGGAAAAAAGGATATAGATCAAGTTGTTTGGGCGTTTATTAAATGGGATGATCTGGGATATGAAGAAGGTGCAGCTAGATCCACATATCTTCATAACACATGGTTGACTTTGGCTCTAATAGCCTCCTGGGATAGCCCCCGAAGCGTGGAGAACCAGGCTATGGAGCCTTTAAAGTGGCTTTCGATAGATTCGTCGATTCACGCAGCGTTTTTGTGCCGAAACGTGACAAATCATACTGGGAAGTATTTGATAAACGAACTCAGGATGAATATCGCAAGAAACACCTGTTGAAGGCTGCGTCGGATTTAGAGTTAGGCCAAGCGCCCAACCTCAACCTCATGCCTTTCCAGGTAGAATATCTCTTTATTCGAATGTGACATCGCCATAATCTTGAATAACAGGTTGACGGCTTTAATTGGCTTTGTAATAATTGGTGGAATCATCAACATTGTATCCTTGCCGATGAAATGGGTTTGGTGAGCTGCCTCTACCTGCCTGAGAGTCGATACTTACGCACGTGTATTGTCAGGGAAAAACTGTGCAGATCGTTACTTTCCTAGGAAACATTGCAGCGAATTGGGGAGCTTTTCCTGCTCTCGTTGTCGTCCCGAATTCCACGATTACCAATTGGGTAAGAGAGTTTGAACGATGGGCACCTCGCCTTCGAGTAGTTCCTTTTAGCGGCGAGAAGACGGCCCGAGATGTCATCAAGGACTTCGAACTCTTCCATAAAGTTACCCAGCCGGGCAACACAAAGGCCAAGTTTCATGTCCTTATTACGACATATGAAACTTTGACAAATATGAAAGAGTTTACCCCAATCTTCAAAAATCAGCCTCGCTGGGAGGTCAGTAAATTCCTTCAGTGCCAAGTTCACGACGCTAAAATATAACTAGGTACTGGTTGTTGATGAAGGACAGAGACGTAAGTCAGATCGCAGCAGCGAGACATGGAAGCGCATTAATTCATCGCATACTTGAACACAGTTAAAAGTGACAGCAGCCTTCTCTTCAAGAAGCTCAATGAGTTGAACACCGCGCACCGGATCATAATGACTGGAGTAAGTGCATATTTTCATCTCTCTGAACAACAAGCCAGGCTAATTTACAACGCCAGACACCGTTGAACAACAATATGCGTGAACTGTTCAATCTTATGAATTTCCTTGACCCAGAAGAATGGCGGGACCTAGAAGCATTAGAGAAACAACACGAGGTTCTAGATGAAGACCTTGTAAAGCAGCTACATGGTAGGCTGAGGCCCTATTTCTTGCGTCGCATCAAGAGTGAGGTACTTGAGCTCCCTCCCAAGGTACACAGATGTTGAATCTCTCTTTGACCTTACCTCATAATGACGCCATCTGTAGAACGAAGTCATAGTTCCTGTATCCATGGCTCCACTCCAGCGGGAAGTTTATAGGTCCATTCTGAGTAAATTAATCTTGATTGTCCTCGTAATTTCTGCCTCTGATTTCTCTTTTCAGGCAACAACTTCAATATCTTGAATGGCTTGGCGCAGCCTTCAGCTGGGCAAAACGGGCCCAGCAAAAGTCGCATAAACAATGTCCTTATGCAATTGCGGAAGTACGAAAGCCGATTGTGAAGCAACAGATAAATTGCTAATGGATGTAATCCTTGCACTGCAGATGCCTTCAACACCCTTATCTTTACGCTGAAGATATTGAGCCCCGAAATTTGCCAGTCCAAGAGACGCATGAAAAGCTTATTGACGCTAGTGGAAAGCTGCGATTCCTTAAGGCTTTACTTCCCAAGCTAAAGGATCATGGCCATAGGGTTCTACTCTTCAGTCAAGTGAGTTTCTCAATTTATTCTCAGTGGTCGCTTTTTCTGAAGTAAACCTCAGTTCGTAATTGCTCTGAATGTAATTGAGGACTTCCTACAGGGCGAAGGCTATAAATTTCTTCGCTTGGTGACTTCTTTCTTTTTAGTATACCCGAAACCTTCTGATTGGCATTATAGGATGGTAATACCAAAGGTGGGGCTCGTCAAAAGGCAATGGACGAATTTAACAAACCGGGTTCCGAGTACTTCATTTTTCTTCTCAGCACTCGAGCTGGCGTAAGTCCAGCTTCCTCGCATTTTTTACATTTTTCTTACACATCTTGCAGGGCGTGGGCATCAACCTTTTTGTGAGATTTTCACCTTAAATTCGTTTATTTGTCCCTCATTTTTTTTGTAGAGTGCTGATACCGTAATAATTTTTGATCCCGACTTCAATCCTCATCAGGTACATAAATTCCGGACGTCCGTCTTAAAATTTGACTAAGAGACTTTTCTTATAGGACTTACAAGTATGACATCTAATTGGCTGGATGAAGTGCTTGACTGAGATGATCTGTTAGGCCATTGCACGCGCATATCGTTATGGTCAGAAAAAGACGTGTTTGGTATTCAAGCTGATGGTCAAGGATTCCGCAGAAGGTAACTACAATTATGAATGATTCCTGGTCTCATGCTTACTGCCGTTTAGAACGAATTATGCAAATAGGGAAGAAAAAATTAGTCCTTGACCATCTCATTGTCCAGAAGATGGATGACGACGATGAGAATGGCGGAGAAGATGTGCAATCAATCCTCACCTATGGTGCTCAAGCCCTGTTTGATTCAGAACAGGACGCTCGCGATATTACTTGTAAGCTCTGTCGTTTCTTCATTGGTTACTTAGATGTCTGAACTCGGTTAGATTCCGAGAATGACATCGAGAAGCTTCTCGAGAAAACGGAAATGGAAGCCGTACAAGAGGCACCCAAAGCAGGAGGTGGTCTCGCATTCTCCTTTGCCAAAATTTGGGCTGCGGACAAAGATTCTTTGGAAGAAGTGGTAGAAGATGACCAGAAAGATTCGTGGGCGCAAACCCTGCAAAAGATCAATGCTGAACGCGAGAAAGAACAAGAGAAAGAAATGGCTCAGTCTGGCAGGGGAGCACGCCGCAAAGCCGCAGATATTGCAAAGGTAAATTTCGCAGACTATACGCTGTCGTTCAACAATTCTGATTGACCCAGACAAAAATCCACGTTGGAGCTGGCGGTTCTGAGATCTTCGGATCAAATAATAAGCCCAAGTCTTCAGCAAAATCTGTAGCATCTGACGGCTCAGCATATCTGGTCTCAGATAGGGAAGAATCTGACATTGAAAGCGATAGCGATAGCAACAATGCTATGGCCGATGACGACTTTATCCTAAACGCAGGTGCCAATGGCCACAAGGGCAAGTCCAAGCAATACTCTCCGCTGGACTCGATTCAGAATATCGAACAGCAAGATATTCTTGATTGCGGTCTGTGTGGCCAGCGTCACGGCCCTGGAGAATGCCCCATGATTGAGCGGTCAGAAAATCTTGCAGAGTATCGAGAGATGTTGATCCTCCACGCTGACGACGAGCCCTGGGAAGAGAGAGTACGTTCTGCCTTGTTATCTTTTGTTCAAACTCGGAACTGATTCCACTGGTGAAGAGCCAAGCAGTCAGAGCCATCGACGAGATACTTCACAAACGAGGCCATTTATCCTTGATTGCTGGTCAACCACTTCATCCTTTGCCCAAATCAACACCTGCTCCATCTTTGCCGAAGAAGACGCAGCGTTCCAGCGATGCCGCGTCAATGCAGAATCATCTTCCTGTACCTCCACCACGAACTGCTCAAAATTCTACCTCGACATTGAGACAACAAGAGCCGCAACAGGCTGAATCGTCCAAGCAAGCCTCTGTGTCCCAACTCGGCGAACAAGCGAAGAAGAAACCAAAAGTGGTTCCAAATTCACCTTGTAAATTGTGCGGCGCGGCAGTTCACTCGTTAAAGAACTGCCCACTCGTTCTCGCAGGCTCCAAAAGGCAAGCCTTCATTACTAACATATCTTGATGATACTCATCGCGTTCTCGACCACTTAGTATCTCGGCCAACATCACAATCTTGGAGAACAGAAAAGACCTGTCATTAACCATCACCATTGATAAATTGCGCCACCTCTTGTCGAAGGCAAAGGCTCGCGAAAGTGGCGCTTAGACGTGAGCCAAGTACGATATGTAATGCGTATCGAACTCCATACATTTAGTTACTTTACTATCGCATATACCTTGCACTATATTCTTCACCACTACTTTTCTTAAGCCCCCGCCGTATAATGATTGCAATATATTGGCTACGTATCTGACTCCTATCGATTTGCACAGTAAAGAATTTCCTTCTGGTTTGCTTCTGACCTATAGATACACTAGCTTTCACTTCGCCACTTACTCAAGAGATATTGATAATTGGAACCGCTGTTAGGTGGTACAGCCACGATAATGCCTAATTTTAGACTATTTATTGACGCTTGTTGATTAGCAGCCTCTGACGTTATGTATAGGAACATGATATTGAAGCAAAACAATGGCTTAGGTGTGCTCATGAACTCTCTTCTTCCTAGTACAATCTATTCTGCTGAAAACACTCTCCCGACGACTCTGAAAAGGACCCGCTCATTAGGAATCGACTCAAGAAAGTTCGATGCCTCTCGTGTGCCACCTTTGCCACGGATAAACGGCGATCTGATTCTCCAGGTTTTCACACATAAATCTCTGCGGCGTCCCAACGTTTCTCCTGCTGACTATGGCGATAACGAGAGATTGGCTGATCTTGGCAGGGTGGCGTTCGAGGTCGCCATAACACATACTTTATTCCGAAAGCGCCCCATGCTCCGGGCTTCTGATATATCTGTAAGCCACTCATCTCGACCATAGAAACTCTTGCTCACTGACCATAGAAACGACGAGACCAATTGCTTTCGAGTGCTATGGTAGAGGATTGGGTGACAGCCTATGGTCTAAAGTCGAAGCTGCGTTGCCACCCGAACGTGCACCCTTTACTTAAGGCACCGCAGGTGAGTATTGACAAGAGCCGCTGTTTGAGGAGCGATTCTATTGAAATATCTTTAGGAAACAAATTCCATATTTTACGCTTATGTTGGTGGTTTGTATGTCTCATCTGGACCGCAGGCTGTGAACGACTGGATTAGTGGCCTCCTCGCCCAAGAACTTGAAGCGCTGCATGATGAAGCTGATTCCGACATGGAGCCAAATCCAGTTGGTGTATATATACCACCTCCCAAACGAGCCAAGAGCGAACATATGTCTCCTCCTCCACCCAGTAGGCCTATCTTCTATGCCGCGCAACCTCCTTCAACACCTGTAATGAGGCAGATACCACCACATCAGCAGATCCCACCTGCCATTCCTCCTAATCCGCTGGCGCCTGCACAACCTAGTCTACCATTCCTCCCGTTATTCAACCAAGCTGCGATGCAACGACGGGTGACTGTCGAATACCTTGCGGAATTTAGCGGACCATCACATGCAGGACGGTGGGCGGTGAAATGCATAGGTCAGTGTTGTGTTGATCATGATAAAAAAAGTACGGCTGCTAAGTAGGAGACAGTGAACGGAATTTGCAAAGGGGAAGGAACTGGGAGCAACAAGCAGCTTGCGAAAGAAGAGGCAGCGCGAAAGGCGTATTATTCGATGGGCTGGACATAATTTGTAGATGTACCTTATCTGAAGCTTAATTGAGTCTGTGGTAGTCATTCGATGGGCGTCAGGTGCTGACTAAGTCATGTGTAAATTGAAAAAGCGGAAGTTGGTCTTTGACTCTTGACACCGAGCCCGTCGCTCTCCATGGCTGCACCCTCTGGTCCTGACAATTTCTCAAGGCCACAGTACACACCCACAAACCACATAGATCTCACCCTCGACGACGACGACGACGCTCCCCCGGACCAGTACAACTCCTCGAGATACGCTAAGCGCGCTCGTACCGATGCATCTCGTCAGGACCATGGCCCCCCTGCTTTCTTTATCCCGTCTTCATCGACCATGACCACGACTGTGTCTCCATTTACCTCGCGTCCGCCTAGTTCCAAGCCTGCTTTCCCTGCGTCTCCTATGTCTCATTCTTCGCAATCACCGTTCACTCAATATCCTAGCTTTGTATCGCAACCTGCTCAGTCATCATATCGCCCCCTTTTTGCTGGACCTCCACCATTTCTTCCGCCTCGACAGCAACAGCAAGTTCCGCCTCCTCCGCCATCTAGAAGTCCTTCATATCAACTGTCATCCCAGCAATCCCAATCCCAACCATCCCAGTCCCACTATGAGGACTCACAGCCTCGCGATCGACAAGTTATTGACCTAACCGGATCTCCTTCTCCACCGCCTCCGACTCCTATATCACGTCAGGGATCGCAGCCCCCTCTACCCCCCGAGTTACCGCCAAAAACTCCTGTATGCATCGGCCAGCTAACGGTTAACGCGCTCGTTCTCTATCCTGTACCATTCCTTTCCCCACAAATCCCAGGAGAGATGGAATGGGCATATGTCAGGCTGCAATACGAACACAATCCCAACAAGACCACTGGTAAAGAGACTATCCATATCAAAACGCCTTCTGGAAGAGGTCTGAATGGGGAGAGCATACCCGGGGAAGTTTTTGGAGTTGTCGAACAAAAGGTTGCGGATTTTTTGGGTCCAATGCTTGGTAAGGGATTGATTAGACTGGATGCAAAAATCCGCAAGCACCCAGGAAGCGTACGTTTGGTCTCTCATTTTTTTTACTTCCTTTTATCATGAACGCTAATACCTGAGACGGTAAGCTCCCCATATTGCCCCTTCAAATGCTTGTCTACACACCCAAGGGCAATATCGTCGTAGTTGGCAATTACCTCAGGCAATCCAGTCTATTCCTTCAAGACCCGGCATCACCATACGATATGCACCGATTAACAAACTATCATTATTTCAACCCTCATCATGACCTACTCGATGGTCAACATCGACCAATTATGGCCGCAAATACATTGAGTCTTATCCCTCGAGATCAGTCACGGTGGACAACACCTACTTCAACGGGAAAAAGTGTAGAAGTGCAAAGAAGTCAAGTCGATGAACTATTCAAGTCTTTGAAGGATGGAGACGAATTGGCGGAGACCGAGCCTTGTGCGTGCATCCTAATAACACATTACGTTTTGTTTTCACGAACCTTATCCTATAATCGTTCTCTTAAAGCTCCGGAGGTCGCGACGAGCCTTTACCCACATCAAAAGAAGGCCCTTACATTTCTGTTGGAACGCGAACGGGAGAAGATAGGAACAGACGGATTTTCATCCTTGTGGCAGAAACGCTTCAATCCTTCATCTTTTCGAACGACTTGGTTCCATCTAGTGACCCAGAAGGAGGCCTATGAAGCTCCTCAAGAAGCCAAGGGCGCAATCCTAGCTGATGATGTAGGCCTGTTTTACAACGATGTGCATACTCGAGCTTGACATAAATTTTGCAGATGGGCCTCGGGAAAACGATTACATGTGTTTCTCTAATTGCCGCCACCCATGCTTCTTCCCTTGCCTTCGCAGCATCTCCACTTGACGTTATTCCGCCGCCGCCGCCTCGACAAGACGGGCCAAATGCCTCGCACTTCGCAGGCAGTGTATGGGGTATGCCCGATACGGCCGAGGGCAGTGCATCTTCATCAGCCAAAGCCAAAGCAAAGATAGAGAGGCTGCAGGAGAAATTTGAAGCAGATTATGCGAGGTCTTGTCGGATAAAGGCAAAGAGTCGCGCTACTCTGATTATTTGTCCGCTGTCCACTGTGTCTAATTGGGAGGACCAGTTTCGCGAGCATTGGAAAGGAGAGGTATCAGTTATCGGAGGAAGCGGCGGACCTTGTGTTCCTCCGTCGCTGCAGCAGCCACCCTCGTCACAATCTAGTTCATCCTCGCAATCGGCTATGCTCGTTGACGAGAAAGAGAAAGTCGAAGAGGAGAAGCCGAAGCGCGTTCGGGAGGGAAGACCGCTGCGGGTTTACATCTACCACGGCAACGCTCGCCGTCCTGATCCTTCGTTCCTTGCTGACTTCGATGCCGTCATCACCACATACGCGACCCTCGCGTCAGAGTTCTCAAAACAAAGTCGTAGTTTGTTGACTGCCGATGACGAGGAAGATGAGGGCGCAAGTAGCGAAGGTCAAGGCGGGGTTGACATTGACGAACAAGGGAACCAAGTTTTGAGGCTGCCAAAACCGAAGAAGGGCGGCATGAAGAGGAAGAAAGCTATGCTCGCCACAGCAAACAATCCTGCAGAGATTCCGAGTGCCTTGCAAAGTATACACTGGTTCCGTGTTGTCCTCGACGAAGCTCAGTGAGTGATTTTTTTCTGACATCTATGTACGAGTATATTTTATTCACGATATTTTATTAGCTCTATCAAGGAAACAGGGACTGTAGCAAGCCGCGCTTGTTGCGACTTGATGGCAGATCGTCGGCTATGCTTGACAGGAACCCCAGTTCAGAATAAGTTGGACGACGTCTTTGCGCTCATCAAATTTTTACGCCTGGAGCCATTTGACGACAAGAATACCTGGACCGAATTTATTGGTAGTCCGGTCAAGTTTGGGCAACCCCTTGGTGTTGCACGGCTTCAGACGATCATGAAATGCATTACCCTTCGTCGGACCAAAGAGTCGAAGGCTCCGGACGGGAAGAAGATTCTTTCACTTCCACCACGTCGTGACGAACTCCGCTATCTGAAATTCGATGAACAAGAACAAGACATCTACAACAAATTCTTCAATGAATCGAAGGCAGAGTTCAACGACTTGACGAAGAAGAACGAGGTCATGAAAAACTACGTTGGGATTCTGCAGAAAATTTTGCGTCTTCGCCAAATTTGTGACCACTTCGAGCTTGTCGAAGGCAAGGGGCTCGGGCAAGAATCCGCTGTGCCGTCCTACGACGACATCGTGACGGAAATTTCAAGAGAAGGCTTCAGCGCTTCCCGGGCAGCCGCTATTTTTGCCATTCTGCGCGAATCTGCTACGACTCAATGCGTCGAATGTGGCGGCGAGCTCTGCGTGTCGACGGAATTAAACCCGGATGGTCTGGACAACGACGGTCCTCCTGCGAGTAACAAGCGCGGACGTCGGGGCAAGGGTCCTGCTTCTCGCGGGCCTACTCGGGCCAGCAGTCCCAACAACCCACGACCAGTTTTGACGCGATGCCAACATCTCTTTTGCATTGAGTGCTACCGGAACTCGGTTTGCCCTGGGTGGCCGAACGTTGCACCTGACGTTCGACGCTCGTGCTCAGCATGCCAAACTGGTCTTTGCCCCACTGATGCTTACGAAGTGAAACCAGACTCGGCCCTCGAGGGATCTCAGAAGAAAAAGGTTGTTAAACGTGAAAAACGACAGAAAGGCGTTTCGCTCGAGAATTTCCATCCGTCGACCAAGGTCAAGGCGTTGCTCGGGGACCTTGTACAGTTTTCAAGAATGAATCAGTATTCTGTGAATTACGACCCTGAAATACAGATAATAGAGGATACCGGGACATCGGACAGCGGAATCATAAAGACAGTCGTCTTGTAAGTCATTTTCTTTGTTGTTCATGAAGTGATACCCACTAGGTTTCCAGCTCTCAATGGACGACAATGCTTGACAAGTGAGTTTCAGTTTCAGTTTTTCTTCCACCTTCGCCCACGCGCTGACATAAACTTCAGAGTCGAAGACGCGTTAGAGGCTGCTGGGATTCGTTATGATAGGCTTGATGGTACGATGAAGCGGGACGACAGAACACGCGCTATGGATGCCCTTAAGCACGACCCTGGCTGTGAAGTCCTCCTTGTCAGTCTAAAAGCTGGTGGTGTTGGATTGAATCTTACAGCTGCGCAACGGGTTTACCTTATGGATCCCTATTGGTATATTCTCTTTACCCTAGATTTTCTAAATTCACTCAATCTTGTTTCAGGAACCCTGCAGTAGAAAACCAAGCGGTGGACAGAATTGTATGTTTCCTTTTCTCAATGAGGATTTCCATCGTGATACTGAATCGACCCCTGTAGCATCGACTTGGTCAAACCCGACCTGTTACAACTGTCAAATTCATCATCGAGAATTCGATTGAAGCAAGACTTTTGGAAGTCCAGAGAAAGAAAACAGAGTTGGCCAACATGACTCTCGGTCAGAACTTCAGCAAGGCTGACCTATTACAACGGCGTATGGAAGAACTCTCTCAACTATTTGGGTCTTGAACTACTTTATCTATCACCTTACATTCGTATAGTTTTTTACAGCCTTGAAGGGATATTGTTCACAGCTTGTATTTGGCAGCTGGATTAATTTACAACCAACCGGACATAGTTGATTTTATGTATGTACTGTGTACATTATTACAGCTTCATTACGCGGAGACGACAGATAGACTTGATGCTGTTTATAGGCTTGCTGGATTATGGAAGGAGTCTTGAAGATCTAGAAAGCAAAGTGCGCTACGTTTTACGTGTGCCAAACAAGTAAACTGACAAAAGAGGATCAACCCAAATTTTGCCTTCGTATCATCACAAAATCACTCACCTATGACTTGGCTAACAAATAATCCAATCGTCACGCCGGCTGCCACTGTAATCATCCGAAGGGCAAGGGAGAATCCACTGGAATATTGTTCCGCGGAGCTGTGGTAAGTTTGGGTGACCCCGCCACCTTGTGCAATGCCAGACTAGAGAAATTGGTTGCGCGTCAACCAAGACGGCGATGGACTCACAGGTACAAGAAACAGACCCCTGTCACCATCGAGGTGAAAGCAGTTCCCGCACAACACGAGAGTAGATGTTCCCAGAGAACCAATCACAAAGCACCAGCAGCAGAGACGATATCAGTTCTCCCGGCAAAACCAGACTTGCTGCACGATTTGCCGCGTAAGCACAACAAGAGAAGAAAACCATGATAGGAAGTTGAAGGCTTCTCCAGTATTGCAGATTCGAGAGAGAAGAGCACGTCGAATAAACAGGGACTAAGAAGAACAGAGTCCACCAGGGTAGAGGCTGTCTCCACCATGGCCAACTTGGATCACGTATACAGCCTAAAAAAGACGTCGTATTTCAGCGCCTTAAACCCAACCTGTCATCTTCGCATTACCCTTGATAGTATGAGTGTCTGCTGCGTTGCCAACAAGACGTCCAAGCCCAAGGACGCCAGTTATCGGATTGAGAGGGTCGGTACCATTTAGCATCACAAATCGACCATGAGTATA
>JADNRV010000557.1:0-24932 GCA_015499995.1 Flammula alnicola
GAGTCTGTTGGACAAAGCCAACTAAACCGGGATACGACCGACAGGCTCCAGAAATCTGCGCATTGTATGCCATTAGCGTATCACCTGCCTATGTGAGGCACGCCATCCGCCAACGATTCGAGAGGAACCGCCATGTGACAGACCCGCGCGCCATCGACGTGCTGTTGTTGAAGGGCCGACAGGATTATCAAGAGACGATGAACGTCTGGAAGCAGACAGACCATGTTATGGGGATTTTGCTAGAGCCCCAGGATAGGCCGAAAAGGACATTTTTGCAAAAGTTCTACGAAGGTGAGTGCAAATTTGCTTGTATGCTTCTCTGGGAATTTACAAGTTTGTATAGGCAGAGACGAGGAGGCTGTTATCCCTGCTGCCTCTGGGATCTAGACTTAGAACGAGAATCACAGAATACATTCTCTTCTCCAGAATCATTCTTATGAAGCGTGCCTTAGAAGTCTGAACTTCGTGACGATCTTACCATTCAGACGTTGGTTTGATTGGAGCTGTCATGGTACTCTACCGGCGCGAATTATGCTGATCATTTTCTTTTGTATTCTACATCTCCGATTATGTTTATTCTTCGTCTAGGTGATCCACCCGTAATGTTTCCTTCATAACCACATCTACTCCTTGATGGAGTCTCAGGTATGTCCCAATTTTCTGCAAAGCGATATGAGTTAATGAGAGCTGCCGTTAATCTATAGTTCAAGCATACCACATACCACTTCATGGAAGATGCAACTAGCAGTCATATACACCATTAACACCATCTGCCCCGCCGCAAATCCCAAATCGCTATACGCGAGTAAAGGAGGACCAGACGCACTCTGAACCGGAGCCCGGAGTGCGAATATAAGCCTGATGGCTACGTACAGCCCCAACGTCACGAGAAAGCTCTGGCACATTGCAAGCATCAGAAAAATTATCGTGCTGCGCATCCTTGCGCTGTATTCTACATCTTCAGCTTCTTCCACGTCGCACTCTGCTTCGGCGGCTAGCGTTATCCGGCGTTCCTTGTATGAGAGCACGAGGAGGATTGAGGTATAGAAGAGAGTAACGATGGTGAGGGCGAGCCTGAGCGGTCCGGGACTTCCTTCGCTTTTTGAGTTGACGTTGTGCTGGCAGAATACGAAGATGGAGAGGATGACTGTGGAGAAGAGGATGGACGCCCAGAGCCAGCGGTCGATTTGTCGGGAAAGAGGGGCAGGCCAGCTGGCCCAGCCATGTCCATGCCATTGAAATAAATGAGTGGAAGGAGCCATTTCAGAACGACTCTGTTGTTGGTGTACCAAAATGCAACGAGGGGGATGCAATCCTGTGATTGGAGAAAATAAAATGTGTTATATGTAGTTATATACGATTTCATGAGTGGCCAACCTTATTCGTTGACGTCGAGTGATGTCTAAAAATAACAACTACCTTAACACCCGACGATGGGCATTGCTGCAGCCTGTTACCGCAGGCACTGCGCTACATATGCGTGATTGATGGAAACCTATCAAACCCCCGATGTCTACTGGGCGGTGTTCAAGGCGATTGGATAGCGGTATTTTTAGACAATTAGCTGTGATTTGTCTACTAGGCGCTCGTAGTAGTACTACAGTCGGATGCCGACCACTGGCATACTCGCAAATTCAAATTATTGGAGTTGGCGAGACTTTCAAGTCGCTGCGGCCCAAGGGACAGGAAACTACATCACACCCAACAATTCATCCGCAAGATCGTCTAGTTCAACCGCCACCGCAGGCGTCTGGCTGACCATCTTCGCCTCCTTCACACGTACCCGCACCGAAGAGCCCCCCGCAACTCGTCCTGGCTTTATACCCTAGTTTGGGCTTGACGTAGGTGACGAGGAGTTCTTCGCCTGCCTTGTTATCAATGGGGACTCTGCTGGCGAAGCACTAAATGACAACGAGGGTGATGCAATCTGTCTCCTGCAGCAACCCGATGATTAGGGACAGATGATAGTTGGAGAGAATGAAATGGGTGGTGTGATACAGTTATACAAGTATATGTACAGTTTCATGGGCGGCAATGCACCATGATGTATTTATTGACGTCGATTAATAGTCGATCTACAATCCGAGTACTTCCTGAAGCCGTATCTCGCAGGGGCCCAGGAAGAGAAAATCTGCCTCGTCAGAATGATTGCTCGGCTCGATATTGAACACTGCAACCCGACCCCCATGTTCCTTAACACGACTGCCAATCTTCGACGCCGGTTGGATCTATACCAGCACACAGGAAATGGGTAGGTAGGGGCGAGTATCAGATTATGATGAGAGAAGTTGAATTTACAGACATACCACAGCAGACGTCCCTACAATTATACACAAGTCTGCTTCATCCGCGAGGGCTAAGACCTCATGTATTCGATGCGGCCGCTCCCCGAACCACACCACCCCGGGCGGCAGAGTTGGCCACAATCCGGGCAGTGAGGCAGATCGACCCGTCGGATAATAGGTTCTGCTGTTCCGCCCTGCATGAAGTTTTCGGTACCGCCCAGGGCTGGGCAAATCGGCGACTTGTAGTTCGTCTCACGGAAGTTGCAGTCATGGGCTGTGCATACGACGTCAAAGAGTCGCCCATGGCCCCATGCATCTCGATGATCTCGCCGGGCTGTTCATCCTTGCCACGGGCCACGACTGTCTCATCGAGGGCCCTCGTGCAGAGCCCATCTACGTTCTGTGTTATGTGGGTAAGCTCAGAGTTCGGAGCAAGCTTATGACGAATACTGGGAATGGCTAAGCGAGCCAACACATAGTGCCCTGGATTGGGCGCGGCGTTGCGAACCCTGCCATGTAATGTGAGAGTACGGCTATGGGAGACGGAGGACAAACTCACTGTTCTCGTCTGTAGTGGAAGAATTGCCATACCCGAGACTGGTTTTCGGCAAATGCAGCAGGGGTGGCAACGGAGGCGGCATCGTACTTGCGCCATAAACCGCCACTGCCTCTGAACGTTGATATTCCTTTGAAAGCTCAGACCATCAGCCATACAGTGTAGAACATTCAGATTACCTGAAGGGGCGGACAACCCAGCACCACTCAGGACAAGTATCTTCTTGGAGGACGATAGAGCCCGGCGAAATTCAGCTATGTTGTCAGATGGCATTTGAAATTTGACCTTGAGAGGAAAAAGTGGAGGACACAGATTTACTTTAATACTTAAAAGAAAGCGGCAGACGCGTGATGGCCAATGGCAAGTTGAAAGCTTGGGGAAAGCTATGCAATTTCAAATTCCGTCGCATTTCTGCCAAGGGAATGTTGGAGTTCCTGAATTTGGTTAGACTCCAGCCAGAACGGTAGAACGATAGAACGTTGAGCGTTGAACGTTGAATTTTGAACAATAGAATCCTACAAAATTTCCGATGTCTACTGGGCGCAGTTGGAACTTGGAAGGTGGTATTTATATACAATTAGCTGCGATTTATCTGCTACGTGCTCGTAGTACTATAGCAGGATGCCGAACATACTCGCAAACTCAAACTATTGGAGTTGGCGAAACCTTCAAATTGTTGCTGCCCAAGCGATTAGATAACTACATCACACCCAAACCCGCCTTCAACTCGTCCGCAAGATCGTCTAGTTCATCCGCCACGGCAGGCGCCTGGCTAACCATCTTCGCCTCCTCCACGCAGCGCGAGCACGCGCATGCGCCGAAGCCCCAGCCCCGCAACTCGTCCTGGCGGGCTTTATACCCTAATTTGGGGTTGACGTAGGTGACGAGGAGCTCTTCGCCTGCCTTGACAGGCCGCTTGGCGATGACGCTGATGCGAGAGAGCGCGTTGCGCTGGTCGAGATGGCGGACGGAGACGTTGGGGTCACAGGAGTGGTTGAGGTGGGCGTGGAGGGTGTAAAGGCCTCCGTGGGCTTCCAGATCTGGAGAGAGATGGAAGAAGGGTTAAGATAGGATGTCTGGTTTGGGTGATGAGGTCAAAGACTTACTGAGACTCATTCTGCCTAACCCGCGAAGGAAGGCTGTGTCGTAGTCGAACAGTTCACGATCTACATCTTCTGGGAGGGGCTTTTTCAATATTCGAGCCAGCTTCTTTTGGTCTTGGGTTGTCTTGGGTTCTTTGAACGCCTGTAGGTAGAGTGTGTAGGCTTTCTTCCATGTAGCTCTGTCAGGTTCTGGATTACTCGTTCTTCGATGACGAGGCTGCTATCAGATTGTGATCAATGAGGTGATGGCAAGAGGTACGCACGACTTGAAGCTATATTTGAATCTATCCTCCAGTCCTAGCTCTGCCATCCCGCTGACGATGTCCCAATCGGTTTGTAACGCAGAATCACTATGTTGGTTCGAAAGAAGGATCCGACTGGTACATTGAGCTAAAGCATGCAGCGCCATCCACTGTGCATCCTTGGCAAATTTTATGAGCGGCGCCGAAGCTGGATTTTGAGCTGGACATAGCAGTGGATGGCATTTCGCCGAGCGAGCTAGACAAAGGCGGTTGCAGAACCGCGCTGGGCAAAACGAGGAAGGCGAGGACGCGGGGCAGGCGTTGATGAGAGGCGAGTCGAGCACGAGCGGCGTTGTGCAGTAGCCACATGCAGTAGACGACATTTGCAGGTCGAAGATTTCCCTAGCCACTCAAGAGAAGAAAATCCAATGAGCATCGCTTTCTGAATTATCGAGAACGGCTTACCACTCTGGTGCAATGATGAATGGATCCTCCCTCCATATCGTCTCTCCTTCCTCGATGTTACTGGCGGCCACCAAACCCTTCCCTTTTTTCTTGTTGAAATACTTGACGGCCACTTTGGTTGTCCATTGATATATGTCGAGGCCCTCAATTACTCGAGACGACGGGTACATGGGCGGTTCGATTGCACTTGACTGAGACAGCGTGGGTGTCAATGTAAGCCCTTGGTTCTGGAGGATTTTCCTCGTCCGCTTCTCGCTAACGAGCCAGTCAGGATAATTTTTGAGCAAGACGGCGTGTACTTTTGATATTCCAAGTTGCGGGTCTTTAGCTTTGAGATCGATCAGAGCTTGCGTTAATTCGTCTTCTTGAGGTGTGAATGACATTGTTATCTTGCGCTTTCGAGGGTAAAATAATTGCTTTTAAGGCTTTCGTTGTCAAGCCAAGTCAAAGCAACGTCGGCCTCGGTTTGACCACAGTTAACAGGAAGATTGAAGATGAACAGCGCTGCCAGAGGCCCAGAACCGGGAAGATCATCGATCGAGTGGCGACGGCCTCTCCTTCAAGCACGCACATACACACTTAAAGGACCCTTCGCGGCCGCCTTTTTGCAACTCTTTTGACCTCGTGGGCTATTGGGCTTGCTATCTGTGCTATCTCTAACCACGAGATGAGTACCGCGTCCGACGAACATCTCTCCGCGTCGTCGTCGACATCGTCTGCTCCATCGTTCATTGAGCGAATTGACCTCGAAGCCATTGCGTCCTTAGCAATAGCTGCGCGTTATCGAGCCATATTGCTCACTGTGCCGTGCACCGTCGATCCCGTCCCGAAATTAGGTGCCTTCAACGTGGTGTGGTTTATTGACTTTGCCGATGGAGTCCAATGGGTGCTCCGCACCCCCATCGCTGCATGGAGTCCGATGCTCGAAAAGCGCTTGCGGTCAGATATAGTTGGCGTGCAACTTATTCAAAGCCGCACAAAAATCCCTATCCCACCCATCCACGATTTTTCTGTCGTTCCCGAAAACGCGCTCGGTCGGCCATATACGCTCATGGACCGCGTAAAGGGCACACAACTTTGCAAGCTGTGGTTCGATCCTGTGTGGTTCACTGAGGAAAGACGCAAGACCGTATTTGAATCTCTTGTCTCCTGCATGTCTCAACTCCAGGCGTTCGAGTTTTTTACCATCGGAAGTCTCGACTACGACCCCGAGTCGCATTCCCATGTTGTAGTTCCCCTGCTACCTTCTCTCGACGATATCGCGAACGGGGTTACTACTACAAGCGGACCATATAACACCGCGCACGCATATCTACTTGGCGAGATTACCAGGAAAATTCCTTCAGCACCCTCAATGGATCACAAAGTCTCCCTGGCGCTGCTCCGCATGTTTGCTGGGTCTCTACCCGACGAAACACTTGACGGGCCGCCATTTGTACTTTCTATGCCCGATTTCAACTATCAGAATGTGTTTGTGGACGATCATGGAAACGTGACAGGTCTCATCGATTGGGACGATATAATCGTTGGTCCCAGACAGGGCGGGTACGCGAGATATCCCTCGTGGATTACCCGCGACTGGGATCCTCTCATGTATGGGTATCCCGACGTCAGGACTCAGCCCCCTGTGAAGAGTGAGGATAGCAAAGGCAGTGATGGGGACTCGGAGGGAGAACATTCACCCACCCCTGCGCCTTCCCAGACAACGCAGGTCCCCCCACGGGAACAGCTGGAAGAAGACTCGCCCTCGACTCTTCAGGCGTTCCGAGAAGAATACTTCACGGCTTTTACACGAGCAGACCCCGTCAGCGCGTGCTACACCCGCCACTCGCACGTATACGAGGCTCTCGAGATCGCCATTTCGTCAGAGTACTGTAGGGGTCACATTCTCGACAGGTTGTCGAAATATGTGTTTGGCGCTAGGGCGGAGAGTGGAGAAGAGCTCTCGTGTTGGAGTATTGAACAGGGAGTTCGTGTAGGGGACTGGTTGAAGCACCTGGAGTAGGCTGTATACCGCGTCGTGTCTGGCTCTTGTCGATTTTGGTACTGTGGATTGTGGTGCGGCTTCGTTGTAAGTAAACAGTTTGCCATGTACTATGTCGCACTATTTTTGGAAACATTGTCCCGTTGAGGATGGGCTTGCAGAAGTACCTAAGGGTGCAAGCTGCTGTGCAGCTACCGTACCGTGTTAACTCCGATCGTTTGAGTCCAAGCGACTCCAAGGGGAGTCACATCGGAGAGCGCTGAGTTCACCTAGGGAACTGTTAGGGTCCACTTTGCGACATTGCGACAAGCTTACAGTCGGTTGCGGAGGTAGCCCGGCTTGTAGAGCGGGTTCCAATTATTCAATAAACATACACAAATTGTAGGTTCGAATCAAGTTCGAATTCCGAGTGGCGGCCTGCAGTGTTCTGGTTAGGGTTGCGGAAAAAACTCCGAATAAGTTCCCAAGTGTAAGTTACAATGTAATTTACATGTAAATTACCTATTTTATGCAAGTCCAGAAATCGGCCTTGCATTTTATGCATAAAATTCTCACGTGATTTATTTTGTGGCAAAGGCCTATGGCGGCGTGTTACGCATTACAGGGTCTTGCAAAATGACATTCAGTTCATAATTCTCAAAAATTGTTTGTACAGCTTTGCATATGTACAAAAAAGGAGACACAATCATCAAAGTTGCTGTATTGGGTGGATGGCAACGCCGTACAAACAACTTTTAGCAAATTATGAACTGAACATTATTATGCAAGACCCTGTACATCAACGTTACATCTATACAGGATGAGGCTGAGTACTTTCGAGCTCGGCGAGCGAGTCTAGAGACGTTGGGAGGTGGTTCGAGCGCGGTTGGAGCACGGTAATCTTATCAGATTAGGATTTCTGCAGCTGGCAGGCGGTGTCACGTGTTTTAAGCGTGGGAAAATACAGGTTTGTAAATTACGATGTAAATTACATTACATGCCGTCGAAAATTGCGGACTTTGTAAATTACATAGTTACATGTAAGTCGAGGAATAAGTTCCGCAACCCTAGTTCTGGTCAAGTTCTATTCAGGCTCTTGATCTTTAACTTCACATTTCCCTCAGTGATTTGCCACACTTGCGACCATCATGTTTGATGCATTGATGCCTCATTATATACCAGAGACAACCCTCTGCTCACCGATGAAGAAGTCCTTAATGTCCGTATCTCTTTCACGTATTGCATGTTCTTGCGATATCTCATAATCATTACAACAAGACGTTGCCTCTCACCTACAAGACATGGAAAGAATCCATTAACTCATTTTTCATAGAACTTGATGGGAGACACGAAGAGGAAAACTTGCGACCTGAACAATGCTGGTGGTTTCCCTGGATGATCTTGCGCCCATTCTTCCACTCGAAAGGCTATACGCTATTTAATCACGATCCTCAAATACCTTCTAGGCTCCCAAGTGTTCCCGGTGCACCAGCGACTGATTCATTTGGCTTATATGGCGACCGAACACAAATGGCAATCTCTAATTTTGATCAGGTGTGTCCTCTGTGCTGTTCGACATTGACAATCGATGATTTATAGGCCCGCTGATATGAACAGAGTGCAACAGCATTTGGGGCGCGTGATAGGTATGGAGCCCGAGAGTTGTATGTGTCTTATCGGTTCCTGATGGCCTTTTTCAGACAGAATAGGGACGTTGCGATAAAGGTTGTCGACAAATATTCTCCAGACTGTCCAGATGGTTCTACTGAACTTCAAATTCTGCGTCTGCTTAATTCTCCTTCTATGAGGTCGGACCCGAGAAATGCCACCGTTCCAGTGATCGAATTTCTTGAGTTTCATGACTGGAAATTCGTCGTTATGCCCTTCTTAGAGGGATGTGATGCGTATGATCTCCTAACATCACATGAATGTCTGGATTTTGGTTGCCAGATCCTCGAGGTACTTAAGCCTTTCTTCCCGTCCACATGATTCTAAATTACTCATAAGATAATATTAGGCCCTCGTCTACCTGCATGAGAACCGGATTGCTCATTTGGTGGGTCTTTCTTCCATCGGTTTTCTTGGAGACTTACCCACCATTTCGACCTCGTTTTTCTAGGATATCTCCCACGAGAACATAATGATGAACTTTCGCGGATCCCTTCCCAGGAAGGACTTTTACGATCCAGAAAGTCAAAGAGCTATCAAATTTGACCCGATTCCTGAATTTCGGTCAACATTCCCTGTTAGGTATAGCTTCATTGACTTTGGACAATCGGCTTACTTCCTCCCGGGAATTCATCCCTCCAAATGTCGTGTTACTCCACATGGAAAGGGTCGACCCCACCGTGCTCCAGAAGTCAATGGCCGCTTCAAATATGATCCATTCGCTGCGGACGTGTATCAAGTGGCCCAGTTCTTTTATAGTTGGTTCGGGGTGGGTGTTTTTACCTCTATTAGATATGAACGCTGGCTTATCTCACCCACAAATATGTAGCGAGTTATCTACTCTGAAGTTCCTGGCCTAGTTGAACTCTTGCAGGATATGTCGAGCATGTATCCTCCTGACCGCATTTCCATGGCTTCTGCTGCCGCTCGAATGCGAGTTCTTTATGATCAGCTCCCGCCTCAGGAAACGCTCCAGCGTTACCCCATTGAATTTTTTGATTACGCATCCATTCCAAGATCGAAACTGCGTTACAGTTATGAGTACCTCAAATGGTACATTTCCGAAGCATGGAAATCGTGCTTGGTGAGTGGCCGATTTCCCACCTAATCAGATTCAGTACGACTTACGGATCTCTCGTCGGTTTAAGGCGGCCTTCCGACTGTATGACTAACTTCAAAAACCACATGTCTTGGGAAAGGATTCTTGACTCTTGAAGGGCTTGCAGCTTGAAGCTGAATAACGTTGCAAACTTGGCGAATGCATGCTCGCTTTCTCTATCAGTTCTCGTCACCTCAGGCTGGGGTGCTATAGATTTCATGTCGTATGCCATCATGTATAACTTCTGATAAAGCGTATATATGTTCTCGTAAAATGTACCAACTGCTTAGATCCATTCTCAAGCGAGGTCACTGGAGTGAATTCGCCTGAGGGAAGTAAATAAGGAACTCCCTGCCCAACAACTCGTATGTATGCCTTTCGATCATGTTGTACATGCTCACGCGCCAAAAACAAAGGCCCTCTATACGTCGAGACAGTACCCCAGAGATTCAGAACTCAGAATCCCGGTCCCTCTATAATCTATTGAGGAAACCATCCAACGTTCATTTTCCTCTGTGTGGGGCACCGATCCTATTTGGGTCACGCTCCCAAATAGTACTCGTAGACTTATCACGCCACTGCTCTTGCTACTTGACTGCTACCCCCACTACTCGTGAAGCCAGTTCTTCTCGATCCTCATCTCAATGCCACCACTTGACGGTCAATCTGACTCTGCGCAAACTGTCTCCGCCAAACAACTTCGCTCAGAACTAGCTCGAGTTTCAGTGGCGACGGTCATGTATGGCGCTCATACCATCGCTTTCCAACCCCGTACCGAATATCGGAGTGAGGATCGACATCTGGTGGGAGATTGGAAACTTTCTAATGGAACTTGGAAATTTATTGGGGTCTTTGATGGTGCCAGAGTCGGGTGTATACCTGACGCGAAGCTGATTCATTACTGAGCTAGGTCATGGCGCGGGCCATGAAGCTGTCGATTTCGTATTCGAGACGTTGCCAGGCATGATTAAAGCCTCTCTTGCGTCGGCAGTCGATGCAGCCGACGTCGTTTCTACAACCACCATAGAGGATATTTTGGTGCGATCCATATCCGACATCGATGATCGTATCAAAGCCGATCTTCTCAACTTCTTTCCCGGTGGACCCGCGCAAATCTCGAAGCTCACCGACAATGAAATCAAGCGTGCCATCAGAGACCCCGAGACTGGAAATTCATATGTGCAAATCATGCGTGCGAGAACGGGTACGACTGCGTTGGTCGCTCTAATCGACCCATTGAAGTCTCTCCACGTCGCCAGTCTCGGTGACTGTGAAGCCCGTAAGCATGTAAAGCACATCGGCTGGCATGTCTGACTGACCATTCGATCAGTGCTTGGCACGCGGAATGGCCTTGGAGGATGGGAGGTGAAGACCCTGAGCAAGCGGCATAATGCTAGTAATAAAGTGGAGGCAGATCGCGTTCGGGCAGAGCATCCTGGTGAAGCAGAATGCATACATCAGGGTAGAACGTTGGGTTTAGTTACTCTGACGCGAGGTGAGTAATAAAGCTCCCTTTTTATCATTGTCGACTGATATACAAATGATGTAGCCATCGGAGACACCCTGTTTAAACTCCCACCCATTTATACTGAACGTGTGCTTGCCCTCGCAACACCACCGTTCCACGAGAACTACAAATTTGGCGACCTCCTTGCTCGAAACCTCACACCGCCATATCTCTCTAACCGGGCGGACGTCGAGCATGTTGACCTGGCGTCACTGGGCCCTAATGCCATGCCCGTGCTCATTCTATGCTCTGATGGGCTCTGCGACTTGTACTCCAGGCGCTCACAGACGAGAGACATAGCGCAGGATGTCCAGCTATGGCTCACCACGTTGACTCGTGAAAGTAGCGACAATCTGGCTCTGGAACTCCTGTGGGATGCGTTGGGCGGGGATGACAGGATAGAAGCGGCCAGTAAGATCGTCAGAGGAATGCCTGGTAGGCGGGTGGATGATACCACAGTCGTTGTGCTTCAGCTGTGAGAAATTGTAGTGATTATTTCTATACTCCTTTCAAATGTTCACACACGGTTATCGAGAACGCTATACACCGCAGAGTCGGGCGCTTATTTGTGGCGGACTGGTAACGCTTTTTAGTTGTAAAACTATGCGATATACGTGCAACGTCGTCAACGAAAAAAACGAACTTGAGATTCATTTAATTTATATTCGCTGAATGGCGCATCATATATAGTCCATTCGAACCGCCCACTTTTTCTATAGTTGGTTCGGAGAGGTGTTTTTTCTTTATTGTATGTGAACGCCATCATCTGCGATTCATTTAGTCTGAAGTCCCGGGTAAGTATACATAATTCAACTCTTGCAGGATATTATTGCGGGACATATGGTATGTCCCGTAACAGATGTCTTGAACTGCTTAGCTCGCGAGGCCACTGTGGAGCGAATTCACAGGGAAGTAAATAAGGAGCTCCCCGGAGACAGTATTGTAAATAGAAATCAAATCCTGAATGTCGACCACTATGGCGCGTTGAGAAAGCAATCAAAGTCCAATGGTATGATCCTATATGTATAGTACAGTATTTCTGTGGAATAACTATCGCAAATCAACATGTTGTGTATAAAGCTGGAATGCTGTCGGTGAGTTAAAAAGAACTAAAGATTCGTCTTTGAAAAGCCCTCATCCAACCAATCCAAGATCAACGGGGTCAATTTTCCGAGATCCTTCTCTTCTGTGAGGAAGTCGAACAAGGGATCGACATGAATGCCGTTTTCTTGCAAGACGGTTGTCGCGTTTTTATGGTATTTTTCCATGGTCTTCGAATATTTGATAATCTCGTCTCGAAGGACTTCCGCGCTCCCAGCGCTAATGAGAATCCTTTTAACGTACTTGTCCACTCCTTTCAGCCAGTCCTCTGGAGCGGTATTAGCGTCTATGTAGGGCAGGGCTGATTTAGGAACCCCGTGTAGAACTTTGCCCGCCCAATATAAACCAGTATGTCGCGTCAAGAAGTCGCCTCGGCCTTCACGGTCGGTTTTGAGGCACTGATCTTCGGTGTCAAGCATTCTCACCCACGGAGACATCATATAACCACCGCCGAGAGGAGAAGAAAGCGCCAGCTTTGGAACGCCTTGGACGGGGTGCAGCATATGCGACAGTACCATATGTATCATGATGCCGCCTGCTGAGTCCCCTACCAATTGGATGTTCTCCGGTTTGACACCGGAATTTACAATATGTTGAATCGCAAATACCGTTTGCTTGAGCTGCGTCGGGAAGGTACGATCTGGTACAAGGGCTTTGGTTCATTGAATAAGTGAGTACGAGTGGCGAACAACGACAAAATGACCACACTTACAGTAATCCAAAATCGCAGTGCTAGTAGGCTTTCCCCGCTTTTCAAGGTTCTCTTGTATATACCACCAGAATGCTGGAGAGGATGCTACGGTTCCAAAAACAAATGCACCACCTATCCAGAAATCATTCTTGAGAGAAAGCCCATGGTATGACGATATCGAACGCTTACCGTGCAGGTACAGGAGCACACGATCGGCTTCCTTAGGACCTATCCAAAACAATCTCGCGTCCTCTCCGATGTCCTCTACTACTGGGGCTATACCCTTTGCCTTCATAAAATCAGCGTAGGCTTTGCTTGTCGGTCCAAAGAACGCGCGAGTCTGCCTTCGGTTCATGCCAGACACAACCAGGAGACTTAGGCGGTCGATGACAATTCGTTTCCAGCCTTTGGAACGCCCATAAGCTGTGAATGGCGACTTCAGCAATGCCCAGGCCAGTATAGCCGCTGTTAGAATGGCGAAATATGAGCGGGATTTCGGTTATGCGCGAGGGACGACCATAAGCTCAATGGGACTCACGTGCGGGCAACATAGTCAGAAACATCTGACATTTATCAACGAAGGAGAGTCTGTTTCTTGGAAGAACCACTTCGTTCCCCAAGGCCGACATAGATATAAAAGAGGGATGACGAGTACTGGGTGGAGTGTCTAGGGAGTAGAGCTCGAGGTATCTTCCCGCGGACTACTTTTATACTAGTACTCAGCTGCCCAGGGTGCCGGGACCGGGGAAACGATACATTTCCCACACATTCATGCCAGTAGCCTGATGGAACTGTCGCGGAGGTTAGCAGTCTCTCACTCACGCAAGTAGTATGTAGAGTTTGTTTTCAGATGGGAAACTGCCGCGATAGCTTTAGAGTCACCATGGGTTCACTGACGTAAGCAGGTCATAGAGAGAAGTGCTAGC
Organism: Flammula alnicola; assembly: GCA_015499995.1. Lineage (NCBI taxonomy): Eukaryota > Fungi > Basidiomycota > Agaricomycetes > Agaricales > Strophariaceae > Flammula > Flammula alnicola. Next base: position 13,607 of record JADNRV010000557.1, read on the forward strand.
ATATCCAACGAACTCTGGGCTATTCATTCGGACCAAGAGCGTGTAAATACAACTTTGTCACCCTAGTGTAAGCGACTTGTAGGAGATGGCAAAGAGTCCAACTCCACCTCAACAGCTAACTGACAGTAAACCCACTCAGCTTAGTTGTTAATTAGACCAATGAAACAAAACCCGTGTGGTGATATTTTATAAAGATCGTGCTTTATTCATTCACAGCAAGCTTCCATTTTTTTTGTCTAATTCACTGATTCAGCTATATCGTACTCAGAATGACGGACTACGCCACAATCTTCCTTTCTGGATAAGTCCCAGGTGAACTCATATTTCCCTGAGTAGCATCGAGAATGGGAAAGCTCAAATAATTGTTTCAGATAGAATGCACATGTGATTTATTTCGGTTTAGAAGAGATAGAAGGTGCACGCTTCAAGCTGCTTGGGAAAAACTATCGTCCAACCAATTCAAGATCGAATGTGTTAATTGTCCCGATGACTCTCCCAACATGAAGTCTATAAATGGATCAACATGAACGCCGTTGTCCTGGATAATAATTGTTGTGTCTTTGAGCTGCCCCTCCACGGTTAGAGCGTACTTGATGATCTCATCTCGAAGGACCTCTACGCTCCCCGCCGTGATAAGAACACGCCTCACGCATTTATCGAGCCCTTCTAACCAGTCCTTCGGTGCTTCGTTTGCTTCCAGATAAGGCATGGCAGATTGAGGAACGCCTTCCAGTACCTTGGCACCCCAGTATTTGAGGCACGATGCAGATAAACAGTCGCCTTGGCTGTCGGCGGTGTGCAGGTACTTATCCTCAGGATCGAGTAGCCTTGCCCACGGCGACATCATGCACACGCCTCCGAGGGGGGCATCCAAGCTTAAGGTAGGAACGGCCTCCACTGGATGCAACATATGGGAGAGGACCTGGTGGATTAACAGACCACCCGCAGAATCGCCGACGAGTTGAATGTTCCTTGGCTGGACGCCCAAGTCTAATAGGTGTTGGATCGCAAGGACTGCTTGCGTGAGTTGGGTAGGGAATGTGCGGTCCGGGACGAGTGCTACATTTAGACATACGAATCGACTTAGAAATTATCCTCAGATAAATGATTTATATACTCACTATAATTCAGCATCGCAATCCCGGTGGGCTTCCCTCTCTTTTCGAGGTTATCCTTTATATACCACCAAAAGGGCGGTGCTGGCTCAGGAGCGCCAAGTATATATGCACCGCCTTATGATAAATGTTGTTTAGAAAATACTCCTGTGTGTTAAAAAGGCGCGTCCCATACCGTGGAAGTAGAGCAAAACACGGTCCGTGTGCTTAGCACCTATCCAAAGTAGCCTCGCGTCTTCGCCGATATCTTCCACAATTTGTGGTAGATCCTTTTCCTTCATAAATGCGTTGTATACCTTGCGCGTCGGCCCAGAGAATGCCCTCAGCTGCCTTCGATTCATGCCATTAGCGGTCATGAGAATGGTACGTTCGACAAGAATTCGTTTCCAGCTCTTTGCTCTTTTGTAAGGACTGAAGGGCGACTTTAATAGTGCCCAAGTCAGCACAGCCGCTGTTCGAACAATAACAGTTACTCCTGAGTTTTATTTACAATGCATTGAGAGATAAGGACTCACGAGCCGGTAACAAGACCAGAAGCATCCGGACTTTGTCAAAAAAAGAAAATCTGTTCCTAGTAAGTTCTTCGCTTTCTGTTGCTGACATGGTTGGGCTGTAGATAGTGGAGAGACAATGTAGAGGGGCAAAAGAAATACAGGACTCGGCAAGGCACGTATGCCATCAAATCATTTCCTTTCTCTCACATCTGTCGTTGACTCGTTTCACAAGTGTGTAAAGGGGAATTCGGGTGGTTGTCGTCAGCAATTGGCCGGCAGTCAGGGCCGTGCAATGAACGACTCACGAGTCGGCATGACCTCATCAGAATAAGTACATTTGGTCATATCGGAGGGTACGGGTTTGTTTTTAAATTATATCTGGCTCAAGGGCATTGTACAGTATGGAAGAGGCAAAAGCTATACGATTTCGTACCCTTTAAGCCGTTTGGGAAAATCCATCGTCCAACCAATTCAAGATCAAAGGGGTCAGCTGACCTTGTGTGTCCCCCAACATGAAGTCGACCAATGGATCATCATGAACGCCGTTGTCTTGGACGATGGTTGTTGTGTCTTTCAGGTGCTTCTCCACGGTTATAGCATACTGAGGATTCGTCTCGAAGGACCTCTACGCTCCCGGCTGTGATAAGAATGCGCTTCAAACATTTATCGAGTCCTTCTAACCAGTTCTTCGGCGCTTCATTCGCTTCTAGATAAGGCGTGGCGGAGTGAGGAACGCCTTCGAGTACCTTGTTCCCCCAATATTTGAGGCATGATGCAGACAAGTAGTCACCTTGGCCGTTGGTGGTCTGCAGATACTTATCCTCAGGATCGAGTAAGCCTCGTCCACGGGACATCATGTACGCGCCTCCCAAAGGCGTGTCCAAACTTAAGTTGGGAACACCATCCACCGGTGCAACATATGGGAAAGGACCTGGTGAATCAACTGAGCACCCGCAGAATCGCCTGAGAGTTGAATGTTTCCTGGCTGGACGCCTGAGTCCAAAAGATGCTGGATGCAAGGACTGCTTGCGTAAGTTGGGTAGGGAATGTGCGGTCTGGGACGAGCGCTACATTTCATCATATGAATGAGCTGACAAGTATAATTATATACGGATCAATCATTGAATACTCACTATAATTCAACATTGCGATCCCAGTGGGCTTCCCTCTCTTTTCGAGGTTTTCCTTCATATACCACCAAAGGACGGCGCCGACGCAAAAGCCCGAGTAAATATGCACCACCTTCCCATGAAGGTTATTTAGAAAACATTGTCGTGAGAAAAGCCATAGCATACCGTGGAAGTAGAGCACGACGCGGTCCGTGTGCTTAGGACCTATCCAAAGCAACCTTGCGCCGAATTCGCCAATATCTTCCACGACTTGTGGCAGATCCTTTTGCTTCATAAAATCATTGTACGCCTTGCGTGTCGGCCCAAAGAATGCTCGCAGCTGCCTTCGATTCATGCCATTAGCGGTCATGAAGATGGCACTGTCGGCGACAATTCGTTTCCAGCTCTTTGCTTTTCCATAGGGGGTAAATGGCGACTTCAATATTGCCCAGGTGAGCACGACCGCTGTTCGAACAACAACAATTACCCCTAAGCTTGTTTATAGTACATGAAGAAATAAGGACTTACGAGCTGGTAACAAGACCAGAAACATCCGGACCTTGTCGAAAAATGAAAGTTTGTTCCTAGCAAGTTCTTCGCTCTGTGCTGCCGGCATGTTGGGCTGCGGGTGGTGGAGGGTGAATGTAGAGAGGGAAAGGGAATACAGGAGGTGGCAACGCAAGACTTGGATCTTTAATGGCCGGACCAGCGATTCTCTCACATGTGTCGATCCTGACACCTGCTATGGAAGTGAGTTACGCGGGAATAATGTGATTAATACATACTCACCTGCTCATGAGTCGGTTATTGTCAGATGACCCGCAATCAGTGCCGTTTCTCCCAAATAAGCAACTTTACCTTTCTTGGCGCGACCCCAGAATAAGTACGTCCAGTCCACATTCGATAAAGCTTATGAAAAGATGTATTCAGAAAGCATACATTATGAGTCAAACAAAGCTATAAATACCATAATATACAATCTCTGAATGTCTGTGAGCCTAACAACCAATCCATGACATTGAATGTTCATCATCGTCTGTATGTACCTCCATGGAGAATCCAGAATGCAATGCTACCGCTGAATCACATAGGTGATCGGCGGTGGCAATCGGCCTCTCGTGGTTTCGTCATATGACGGAGGCGAAGTCTCCGTGTCGCTTCCGCCCCATTGGCTAAACCGACCTCTGGTGCCACGGAACGCGGTAGTCGATGTTGCTTCTCCTGATCGAGAAGTTTCGTCGGAACTGCTATTTTGCGTTGCCGCTGGAGAGAAAAGTGGAAGAGGACGGACGACTCGATTGGGAGTGAAGATGTCCTCTGTTCGGTCCGGGTTGAAGAAGCCATGTTCCGTGGCGGCCGCGCTTTGCATCAAGCCCATGGTAGGGTTATCATCATACATCGATGCAGTGAGAGGAGGGCTAATCTGTGCTGAAAGTGGGATGACGGTGGTTTCGGGTCTTTGGTGTTGGAAGGGATATACTATATATTATATATGGATCAGAAAGGATATAATTTCGCATTGAGGGCAAGTGACTCACCAGGCTTATATCTGCCTTTGCCTCTTCTACGCCGTCGAAATACGAAGATGAGTCCGCCGAAGAGCAAAAGTATGATTACGCCGGCAATACCGCCCACGATAGCTGCCGTATGACTTTTCTTCGCCAAAGGTTGGCCTGTACCATTAGAAATAGGAAGTGCCAGTGTAAGGTTCGGCATGGTGGCTAGCGTAGAGAATGAAGGAGTGAAAGTAATATAGTCGAAAGCGAAAGTTTGGTTGGCGCAGTCGGTGAGATTGACAACAAGCGTATGATCTCCAGACTGAAGAAAGTCGTACGAGTAGAAAAGGAAATTTTGTTGTTGGCCTAGTTCAGACACAAATTGAGGCGAATCGGCGTTGACACGGTAGGTCTGAGACAGAGACTGGCCATCGAGCGTGAAGGATAATGTTATCAGTCCGAGGTTCGACCAGGTAAAAATGCCATAGATAGCCGCTGAGCTTCCTATATGGGGAGACATAAGCGTTGTCATGGGTTGTTATATATAAAAGAGATAAAAGAGCGCGCACCACTAAAACGATACGTGAATAAATCTCCAATATCATTCGTTTGGTGCGTTGTGTTATGATATGGGTTTCCGTCTGGTTGAGGCCCCGAATTGAACTCGGCTTGACTCCTCTTCCACTTTCCATCATACGTGAAACCGGGGTCATCATTGTCCGCAATGACGTGCTGGCCAGTTAAAGATGTGTTTTCCCCCACTGTGACCACAGCGAAGTCCACGGAGGCTCCTGCTATATTGGAGAGGGCGATATTGTGTGTTCCTTCTGCTAGCAATGGTGTTTGATACCACTGCCGGTATGTCGGTGGGTTTGGATCGGAGTAAGTAGTGTTATACGGCGCGCTTCCGTCAATTGAGACAGCGAACGTTTGGGAATCGCCAGAGACAGAGGGTGTAACCCCAAAGAATGCGACTGATGTGCCTGGATGAGGTCAGGTCAAGTGAACTGAGTGTTGGACAGGCAGAAAGAAAGAACGCGCCTTCAAATTTCATCTGCATAGTCCCAAGTTGGCTCGTATTTTGCAGCGCAAAGTCTGACGACTGAGACGTCCCATTAAACCATTCCGGCAGGGTAGTGGTCGTCCATGGGATAGGACCAAACACAAACGAGTCGCTGCGACTATCATCCACGACGATGAAGAGCTGGGGCTCAGCCATAGGGCTTCCAACTCGGATGAGTGGAGGAAGGATCTCATGCAGTGGGGCATGCCTTCTTTACCGTCCTCGCAACTATGTTTTCGGCAGGGGATGACATGACGCGGCTGTGCCTCTGACGGAGGTCTCCCGAAAGCGATGTTCAGATGTTGATCATCTGGACTATTATGGCGAGATCTTCCCGTGAGAGCACAACATCCTATCCATAATAAACTTACATTGGCATAAATACCACACGGCTTCGCCTCAATTGATTAACAGCATCCTCAAACTCGTCAGGGACCTTGCATATGGAAGCTCTTGCAGCAGCCAGGTGCCATTGAGGGTCATCGAAACTTGGAAAACCAGTTGATGATGATCTTGCAACGCAACAGACAAGTGGATTCTCGTTACGTACTATGTATGTTTCAACAATCTGAACGCAGTTCCTCAGCGTTAAGCTGGCTACCCGAGATAGCCAGCAAGGAGAAAAGCTATGTCGGCAATGCCGGCCACGGCTTTGACTCTGAGTATTGGAAGGGGAGGTCGAACGACGACGGCGCTGATGGCAGTCTCGAATAATGTACATTGCCGAGTTGCCGAGGGCTATGCTTGCTTACAACCAACTTCCTTAGTGTCTCACTTCGCATTTCCTCCGACTGGGATGTTCTCGACGAATCTATCTTTACAACAGAGCATGAAATGCGCGCACAAACAATTAGATGGAAGTGCTAGGGTATGTAATGCTTTGGATGGCAACGAGAGGGTTTGCTGAGAACGAAGCCAAGCTATGCTATGGAGGTCGTACTATCGTGTCTGTTAAGTTGTTAAATAAAGAAGAGAAATAGGTATAGGAATACTAACATTATTAAACTGCTGCGGCAATAGTTGAGGAAGAGGCTCGACATCGTCGCAAGAGCCGGTGTAATAGCGGGTCAGTTCCGACGAAGCAAACCGCCAAAATGAAGCAAAATGCAAGCAGTCCAGTAGCTATAAGACATAATACCTTCCAACCATGTCTAAATTGATCAAATATCTTGAAGGAAGAGCAATAGTCAGCAATGCAGTCCCGATGAATTAAGCCATCTCTAAATGCTCGGACATTACCTGGCCACCAACGATGGGTCCAACTAAGGGTAAGAAAGGTTAGATAGCTGAGGCGGCGATTTGAATAAAGAAGGCGCGAACCAGCTGTGCCAAGGTCATAAACCAGATTAAAAGCGCCATAAACATGGCCGTCTGGTTGGCATCTTTTAGTTTAGGCTGAGGATTTGTATAATTTTAAACGAACATCCTACGCCTTCAATTCCTCTAGAAACGGCTGCCAATTCAGCTGTTAAAGGAGAGATGACTCCTGACGAAAAAAATGCTAGGAAAAATCAGGATAAATTCAATCTCACAAACACTCCTCTGCTCACATTGAATCGCGAAAGATATCACGAACAATTGTAAGCGTCGTTGAATGGTGACGATGAGCCACCAAGGCAGAGCTAGCAGCAAGCAAAGAGCGGTGACCCATTCTGCGCCATTTTTATCGGCATAAAATCCGGTTATGGGTGAGGCTGATAGACGTTATATTAGATGCACATATTGTGCAGGTTTCTGGGATTAAAATGCTAGACGCACAAATTAGGGTGGGTACAACAGCGGCGATGAAGACCATGCCAACATCGGTTGGATTAAGCTTCCATATGCGTTGTAGGTGTAAGGGTATGGATGGCTCTTGACTGCTATAAACAACACTATAGAATATCACTGTTATTAGCGTGAGAGGCGGCAAGTAAAAAGAATGGACGAATCTACCCATATATGAATATGATGAATAATGCGACCAAAGCCCTCGGCGATTGTGCGAGCTTGGCAGTTACAGCGACAAGAGAGAGGTTCTTTTTTGCCGTGGGCCTCTCCGTGGACCTTTCCGTGGGCCTCTCCGTGGGCCTCTCCGTGGGCCTCTCCGATGGGTAGGTATCACGTTGAGCGGTTCGAAATTCCTCCAATTCAAAGCCTTTCTTAACTCCCCGGCCATCTGTGGTGACTCTGTGAACCAGTCCGCGGGAATCTTCAACAAGTTCGGGAGGACTCGAATCTTTCACATCATCATCACGGTTCAAAACAGCTGGATCAACGCCCCAAAGGAGAGCATCTTTGCGTTCGATGATAATCATCCGTCCCACAAGATCTAAGAATGTGGCGCAAATCCCGAAGATGAATGGCCCCCGATACCCAAACCGATTGTAGAGTATTCCTCCTATAGGAGGTCCGAGTGCAAGTCTAATTTGTTTGGAAGAGTGATTTGCCGGTTTTAATGAGACAGACTCACCCTACTGATAGACCACCTATCGCGCAGCCTAGTTGTACTAGGCAGCAAATCGATTTCAGCGATAGATTTAGGCTGAAAAGAAAGAAGAAATAGCTCACATCCTACGATAGAAGGTGGTGCTGAATCGCACCTGTCCTTGCGAGATAAACCAATTCCTTTGAGAGAGTGCATGATTGAGACTTACAGAAAAGCCAAACCGAGCACCCAGACCATGGACGATCCAATCCCTTGCAATATGCGGGAAACGCACATCACGGGATATGTGGTTGCCTCCATTAACATTACTTGCGATCCTATCAAAAGAAGAAGACCAAAGATCAAGGGCTTTTTCCTGGCATTATAGCGTTCGGAAAGCATCGCGATGGGGATGGTAGCTAGAACATTTGTTAAACCTCTCATTGAGAAACAAAAGTACCAAAGCTAGCACTCACAGGCGACCATACCAGCAGACTAGAAGGAGGAAATGTCAATGTCATACTTGCACAAGACGAGAGAAAACACTCGCATATGCAAAAAGCAACCATCCGGTAAGTGCTGCGATGCCGGAATGACCCAGTCGTTCAAGCTGAAATGGCATGACCGGAATGATAAGAGAATAGACGAGAAGGTCTACTGCAATACCTAGAGACAAAGTGAGAGAAAGCTCGACAAGAGTACACTTCTGAGAGGTAGAACTTTACCCAAGCCAATGACAGCAGTAATCATCCAAGACGAAGATCGCCATTTGAGGCCAACAGGCTTTGTACTTGGACCACCACACAAAGAGAGCTTGAACATCCTGCTTGGCAGCCGTGAAGAAAGTTGTTGGCATCAATCTGCACAGTCACGGGCTTATATACTTTCATCGTACGACACTCGCGGAGCTCGCGGTTGCAATGTTGATGAAAATAACCCACACGGTGAAACTCTGATCCCAGGAGCCGCAGTTATTCACTTTCCGCCTTGAACCTTAACATAAAAGGAAGGCTCGGAACTCGGGATGGGTGAGCCGGAGAGCGCGCCTTTGTTTATTGTTTTGGTCACCTCGCCCATTTTGGATGTCGGGCGCCGTCCAAAACAGTGCCCTGGGATTTCTCGAAGTCGAAGTCCCACACACCACCTGTAGTCGGTATCCCACTGTGAAACTTTCAGGCTTCAGCCTAAGGTAGGCGCCATCAGGAACCGGCTACCTTATGTAAGCGCTTATATAAGCGGCAAAATCTGGCCTTCAGGGAAAAAATAAAAATTTTAGACGTTATTTTCAGTAATAATTGAGCCAAGCATGGGTGAAATTATCCTTGACTTACATTGGATAGAAATGGATGCATTTAGGCCCACTTTAATGCCATAAATTCTTGCCCAGACTTGCCCCCACACGGTGTGTTTGAAGCATGGTCATCGGCAGACGATGCCGCTCGGGCCGACGGTCGCCGACCTACCTATTATAGTAGCTTACATAAGAACCCTAACCCTAAGTCGCGGCAAAATCTTGAGGTCAAAAATCGGCTTACCCTTCGATCAGTTGGGTATTTATCTGCCAGTTATCTGCCCGGAACTTGCCGGGCAGATACTGGCTCAGTGTCTGTCGCGCTCGTACTTGCCAATTAGAAGCTATTCTTTCGTTTGGGGGCTTTAAATTTTGTATATAGATAGTAGGGAACTGTACCAGTAGATATCTGAAATTTTATTTGCCTTCTACCTCATTGAACTCACAAGACGAGCAAAAAAGTTATCTGCCATGCCAAAGTTATCTGCCATGGCAGATAACTTTGGGCGGAGTCAACTGACGCAACCAAGACCTTTGCGTTCCGTGCAACAACAACCTCGCTCAACGTCTCCTTCACTGTAGAACCGTCTACAACTCGGTGTCTGCTCGCTATCTCACGCGTTCTGTCCATTGACGAGAAAAAGATGGCCGAAAATGGTAGGTCCCACCCAAATCTTCGATTCTGTCAGTCAAACCCGTCTCCTTTCAGCATCCGAGGACCGCGATAATTCCCCAGCAACGAAACGTAGAGTTGGACGTCCGAAAGGCTCGAAGGACGGTCCACGCGGCCCTGATGCACCTCCACGCGGCCGTCCAAGGAACGAGGGATCTGATAGTGATGATGATGACTGGGATATAGGTGGAGGTAAGACACGTCGCCTCGCGTCGCCATACTGTGCTGCAAGTCATTAAACTTACCAATGTCTTTCATGATGAATTAGATTTTCTAGAAGAGGATGAGTATGAGTACGACGAAATCCCACAAGAGGTCTTATGGCAGCTTTACCAACTTGAGGCATCACAAAGTCAAGGTATGCATCGTAATTTTTCAGTATTGTTCATATTTTTCATCCTTTATTAATATGGTGCATATAGGTGCTACTCCGGAGCTATCTACCTCGTCGTCGAGCCCTGCCGCGAACCACAGTGGTTCAGGAAGTGGTCTCCATCGCGGCACAGGAGATGGTGCCTCAAATTCACGCGAGGAAGCAACGTTTCGGCACCTTCGCAAAGCAGCCGAACGTTCACAGGCTCGTACGTCAACAGTATGAACATAAATGGAGCATATGCTAACGAGCTCACTCTTAGAGCCTTTTTTCAGCCAGCAGCCGGTGTTTGGTTCAGATGAGGACATTGAGAGTGACGGAGCAGATTTGGATGATGAGTCGGATACCGAGACGAGGCCAGCAAACCGACAGGGTTCATCGAAGGGCGACAATGGTAGTTCAGGTAACCGTATGTGCAGTTGTCCTTTTTCGTTCGAGTGTTTTGTGCTAACGTTCAAGCTTTCAGCATGGTTCCAGCAACCGAAGTACATGCCCGACTGGCTGTACCAGTTTTTCGGGGACATTGTCTCTCCATTAATTCACGTCAAAGAAGGGCGGGCGCGTGCGCCGCCTCCGCTGTTCCAGAATAGCAAGCCGTATTTACCAGCATCGTTTTGGATCCATCCACCGGAGCCTGTCACGACATTGTCTCATCACCGATTCATTCCACAAGTCCTCTATCGTCCCAGGATCTTTTTGTGGCTACCACATTTCTTTGTTGCAACCCTTCTCTGTCCGAAGTGCCATGCGGTGCTAGAAAAGAATGGCGCTTGCCCACCCCGACGTATAACCGACATGGAGGATTCATTTTTCATTGTGACATGGCGATACTACTGTCGCAAAGGTTGCCAATCAAACTTCCGTGGTTGGAACCAACTATTGCTCGACTCTCTTCCACCTTACTTGCAGCTTGCCTTTCCTGCAGTTCTTTCACGTAAAGGCGGTCTGTCGCACCGTGTAATTACCCAACTACGTGTTGGAAACCAACATAAAATGGGTCCGAGTGGTGTTCGCTCTCTCCTCCTTGAGATGCATACACACCGATTCAATGTTTTGCAAGCTCAGTACACAGAGGCTGCATTCGAGTTTGTACGTGCACGACAGGAGATTGTAGACCGTGCTCAGCCATCTCTTCACTCATATGTTGAGACTGTCATCCCAGCGTTTGGCCATTTCGGCGATCGTCAAAATTACGCCGGATTTGTTCCTGGTGAATATTACCTTGCTCAGATGATGAACAAGGCCATTGAACGGGACGAGCATGCTGCAAATCAGCATACGGCCTGTCTTGCACCTGATCAAATT
>JADNRV010000558.1:0-24917 GCA_015499995.1 Flammula alnicola
AGCGCTAATAATTGCTTCACAACTCCATAAACAGAAGCATGGAAGGACTTGTGTCCAATTTACGATGATCTTGCCCCTTCAATGACCTCGATATCCCTCGTTCCCGTCCCTACAAGTTAATCGATCAGTGATATTCTATGTATATGGATTATCTGCTTTTAACGTATACCTTTCTTTCCCCATGTTGAATGTTCAGTGAATATATCTCGTACTCCTTTGTCACTCTGGATTTCTCCCACCGCCCCACCTTCAACTTGAATTTTGTCACAATCCGACTGGATTCGATATCGTCTAAGGCCTCCATGTAGACGACCTTTCCTTACTATGTTTCCGTTCCAATTCATCTTTGAAAGTCGTCTTACGGTCGAGCGAGCTTAACCCCTCGCCTGTGGTCCTCATATCTTCGAATTGCAGGTTTGACCTTGGTGATGGTATATGTTAGTAGCAGCACGACAACTCACTGCTTGCCAGATGCTGAGATCGGAGAACCAATGCGCCAACGGTGGAGCAGGCCAACCAGGCTGACCCTAGGAAGCTGGGGCTGGGATACGCGTCGAGCAGGCAGTGCGGTGTCGCGTCGCACGCAATGGCAACCTGAGGCAAGCAAGGATGGTTCGTTCGAGTGTCTACATATGGACATAAACTGCCTCTGATGGAATCTAATCTACCTATCTAATCTAGCCGAGCATCCTGCCAGATCTCACAACGGGTTTCCCGTCCGACCGCAACTCGGGGATACTAACTGAGAATCGTCCGTTCCATGCAGATATCCCATCATCATCTCCTTCAGGTACTTAAGTAACATTGTCGTGAAACCCGGAACCGAAACTCGACACTGGCAGTTGTGGGACACAATCCAGTACTCAATCCAGTTTCCATCTTAGTTTCCATGGCTTTTCGCTCGCCGTGGCTAAGCAATCCTCGATATCAACACCCACCAAAATACTGAACCATGTTCTCCGATACTTGCAGGCTAATGTGGCACGGCACGCTGCCATAATGAGGTTGATTCAACAAGAGCTAGACTCCCAGTTCCCGAAAATCTACTCATCGGCTTGATAGAGGTTCCTCGAAGCAGGCTAGCAGCGACAAGAGCACGTCCTGACTCCTGGGAGGAACTCATTGAAGAATTCTTCGGTCGATATCCCCAGAGGCTCGTGCCACCACTGAGGCAGCTCTTTCAAACCACCATCCGTCCACGTTCACGGGTACTATCCATGCGGAGGCGACTCTGTGTAATGGGACTTCTCACCCTACTTCAGCTTCAGGCCTGACTCTCGTTTCGTCCAATATCATACTAATATGACATCCGGATTTAGAATGCGGCGTCGCTGGAGGAGATTATTGGGCCGGTACATATATTGGGGCGCCTTTGATAGCCTGAGAGTATATCTAGACTAAGACAACCGTATGCATCAAGTACTATGCATTGTAGCCTCGTCGGTACACTATGGTGCAATATAACGAGCATGAAAGGCCAGTCGAGAGAAACCAGAAATAGGACGATTTGCACCGTCCTTCTGTCTACGTGAAATCAAAAAGGACCTGCCAGTGATTATTTCACACTCGATTCATCCATCATATTTCTGTGATTGATTATCCACCACTGGTAGATCATTCTATACAATCAACTAATACTTTACATACCACATGGCGCATAGAAAGGACGACAATAAATTGGAAAACAGATGCTAGACGTGGAATGAATGTTCGCAGAGCATACCAAAAAGAAGCCGATAAACTGTGTAAAAAGAGCCAGATGAAATTGAGAAAACGAGGAAGGAGACAATGACAATGAACAACGACAGCAAGGTGAGAGATGCATTTGACAGGATAACAGGATGATATGACTTGAGGAGGAAAGAAAAAAGAAAAGCAAAATAAGGCGAGTCAAAGAGCCAGCTGGATCCGAATAGGCCGTTCGTGTATTTTGGCGGTAATCGTACAGCTGACCCAGAAACCAACCCAAAGAGAGGTTGACCACTTGCAAGGCATGCAGCTCATGCCGAGTCGTTCCACGGTCTTTTGAGCGACGATCCAGGTACATACGTTTGCGCCGAGGTATGCTGCTGGTGGTGGTAGTGGTGCGGATGGATGTACCCTGACGAAGGGGGTGGGAGTGGCGCCATCGTGCTCCACTCGAGCGTTGGAACCGGTGTCTCTCGCCCCGACGGCCGCGGTTGGATCGTACGCTGCTGCTGCTGCTGTGCACGCCCAAGGGCATGCTTTTGGCCACGCTGTTGCTGACGATCCAAAGACGAGTGTACCGGTGGCAGCGTTTGGAGGGCGTACTGTGTCAGCGGCTGTGGCGAATGGAGATACGGTCCAGACAATTGTTGCTGCTGGGGATCGAAATGCTGCTGCTGGCGGGCGTATTGGTGTTGCTGCTGCTGCTGCTCCATCGGGTGATGCTGCCCAGGGAATAACTGGCGTTGCCCAAGATCCGCATACACCGATGGCTCGTATTGAGAATCGTAACAAGCAGAAGCATCTTGCATGTGGTCTGTCTGCTGTTGGGTGGCGGACGGCAAGGCCTGGTTCTGAGAGGCAGAGCCGCCTGGAGGAGAATCCGCCGCCTCGAGAGCGGCGAGCTCCTCCTGCAGTCTAATGTTCGTAATCCGGAGCTGCTGTAGCTCGTACTGCCAGCTGGACCCCCGCGAAGTAGCGAGCTCCTCGAACATATCGTAAGACATCGAAGACGTCGATTGCGGCTGGGCTGAAGAAGATGACGAAGTCGGAGAGGGAAGAGGCAGCGAGACAGCACCAGCCAACGACGAAGACGATGTGACCGATGGGGTCGAATTCGCCAGAGACGGTAAAATGCCAGTGTCGGGCCCGCACGAAATAGTCTCTGCCTCTACCAGACGGATCTGGTACACCAGCGCCGCGGGCGTGATGCTCATTCCAGCGCCTCTCGCCTCATTTACAGGCGCTTGCTCCTCTTCGACATCCGGGTCCGCACGGTATACGATGAACCACACGTCGGCGACGCCTCCATCTTTCTTCCTAAGCTTGCATCGGACCTTCTTCACCCTTGAGCTATCCGCAAGACCTCGACGGTGCGGCGCCAGTCGTTGTTGCTGCTGGTACTGCCTCATCGCCAGAATAAAGCCACCCAGGACCTTCGTGGCAGATTCCTCGCAGAGGAGCTCCATCACGCCTCTCCCGAGGAGATCGTCCGCGGTCCATCCAAGAACATCCTCCATACCCTTCCCGATCGACATGAACGTAGCGGTGTCCTTGCACGACCCACCCAGCATGCCCCACACCTCCTGTTCCACGACCTTGCACTGTGGCTTGGGCGATTGTTCCTTGCCCGCACGATCCTCCTGCTGCTGAAGCAGAACCCGCAACCCCTTCGCCAAGCCGCCCGCCCGCTTCACATCGTCCCATTTCAGATTCATCATCTCCCTCGCGCGACCGCTGAGCACGATCGCCTTGCGGCCCTTGCCCGGCTCGACGTGCAGACGCCCGCGACACTCGACCCAGACGTACCTGCCCATCTTCGTCTTGGCTCTGAACAAGAGGTCAACCGACCTGGGCACGCCCAGCTGTACTTGGGCGACCTGATTCTCACTGAGTGCGGCAGAGGATGAAGTTACACCGGTGGCGCTGCTTTCCTTGAGCTCTCGCATGAGTGGGATAACGTCCTCGGGATGCGCGTAGTCGGCGATACAGGTGCCGACCATTTCGTCAGACTCGTATCCGAGGACTCGACGTACGCTGGGGGCGACATAGAGGAAGCTGCCTTTCAAGGAGACGACGTGGATAAAATCGGGGGAAGCTTCCAGCAGGAGCATGTGTAGTGGATGATTGAGTCCACTAGTGACAGCGTCGTCGACTGCAGCAGTAGAAGCAGTGCCTGATGTAGCTGTGGAGTTTGTTATCGGAATAGAGCGCACAAAGCCAGGATCGGCGAGAAGCCGCTTGAGATCCTTGGATATGACGACAGGAGGAATGGTATTTGCCTTGCGGTCGCGTGCGTTACCAGATTGAGGAATCTGCTGCTGGAGTTGTCGCTTACCACCGAGTCCTGGCAAGCCAAAAGGAGCCATATCAGACTGGGCCGCATAGTTGACGAGGTAGCTGCCATCTCTGAGTTTGTCGAGAATAGCATTGGGTTGCTCGGTGAGATCGACTTGGAAGCCGACCTGATAGACAATATCGTGCTCATCGGGGTCACCGGTGAGGCCACCTGGGACAGGAATGACGGTGACGAGGTTGATAAAAGCGGCGCCGTTCTTTTTGTAATTAACAATGCTGGTCTGGCATTCCTTGTCGGCGATGAGACTCTTGCGGAGGTGGTTTACGGCATCTTGGGACGTAAAATTGCGCGGCTCGCCCTTGGCCACATTGCCGCCTGGGGCCTGCAGGAATCGACAATTGCGGCCAATGACCTCTGACTCGGAGTAGCCGGTGAGGGCGCAGAAGGTGGGAGAGCAGTAGACGATGGGATGATCGAATCTGCGGACATCGACGACAACGAATGAGCAGGTGAGGTCGACTGGGCCGAGGACGATGCGAGGATAGGGTCTAGTAGCTACGCGGGCAAGGATGGAGAGAAGATCGAAGCCTGAGGCAGAGTAAACAGCAAGGCCTTGCGGAGAAGGTGCGGTGAGGCTAGGGGGGTTGCGAGAAATACGCTGAGGTCAGGTGTTGGAAGTGGAGCAGGGGCTGCAGAGGAGAAAGGCTGCGATGTCGGTAACCCGAACTCGAACGGGGCTGACAACGACTCTTGCTGCTGTTCTGGAGCAGGAGTAAAGATTCTGGTCGGGCTAATAATCAGACAATAGAAGACGGAGAGAGGAATTAACACACGGATTGTCAGTGAAGCTGCGAATAAATCCGTTGTTGGCGAACCAGGAAGCGTTTGCGACGGGAATGACCTCTGCACCACCGCCGGGGACAAGGGTGGGGGCGGTGGAGTAGACAAAGTGCGGAATCTGCAATTGGAGTTGGTGGTGGTGGTCGTCCATGACCAAGAGACGAACTAGTCTCAGATTTCTTACGGGAACGGAATAGCCATCAACTGAATGTATTATGAAATTCGTACAAGCGCTGAACTATTCTCGAGAACAGAGCTATCTAAGTGTACCATTCACAAGTCAATCTTTGCTCCCTTTCCCCTATCCATCACCCACGGTATCAAGGTGATGTAGTGAATATAGAAGCATGCAAATGAAAAGAAAGAAAAGCAAGAACGATTTGCGCGGGACAGCTAGTCGCCACCTTTTTTTAAGCTCACCTTCCAACGCCACCATCGATGCGGCGACTTCCTGCCAGCCCTTCTGATCTGATCCCGTAAACCGATCCATCAATTCACGCGACACTAAACTACATAGGCAGGCAGGGCAAAATCAAGCACGCAGTTGGTTGCGCAGGTTCTGCTCCAGAGGGCCCTTCGGGCGAATGAACTGTACGTACGCTCCATCCCTGCATTAAAAAGTTAGCGTCCAATCGTCATACCAAAAAACCTGCAAATCACGTACTGCAACACCTTCTTGTCCTCCTTCAGCTTCAGGTAATCGCCCTTGTCAACACTCGTGAAGCCCCACTTCTTGGAAACGATGATCTTCTGCCTTCCTGGGAACTTGTAACGAGCACGGCGCAGAGCCTCCATCACGACAGGCGCGTTCGAGTCCTTCGTACGGATCGAAAGGATAATCTGCCCAATGTTGACACGGGCAACGGTGCCGTAGGGCTTGCCCCAGGCGCCACGCATACCAGTTTGCAGCCTACACACCAATTAAACGTTGTCGTCTAAATCACCAAGCAAAAAGTCGTATGCGTACCTATCGGCGCCGGCGCATGACAACATCTTGTTGATGCGGATGACGTGGTAGGGGTGGACGCGGACGCGGAGATGGAAAGAGTCCTTGCCCGAGGTCTTAGTCACATACTTGTTGGCGCAAATGCGGGCAGCCTCCAGCGCCTCGCTCGAGAGCTGCTCGTACTCATCTGACACAAGATGGCAGCAGAAAGGGAATTCGTCGACGTTGGCGCGCTTGCGTCCGAGATCGAAGATCCTGATCTATCCAAAAAAACAAGTCAGACGACCCAATTTTTTTCATCAGTTCGACGGGACGCACTTTGGGATCAGGAACACCACGATTGTACCTCGACTTGGGGTACGGCTTGTTTTTGCAGTAACGGTAGCAGCGGGCGGGACGGCGACCCATTGTATTCTGTAAACATTCCAATCATCATCAGCATCCTCGTCTTTCCACCCGAACATCTTCATAGAAAGAAGCGCAAATGAACGACCTAGCGGTCGAGCACTAGCAAGTTTTCCCAATCTTCCCCAGAAACGTCATCCGAACCTCCCAACCTCCATCCATCCTTCCAGCAGGCAATTTTTACGGATTTCAGCCTCCAAAGAACGAAAACGCGGATTTCCAACGAAACGGATAACGAAACAGCATACTCACGTTGTACGAGGGGGGTTATGAGGGGGTCGGCGATGTCGACCGCAGCCTTTTTGTATCAATCTATTTGCACAGCTTTGGATGGGATTGGTAAGGCAGGGGATGACAAACCGTGATGTGTAATTATAAACTTGATGACATACTAATACCCAGAAATGACTCTCTCCTTTCACCTTGAAACGAGTCATTCCGGAGCGCAACATCGCGATACAGTACGTACCCTGGCTCTGGCTGGCACCGACCCGACCTCTCTTACCGTCTCTCCCTCCTCTCGTCTGCCTCATGGATAATACTTACGGATAATTTTGGATTCGGTCAAGCTTGCGTCAACCATCAAGTCATCTTGTTACAGTATTTATAGCATCTCTCGGGCTCCAAGTGGCGAATTCTTAACCGGTCATACATCGAGCTAGGATCCAAGGCTAGCATGAACGCTGGCAGCTGCATGCTTTGTATAGGGCCGCAGGACAAGACTTGGGTCATGGCTTGACTGACGGGAAGAAAAGCCTCTTGTTCTTTCGGCCACGGAGTGCACCAGCTGGCACCAGCAACTCGGCGTAGCTCGGCGACGGAGAGCGACTTGGGAACGTCAGGGCGCTAGCGTCGGACGGCAGAATCATCCTTGTAAAGCGATCCGTCTGTGTCTCGCTCTCAAGCCGACTCTATAAGCATTCGAGTCGTTGCAAAACGGGCGCCGCATTACCAACCCACTCGGGTTCATCATCCTTCATACTTCTGTTCCTCTTTACTCCCATGGACACCACCCTACGCAATGTTAATGTTAACTCTATCATCTCACCTCGCCGCCACCCCAATTCTCGAGCAGGCTTCAAACAACGTCAATATCAACATGAAGCTATTCATCAATCACACTTTGACTCCTCCTCAAGCTCTCACGTAGACGCCAGAGCCGTCATTAACACGTCACTTGTACTTTGGCCTGAAGTTCTCTGCAGAAGTCGTCTACGCTTTCATTAATCATTGGTCGTATTCTCGAAACGGCTCGCTCTAACCCAAGCACAAGGTGCTAGTGGGGTGACTTACAGACCATTTCTGCATTTTCTCGTGAAGTTGCAAGTTGTCGGTGCAGTCGCCCGGAATCACCGGGTCTTGAATAGTATTAAATCATTTCACTCTCCCCTCACCGTTCTACTTACCTATTCTTGCTTGGAGTACCCGGAATTGCACCCATTCGTCCTTCTCCGCTCCACGAGAACGTAAAGTCGTTCCCGCAGAATCATTCACCTGCTTCGTTTTCTTCGTCTCTCGCCCAGAATCGTCTGACTGCATTCCTCCTTCGCAGGCCGAGACTTGTCTCATTCAAATAAGCACATTACTTGACCCTAACACCTGACACACACCCAACACTTTCCTCTGTTTCTTATTACGTGGCCCGAGCAAAGAGTCCTTCTCCGCGAACTCTGGGGTAGACCTCTTTGATGCCGCCGGTACACGTACAGCAGGTACCTGCTGGGAGCATGCGGCTTCAATTTCGAGCTAAATAATAATCTTCCTATTCGCGGCTAGCCACGCATTCGAGGCCCAACGGCGTTTCCGATAACTAAATCACGGCTAGCCTACCTTTGCTTTGGTGCGTTCGCTTACGGTCCGGAAACGTATTTGTGCTGATCCTAAATTCCAATCGACAGGTAATGATCTTAGGATTTCATTTTCGGCCTCCGCCGCTATTCCATTAATAAAGCAGTAGAGGTGGCGCAAGACCCTTTACCTCCAGAAGGTATGAGGGTGCCCAAACGCGATTAACTATCTCTGCTTGCCTCGATCCTCATTCACGCGCATATTATAAAATCTCGACTTATCTCAGTCACCCGTATGTATAAGTATAATAGACATTGTTGGATTTCAACAAAGGTTTTTCATCATATCTGGGATGACATCTTAGATTTGTTATCCGAGTGGCTGGCTGTCCGAACATCGGATCCTTTCAGATGCTCTGCTGCTGCACCGGTGCCTCAACCTGTATTTCGTAGATGTTGTCTTTCCCGATGGTAGAACCTTACCAGAATCTCTCTCGTTCAACACTGCGCAAGAAGAGACTTTATATAAGACTCATTCACCCAGTCTACCATTGTTAGTCCGAAAGCCGACTGCAACGCTATGCCAGTCCAAATGGCTATCATTTTCGCTCTCTTGCGGGTGATCTATTTTTATTCTGAGTGTTCTATTTTTACATCAGAATCCTCTCAGGGACAGCTCAAAGAGATTTGATGAGATACCGTCATAATACAATGTTCCTGTTGCTGGATTCAAAATGGAAGGCATTGCAGGGAATACGGAATTGAAGCAGGCAACAGGACGAAAGGCGTTTACTATTTATACTGCGATGTTGATCCTTGAATCTTGCGTTTTACCGAGCGTTTATCCTGACAGCCGCCGGATCGATGGAAGATCATCCTTTTATAGGTGAATATTCCCCAGCATACATATGTACTGCGGAACGTGTCGGTTGTTTTGGCCTGGAAAATATCAAGATTTTGCACTCCGTCGTGCGCCACACTCTGAAATTAATTTTGCAGGGACTAAGGGGTTTCGCCATCTTTGCCTGTCTTAAAAGCAATACATCTGCAATCCAAGAGAATACACCCAGTCTACCAGTCACACCGTATTATTTTCTTCCTTAAGAGCAGATTAAACAGATATGGTTACCGATGGCTTCAAAGCCCAGCAGCATGTAACGTGGAACAATGAATTAGACATCCAGCCTAAGCCGCTCTTCTCTGTTAGACGTTGTCACCGTCAACTTACAAAGGATCGGTACTCTCGCGATCACTTTGAACCAAGCCGACTATGGGAAGGACCCGCTTGGAACGAAGGATCTAAGTGGACAATGCCACGCACCCGAAATGCTCTCCTCAGATTGGCGAAAGTTGCCTCCTACAAGTCTTGATTGTCTTACGGTATATGTAGAGTAGAACGCGGGGAAGTATTCGTCGCCTTTCCACCTTCAAGGACGACTCGAGCAGCGCCTGGCAATTCCACCGCCAGAGACTTTTGATCTGGGAATTTCCGCACTTGTTGGGTCGCAAATTGACTTTCTGTGCTCAACACCGTCAGTTGCCTCTCGGTTGCCATCTGACATACCTTGAGCGTTACTCGAAAAAACCTAGATGAACAGCCTCCACATGGCTCAATCGATATATGTGATAGACTAATCTAAATGCATCTTGGAAGTGGTGGCTCTCTTGCAAGCGCGAGGTGATTGCCTGTAGTCCTTTTTTTGAAAATGGGCTGACCCGTTGCGGAGGCGACGAGTGGTCACTGCAGAACCGGTACTGAGGGTGGGGCAGTCCCTTGCAACCTGATATTGTCTGATGTAGAGAAGTTCGTCCATTTATGGGCCATGGCCAGGGAGTTCGTTTCGTGCGATTTGGCGGATATTGGGTCTTCGTTCAGCATATTTTACAGGGTCTTGAGGGGTCTTGCATAAAAACGTCCAGTCCATCATTTCCGTCGCGTTTGTTTGCGCGTCTTTGCGTCTGCACATGGTATTCCTCTCCAAGGGCACGAAAGACGCTGAATAAATCGGCCTGAACTCATACAGGATACCCTTTTGCCGGCTTTCCTGCCATTTCGACCTTTTTTGGCGTCCAACCAGCCTCGAAAAATCAACGCGAAATGATGAACTGTGATGAACTGAACGGTTTTATGCAAGACTCTGCAATAAAACAAATAGTCAGGTTCATCCACATGCTGGCCTTGCATCTCGAATCAACGCCCACGGTGGAGGAGCCGTTATAGCCAGCTTCCATAGATCAAACAATAATAACTAAGCGAGCTTGTTTCTAGGCAGTCATGAGCGTACTCAATTCCTCCGACACAAGTTCTCTGGTATAGATTCCCAAAATGCACAACGCGACGCGCGTCCAGGACGATCTGATACTGAATATGCAGTGGCACTACAAATGCAGATATTCGGTCCGTAATGTTATTACTGGGTTGGGGCCCTTGCAAATTTTGTGTGTTGTTCGCGGCCGTGGCGGAGCTCGGAGCTCCAAGAGGACACGATACAGCGCTCCCGGGGATGAGTGTGGCAGATGTCACTGGGTAGATATTAGTTCCTGCAATACCCTTACTTTTGTCCCGTAATATTGGAGGCATTATCAGTTAAATCCCCATTGTCATTTTTTGAGCGTCCTTCTGGGGATTACGCGGTGCCCTTCCTCCTCCATCTGTGAACAATAGATCATGTTTGGTGTAATGGACTACGTGGAGCAAGACGTGGAGGCTACTAAAAACGGTTGGGGCTTGCAAACTCGAATGCAATTTATGCTCATCGGGATAGCAGTTAGCTCAGAAGGCGAGTTGTCGAATATAATGGTTAGCTTTGGGAGCTACGTACTTACTGTCAACGGTATATTCGTTTGGGCGTGTGAGATCTATTCCTTGAAAGGGCGAAAACCATGTTTATCAGATTGCTTGTGTCTTCCATTCGAGATATCGAAGCAACACGATCATTGGATTTTACAATCCACGGGCCTGACCTCGGATTGCTCGTCCGGATTCTTGTCCATTTGTTTTCATTTCCCATACCTGTCAATTCCGACAGCAAATGGCAGCAATGTTGAATTATATTTGCTCCACTCGAGAGAGTTCTGTCAGTGGTATTCTGACAGAGGAAAAGGAAACAGATCCGCAGAAGCCGGGACTAAAGTTTGGTTATCTGATATGACAAGGCTAACTCGGGGATCGTCGCACATAGGCAGGACTTGCATTGCCGCCTTCGCCAGACCAAAGTAGATTTTTAGATTGTGTCGTATTGAAACATCATCGATATATAGAGTATATGGAGGGGTCAATCAAAGCCCAGGGCACCTCGCAGGTTACCCCCCGAACGGGGTAGGGCACGTAACCGCCCGAATACCTCAGTGTACGACTGGGGTGGGCCCGATAGGGGGCACCATGGGCCATACACGCAAACATGGGCCCGATTGGGGTGGAGTATGATAGCCGATACACCAAATATTTCTCCTCCTATTCGCCGAGAAGGCGCCTACAGCACCATTTTGCGCGTCTGTTACACCGTATACTCTATGTACAGTAGATCCAGAAAATATTTAGATCCAGAAAATATTTTATTCATAACACTTGCTTCTCATAACCCACTCAGAGCCTTGTAGGTCTCAGTTTGACTGCTGGTATTTGGTGCAAATGCCACCCGGGCCACAGTGGCACTCAATCTTTCTGCTAACGCACATTATCACTGATCACACAACACACAGCACTTAATTTGGGACAGCACTCAATTTTGGGACAGCAATCAAATTAAATTTCAGAGTATTAAATTTCAGGGTGTTACAGCCAGCTATCGCGGCCTCCGCGACACTTAAGCGCCCATCAGCACCAGCCAGGGCGCGAGGTAACCTGGCGTGACGCGACGTGATGCGCGCATCACGGCGCAGGTGCCCCGCCCGCCAAAAGCGGCGGGTGCCCCAGTCACGTGACGTGTCCCGGGCACCCAGGCAGGCCAGATACATGTTTACATTCCGCATGTTCGGATGAGACACCGGCAAGCGCCTTACTAAAAGCCATTCAGAGACCTCGCCGTTTCGTGGGGTACATAAACTTACCGATAAGCAGGAGGCTTCCTTTCGAATTGAAATGGCACATAAAATCTTGGTATTGATCTGCTCTGGAGACGGATATAAGGGCATGCACGAGTACAACAACTTGTGGTCAGGTGTCGCGGCCAGAACTTGAAGGAAAGTATGCCAAAAGTGACTGGCCGTTAGTGTTTAAAGGTCCAGTCTTGGGACTGGAAAAAGACCGCAACCAGACCGGACTGGACCGCAAAAAGACCGGACCAGCAGTCCGGTCTTTTGATTTTTGAGAATCAAAGACCGCAAAAAGACCGGTCTCGGTGGACCGGTCTTTGCGGTTAAGACCGGTCTGAACCGGCTACTTTTTAGCCCTGATTTATCCCTTCAAATCGGCCCCAAGGGCATCCAGATTGGTAAAGTTTTGGCTGAGAAATAAATAAAACAGTCAAAAAGTGTCTAAAAGAGTAGAAAATGCGGAATATTAGTGTAGAACAGTCAATTCTCAACGAAATTTAACGTTCCAGGGCTCAATTTCAAGGTATATATCATGTCTACAAATATTACTGATACATATATATCAAATTACTGGTGGTTTGCATCGAAAAACCGGTCTCAGACCGGTTAAGACTGGTTAAGACCGGAATCTGGTTCAGACCGGTCCAAGACTGCAAAAGACCGACGTAGACCGGTCTGAAGCCGTAGCTGGCCGTGTACTTAGTTGGATACGTTGCATGTGGCGGATGAACTGAATGACCATTTGCCAAGAAAGACGAGAACTTGGCAGCAACTTGGCAGGCACTTGAGTGGAAACGATGCTCAGATCACAGGGAGTCACAGGGTTTCTGAACACCCTACAATGCACGCGTTACTCGGCCTTCGTATAATAAACTGAGGAGAATATCGGCATAGCTTTGAGCCAGGAGGATGAAGGGACGTGAGAGGTGTTTCGGCGTTGGAACCTGAGGAGAAATCTTATGTTAATCGGGGAGAGAATTGATATGCATATCTTCTGATCCAGTACCAAGGAGAAGCTCTGAGAGCCAGAGATCGAGGACAAACAAAACACGAAGAGGCAGAAAACCTAGAGAGAATATATCGATCGGAGCGCGCTGTTGCCTTCAGTTTCTGGGCCCTCCGCAACTGAGGAGAACTGAGTTACTCAACAAGTGGCCGATGCTCAGAGGGCCAGGAAAGGTCCAACTCCTACGTTGTTTCTACGCCATTAGCCCAAGCCGCTTTGAGGGAGCGATTCTGGTGCCTTTTTCTGGTTAACGCATCAGTAAAATGCATATGGGATAAGAGCTGTGCCCTGTAAAAAAAAACAGAATCAACTTGGTTTTGGTTTGCGTGACACTGACAAGCTTTCTGTACGGCTATTTGGCTCTGTATTCTGTATTCTTCCCCGACAAGTTGCATCGGCACATTGCCGCCTCAGCGCCCCCTGCGTGGTCCATAATTCAGCCTAATGTGTGCTTGTAAGCACGGTTTATTTAAGCAATTTCTAGAGTTCTCGCAGCCATCGACAACCTCTTTCAGCATTGGAAGACTGGACGTTTGTGATAAACTGAGCGCGCCGGCATTTCGGACCGGCATACTATCGGTGTTAAACTGAAAGCCTCAAGAAAGCCTCGGACGTTGTTCCCTCTTTGTAGTATTCCCTTCATGAACTGCAAGATAAGTATATCGGACTCAAGATTTTCTCCTTTTTTGTTGATTTCAACTTATGTGTGGGAAACGCCGGTTGGGTTCAGTCCACTCTGCCGGGGTATTGCGCCAATGGTTCACTCCTTCTCAACGGGTTTGCAGCAGCAAGCTCTTTCTTTGACCGATGTTCTTCAATCTGAGGCAAACTTCAAACCTTCTAGTTCGCATTCCGAGAGTTAAACATAAACTGTCTGGAACATTAGGTGGTTATCGCGAGTTTTGTCTCGCGAGCAATCTTATGGCATCCTGCGGATGTCGGTATTTGCAGCCCTCTATCGAGTGAATCTTATTTTCTTGCATTAGAGTCCACGTTCTAAATTTTATGCTCTCACAGCAAGCTACGCCATGCACCTGACCCGCCAGTTATTGTAATATACGCCGCCAGTGCAAATGCTCTGATTTCGCCTAATTTCAGTGAAGTTAACTCCGTGATATCGAAGCAGATTGGAAACAGAGGTAAGGTCTCAGAATATAGTGTTTTAATTCAGAGAGATGCAGGTGAGGTGACGGTAGCATTTTCGCCTCAGTCTTCTGATATTCTCATAAAGCTTTCTTCTCGCTTTCTCCACAAAGAACAGCCCCATTGATGAGGGAAAAAAAATCCTTTGAGTCCTTTCGCCTCTCACAGGAGGACGATGACACGATGCCAAGAAAATCTCTGTCACTCTGAGTGTAGTCAGAAGGTCTTCACAACTTATTATCAGCAGTGTCGCGGTCGCTCCATTAGTACATAGAAGACTTTAATTGCCTCTGGTTTTACCTCCTTAAGCACCCCGCCGTATATTTCCGTTATGGAGGGCGCAGCTTCATTTCTCAATAAGCAATGCGGCTATTGGTCCTTCAGCTGACAGGTCGAATTCCTGTGAGAACGGCGAAGCGCCACTAGGAACCCAGTTCAAGTTGCATCCTCTAGGATTTCCTAGAAGTCCGTTGAATGCTATGAACCTGGTCATGAGATGCTTTCTGCTTATCATGCATTAAAATGTAGTTTGGATCAACGGAAAGCAAAAAGGGTTAATGTTGTTTGCTTATAAATTGGGCTGAGGATATTACAAAAATCATTCAAGGATGGTTCGGAGACGGATTCAAGAGCAACACTGGGCCGTCGTTCTGAGTGACTCAGGCTCCGACTAGGCACGAACTGCTCAGATAGTTGTTGCAGCGTTTAACAACCTAGTAGCAGTCCCAGTTCCTTGTCTGTGGGTTCTCACCGCTAATACTGGGCTACCCAATCGTCTGGGTTGTTTCTTTATCCAGGGTTTTGGAACCAGGCTGAAGAGTATCAAGTTCTGACATTTTCGTAATGGATTTCATAGGATTTCCATGAAATCTGATAGGTAGAGCATTTCATCACTCTCACAATCTGAGATTGAGCAGATAATCGACCACCAGGCGAACCCTGAATCAAGGAACCGATCTTAATCACAAAGAATGTCATCAGTCATTCCGTGTTGCCGAAACGACGCAGAACTTGCAAGAGCTCAGAGACAACCAGACAAGCGCCAGGCGTTGGGTGTGAGATGATTGTTGGAAGTCGGGGATTGTTGTAGCGGCAAACGCGGGTCCGGGGTTCCTGCAAGTTCCAAGCAAGTTCCTGCAAGCAATATCTGAGTAATGGTTAATCATGTGGGATTTGTTTGTCAGGTCGGCCCAAGGTCTGATTCAGCGGCAAAGCAGTAAAGAATTCCAGGGGAATATTGGAAGGAATTGAAAGATTTGCGAAATAGCGAATTAAACCAGCTGTGTGCGCCGCAGTGATTCTTCACTGGCCCCAGTGGCTTCAGTTGGCAGTCGGTGTTTCGTTAGGACTCGGAGGGTACCGGCAAATAAGCGCCAACTGTCCCGGGCCGAATGAAGATGATATTGATGTACACCTATTTGGTTCAACGACGTTCTCTTTTCCTCCTCTCGTTTCGCGATCCTTGTTGATACTGTGCTCCGAGGGGAGAATATCTTCCAAGCTTCACTTTTCCAATTTTGGCTGGATACCCTAGCCGGCCACTCATCACCGTCCTCTAATCGCCACGGCCTTGGCGAATTTGCACCATTGGTTCAGACACTGATCAAGTTTCTCTTGCTGTTCCGCTGAATCTATTCCAGGTCACTATTTTTCCACAGCTGTCGACGTTACAGAACGTGTATATGTAAGCTAACCACTAATGGATGAACAATAGTCTCCCCTGATCGAAAGAATTGTCGAAATACGGAGATTCGGATGGCCGCGACCGCGGCAGAAGCAACAAGCGCATAGGTTCTAAAACGACTCATCAATATTTTGTACGTTTTATTTTTAAGAATCCCAATCTATCTTTCTCATGGATTCACCGCTCATGTCGATATGGGTACTTGGACAAATTTGTACCATGCATACCCACCAGCTTTCTTCTGGAGAGACAACCAAATAAAAACTTGTCAAACGCGGCTTACTCAATAATCTATAATCCTGTTTTTTTTTAATGTTGAGACAAGAAATGGAAAGAAAGGAAGGTATAAAAGCTCAAGACATTTTGCATACGTTCTAACCAACCAACCCTCCTTTCATATTATGGTTCCCTTCTCTTTGCTGCGCATTCTTGCACTATTACTCGTCTGTTCTACCTTGGCTGTCGATGCTGCTGACGTGAACTACGTCTTCAATGTCGACAACACGGTCATCGCACCAGACGGCTTCTCTCGCGTTGGAGTCATCGTCAACGGCGGATTCCCTGGCACTCTTATCCAAGCAACCAAGGACGACAGTCTGCACATCACTGTCAATGATCAACTTACCGACCCTACGATGAGGTATGGTTATTATTTCTCATAGATTCATCGTCCAATGTTAGATCTTCTAACAAATCTTTTTTAGGCGTAGCATTTCGATTCATTGGCATGGTCTGGTATGGTTTAATTCTGTTTCATATGTATTAAATCTTCAACTAACCACGGTCGATATTTTACAGTTTCAAATGAGGACTGCTTCAGAAGACGGACGTATGTATCATCCTTGTATTAAGCATTCCTATCCTGACTTCATAAATTCGATAGCGGCTATGGTAAATCAATGCCCCATCGCCCCTGGCCACTCGTACACCTACGACAGTCAGTCCACTATTGTCACTAACTTTGGGACTCAATGGCTTATCATGCTGTGGTAACAGTTCCCCTCAATGGACAGTCGGGCACATTCTGGTAAGTGAACACTTATCCATACAACTATTGACTACAATGAAAACTCACTGCATTATTAGGTACCATAGGTGCGCATGAACAAACAATCAGTCTCATAAAATACATTCTCATCTCAATAACTGTATTCAGTCATCTCTCGTCTCAATATGTTGATGGGCTTCGCGGTGCTCTGGTCGTTTACGGTTAGTCACATTTTTTAACACCGAGATTCAGTTCTAACGAAGACATCTCCAGACCCAGTTGATCCTCATCTCTCACTTTACGATGTCGATGACGCCTCGACAGTCATCACCCTAGCTGATTGGTACCATAATGTAAGAGTTTATATCTTATACTCATTGTCCGTCTTTGGGTCCATGGCTAAGAGTCATCTACTGTACAGGCCGCTCCTGGAATGGAAGAGATATTCCTCCAGGGAAACGATGAACCTGTGCGTTAAATTTCTCTTCCATGAAAAAATTTGTATCAGTGTAACAAGTTCTATGCTAGATCCCTGATTCTGGCCTGATCAACGGAGTAGGGAGGTTCAATGGTGGCCCCCAGGTCGTGCGCGCCCGTATCAATGTCGAGCAGGGTAAACGTTACCGTTTCCGGGTTGTCAATATATCTGCCTACGCGGCGTTCCGTTTCTCTATCGAAGGTCACGATCTGACCATCATCGAGGTATGGTTCAGATATTTATCTAAATAGTGCCTGTTCAGCTAATGTTCTTGTCACAATCAATTTAGGTCGACGGCATTAACCATGTCGCACATACAGTCGGAGGCTTTGACATCTTCGTCGCGCAACGATACTCTGTTGTCCTTAATGCTAACCAGCCTATCGCAAATTACTGGGTCCGCGGGCCAATGACTCTCCAACATTCAAGTGACAATAAGAACCATAAGTCATTACATTGCTTCTCCTGAGTATAGCTGGTGACCAATACACGCGCAGTGGATACTAAGAATGTCTATGCCGTTCTTCACTATGCAGGCGCACCAGATGCCGAGCCTACAACCAAGGCAGATGTGGGTGTACAGAACCTACTCGAGGAGTATCAGCTTGCCGCGCTCGAACACCCCGGTGCGCCAGGAGGAAGCGCACCTGCGGACCGATCTATCGACATCAACTTTGGAATGGAGGTGAAGAACGGAAGACTTATGGTACGTTTGGAATCCTCTTCATTATCGTCTCTATTGCTGACAATTCGGTGCAAAGTGGGAGATCGACAACATATCTTACCTGCCACCCGATTTACCGACTTTGCTCAACATCATCGCGAATGGATTTACGAACGAGGCCAACTTCACCACGACAGAGCATACATTTGTTTTAGATCGCAATGAGGTGATCGAACTCGTCATTCATGGTTCCCCTAACGGTACGTACATGATAATTGGAAGTCGGTTACTTCTGATTTTCATTGCTTTGTACTTTGTGCACAGGACATACTCAGTGAGATGACAAAATTCGTAGTCTTGACGTTGTTCTGACTGAATCACAATTCCTCCACACTTGTGACAGTCCGTTCCAGTAAGTTATCACCTCCCATTGTATAATCCCACTTTCTGATGCAGATGTCTGCATAGCTTGCATGGTCACGCCTTCGATATCGTCCAATCCATGCAAGGACC
This sequence comes from Flammula alnicola, assembly GCA_015499995.1. Taxonomy (NCBI): domain Eukaryota; kingdom Fungi; phylum Basidiomycota; class Agaricomycetes; order Agaricales; family Strophariaceae; genus Flammula; species Flammula alnicola. The sequence goes on from JADNRV010000558.1 coordinate 18,475, forward strand.
CGCAAACTTTGCCAATCCACCCCGTCGCGATGTCGTCGGAGTTGGAGGTGAGTCTGCATTTTTATTCCGCAAACATGTAGTGTAACTAGTTATCAACTAGGCTCTACGGTTATTATCCGTTTCCAAGCTGATAACCCGGGACCATGGTATGTTCCCTTTCATCCACGCCTATGATCGACACTTCTAACAGGTAAAATGTTAGGTTCTTCCACTGCCGTATGTTTTCATAGATCCCGTGGTGTTTAAATTATCGTTACTGATTGAATATTCCTCTCGTCCTATCAACTCCTCAGACATCGGTACGTGCCTCCTTGGCCATGAGATATAAGTATGAGTCCTCACTGTTTAACCCTGTGTCCCAACAGATTGGCATCTTGAAGCTGGTCTCGCTGTTGTATTTGCTGAGCGCCCTACTGAACAGATCGCCGGCCCTCAGTCCCAAATCATCAAGCAGACTTGGCTCGACCTCTGCCCGATTTACAAGGCCCTCCCCCCCGACAGCAGTAAGCGTCTCTACGCAGAAGAAAGTTTTTCTATTTTCGCCATTTACGTTAAATATTCTCGAGTGCGATTGAAGTCTCTTTGAAGCTTGCCACAAGTGGAGCAGTTTGAGAATGGAAAGAGGAAATAAATACAATGTCGAATGTCTTGCCAGTTTTCAGTATGTACGAATGCAACGTGGTCTATACTCGTATAGTTAATACCATGATCTGCCAATTTTATGTGTAAAAAATTTCGTTCAGTGAGGGTACACTTTCTAACTGCCCAACGAGAGACGTGAGCTCAGAGATGATTGTTTTGGAAATTGAATATACATTTATGGGCAGTAAGGCACGCAACGGGAGCAGTTCTAAGTACGAAGTCGGTACCGATGAAGAACTCTCATGATCAATTTCTTTTCCGAGGATACAACGATAACATAGCGAAAGGCCCACTCTTTCAGTTCCCTCCCGATATCATAAGCATGACTCGGACACGAACCCTCGGCCTCAAGCTTCAAGCCCCGATGGATATTTTCCAGTAGCTTGGAAGTTGGAAGCAGGCGATTTTTACTCTAATGCGGCACACGAATATGAGACTGTTGGAGATGACAAGATTACAATCACAACATCTGCGTTGGGTAGGTCTTTATACTGTGCACGTACATTAAGAAGCCTGCGAGCACGAGCCTTTCAGCACCCTACCTGTAAATTGAATCAATGACCTTTTCTATGGCCGGAGTCGACGTGGAGTCGACTACTATGACTTGGTGGATGCAATTTATGACGCTATTCTTGCCATGCATCGCGCCACAATGCGCCTTGTGGTGTCATGGAGCGCGGTTATAGTGCTATCATTACCGACGATGAGTCAATAATTGCGGTTTACACGTGGAGATGAGCCATAGAGTACGCACCCAATGATCACACGCTGTCGCATAGTGGACTTCTTAAACCGATCATGGGCTCTGTAAGTTTCCGTATCATTTGGAGGTTGACAGATATGTATATATGTTTTGTTTAACCGAAGAGGATGTTGTCATAGGTCGCACGATTGGAATAGGGAGTCGTAGGGCTACATACCTGCTGCGTTTTTAACGATCGCTTGTGAAAGTTCGAGGTTTACCCAATGGCGGAATGTCCCATGCAGAGACATGAAATAAAAATCCAACGCCCGAAAAGGCCCAAAAACCGAAAGGCAACAATCTCGTGCAGACGCTGAGAGACAGGGCGGAACGTAGCCCCAACGTAGCCCTTAAATCCAAGGGACGAAGATGCTCCTATCAACTGAAATTTTTCCTCGAGATAAGGCCGCCCAGAGGTGCCACGAAGAGCAACAAACCAGAATGCGAATGCTATGAAGGAGACGGTTTGTGATCAGATGGTACGGTTTAAAAAGGTCTGGCGGATCGCGTAGATTAGATTAGATACGGATCAGTGGCTGTGCACAATTCACTATGTGTGCCAGCGCTCACCTTAATCCACCACACCTGCGACGCTATCCGCACGGCTCTGCCTTTCCTATCGTCTGCCAGCCCGAGAGCGGTCCACCTGGACTACCCCAGCCTGTTGAAGAGACGCGACTAGGCACAAAGGCAGGCGTAATAGCGGAAGGTCTAAAAGAACAATGGATGAGTTATTGGTGCACCCTTTCAAGTCCATACAGCGGAGCAATCTCGCTACAGGCGGCAGAGTCACAGTCTTCCAGCCCCCGCGAGCCAAGGGAGTCGAAGAAGAATTTCAAGAAACGGGAAGGTCTTGCCAGCGTCCTAGGAGTTGACTTCAGAAGCTTTTGGTCAACACCAATACGTGGACTTCGCCTCGGACGTGACTCAGACTGTGCCTGTGTAGCCCAACACTGAATAGAAGGACTCGGATCAACTGAAAACGGCATTTGCAATTATCTTTCTGGTGCTTGTCAGTCGTCTCCTGGTTCGGAGCGTTATCCAGCTGGCAACTTGGTTTTACAAGGAGTAGCTCGACGACCTTGTCGCCGCTCTGTCACTTAATCTTGTCCAAGGGTGTGAGCTCATGATCACATAGACCTCCCGATTGTGCAACTTGTATTATGCCACTTCCATTTCAATAAACCCCTGATACGACGGCTGAATCGACTCTTTGTCGCATCTCCAACTATCTCACGTTATCACTGCCAAGCGAGTTGAAGTGAAGTTCTGAATGTCGCGATGCCTAAACTGTTCAACCTCTTGTTATCTTACACACAGTCGTCGGGTATCTCGTTCTACAACTGGAGTTAACAATATGGACCATTTACTGCCACGCCGGCACCAGCTACGACACTGCTCACTAAAAAGAGCGGGATTACAATGACGAATCGTGCGCAAAACTATATCTATGTGACGAGCTTGCTGCTGCTCGCGCACGAAGAATGTGAGCTGGAACCTTTTGTTTGTTCTAGCGGCTTTGAGAATTTGGAATTAGATCGTTCCAGCTTGGGGCGAACGACTGGGTCCAGCGAGGGCCTGTCCTTGAAGCTATTTTTAATTGACCCGAATTGTTTGGCCGAGCTTCTTCAAGCCTTGAACCGCATACAGACAAACTTCCTTGGGTCAAATGATCTTATCTCGCTCCTTCCATGTGCACCACGCCAAACCCAGCGATGGTTCGTGATTAATGCATGATTCCCCGAGGAGGATGTTACATCCTTAAAACCATACGAGTCTACGTTTCATTTTCCCTCGATATCTACCATGGACCACCAACATGACCTTGCAGGCGAGAAGACCTCGTCTGGGTTTCTCAAGCAAGAGAACATTGGAGCAAGAGGGGACGTGGACACTGTTGTTCGACCGCCTTCGTATGGCGACGAAAAGTCGTCCAATGCACCGGAAGACCTGCATAAAGCCGACTTGGCTGAACTGGACTCGGCTCAGATTGGAGAGGTTTTTGCAGACGGCCCACGGTTAATTGATCTTGGCGCAGACGGAAAGGAACGGCCTATAGGTGGGCACCGAATAATTTGACACCCATGAGCTCGGTATATCTGATCCCTTGAACTACAGAAACTGATGCAGATTATGCAACTCGTCTTGTATCCCTGGATAATGACCCCACCCTTCCTATCTGGACATTCCGGATGTGGTTTTTGTCATTGGGGCTGTCTTGTTTCGCAGCTGTTCTGGGCCAGATTTTCGTAACCGACTACGGAGAACTTGGATCGTAGCTAATCCAATACGAAGTACTTCCGTCCCCAAACTGTGCGCTTATTCGTCGTAATCATAGTCTCGCCACTGAATCCGTTGATTGTCTGCCATAGGTTCAAGTTAGCCAGCTTTTCTTGCAGGTAAGGCAATAGAATTTAAGATGTGTTGCTGCGGTAAATTCATGCACTACGTACGACAGATTATATCCTACATCCTCGGGAAGGTGAATTCTAAATCACTCTCCTAAATTTGTCTCTAAAATCTCTAATCAGGCTATGGACGAAATCATTCCCGGTCCAGGGGAGAACTCACGATTCAAAACCGCCGACAACGAATTTTGGAGGTATGTAAAATTCGACGATTCTAGGAATACATCTTCATATGTTCGATACTGTCAGATTCATGAACCCGGGCCCGTTTAGTGAGTACTCATGACTCTGCTTCTTTATCGCATAGTGGCTGAGAAACTTAAAGACATCAAGGAGCACGTCGCCATCACAATCATGGCGTCCACTGCATCATCTTCTGCACTGGCGATTAGCATATTTGCAGCTCAGGATTTATACTACAATGTGCGACCTAATGCCGCTATTGGCATCTTTACGTGGGTTCAATACTGTCTTCTGTTGTCTAAGATTTTCTGACCATAGTCGCCGGTAGTTTGATTGGATCTCAGCTAATTGGATACGGCACTGCTGGTATGTCAATCTCTGCGTAAACTATAGATCCCTAGTGCAAATTTGACGCACTGCCTTCATTGGCCCAGGTGTCATGAGGAGTTTCCTGGTCTATCCCACATTCGCTGTGTACCCGCAGCTGATGCCGACCGTGCAATTGTTTGAGGCTCTGCACAGAGGCCAAGCAGCTGTGACGCAGAAAAAGCGACTCAAATTCTTCTGGGTTATTTTTGTAGCCATCTTTGTCTGGGAATGGTTCCCGGTAAGATTTTTTTGCGTGCTGTTGTTGTTTTGGCTGACTCTCTTGATTAGGAATATATTGCCCCGTTTGTCATCCATCACTCCACCCACATTCCCACACTCATTTTTCATCTAGAACGCTCACCGGGATCAGCATCTTCTGTCTTGCAGATCAGAATAGCGCATGGTTCACTCGAGTCTTTGGTCAGAAAATCCGTGCTATTTCACTGTCCACACTGACTCAATCTCATCAAGGTGGTGCGGCTGGTAATGAGGGTCTGGGAGCCTTTTCTATCTGCTTCGACTGGGCGTATGTTGGTGCCGGTGGAGGGTCAATCGGATCACTTTTTACGCCTCTCGCCACTCAACTATCGCTTTATTCTGGATGCGCAGTCTGCATGTCAGTTCATTCACTGACAGCCTTCCATCATCTGTGTCGACTAACGTACTGCTTTTTAGGATTGCATTCTCTGCTTGCTATGCAATGAACACGTGGCATGCGCAGAACTTCCCCTTCTTGACTCAACTTCTGTATTCCGAGAACGGTAAGCATTTACATTCACTATCGAACGGTGTGATTTCGACACAATGGCTTGTAGGGACTGAGTATGACCAACTCTCGATCCTGAATCCCGATTTTACGCTTAACCAGAGAAGTTGGCAATACAGGTAATATTGCCGTCTTATGCACTCTCAATGGCCCATTCATTGCTGATCTATCGTATCAGGGTTTGCCGTGGTATGCTGCTTCTCAATTGCTGTTCAAAATCAGCAGAACCATGTATATCGGAGGTTAGCATCTCTTACCTTAGAGTTTTATTAATGACAACGTCTAACTTGAACTAACATTCCAGCTGCGATAACTCACTTTTTCCTCTGGCACTCCAACACTGTCTACAAGATTATTCGAGGCTATCAAGTACGTAAAGTTGTATCCAAATCATTTAGATATGAAGTTGACGCCTCTTCTGAAGACCTCTGAATGCGATGACCCACATTACTTGAAGATGAAGGTATGGCGAATGTCCTTGCTGCATTCGCTCAAGTATAACCAGGTCCGATATGCAGGTTTATAAAGAGATCTCTAACTGGTGGTACTTAACCATTTTTATCGGAACCACCGCCATGGCTCTTGCTACCACATATGCGGCGAAGTCCGGTCTTCCCTGGTGGGGTCTGTTCGTAGCACTCATATTTGCGTGGATGTTTGTGCCAATTATTGGAACTGTGAGTTTTCTACTTGACTCGTTGAATACAGTCGCTCAATCTCATTCTTATAGCTCAATGCGACTGTCGGATACGCCCCAAGCATAGAGAATATGGTTCAAGTAAGGATCTTCTCTCCGCCTACAGATCTCATCCTGAATGCAAGCTTTGTAGATGCTAGGAGGCGCAATGATTCCGGGAAAGCCCGTTGCGAATATGTACTTCACAATGTACGGTTATAACCCAGTTGTACAATCTCTGAATCTGCTTCGTGACCTTAAACTCGTATGCAACTTTCTCTTCGAACCTTGAATCACGCTAAATTCCATCCAGGGTCAATATACGAAGTTACCTCCTCGCGTAACCTTCACTGTTCAAGTGATTGGAACCATTATAGTGCGGACTGTTTCCTGTTAACTGGAGCAATACTAACGTAAATTTTCGACATGCAGGGAGGACTCTTGAATTTCGTGATCATGAAGGTCAGGGGAATCCCTGTCAAATTATGACCTGACAGTGCCTTACTTTGTCTTTGCCAGACCGTCCTCGGCGCACAGAGAGAGGTTTTACGAAGTGTCCAGGGCACGAACGTGTGGTCCGGTCAACAAGTAGGTTCTTCAAACCCATGTCGATGACGTGAGAAATCATAATGCCTCGATATCAGGTTCAATCCTACA
>JADNRV010000559.1:0-24815 GCA_015499995.1 Flammula alnicola
CAAACAGCTTTCAGGATGGAAGTTACAGAGAGGTAAATTGACGATTTGTTTGGAAGTAGTGATTTAGGTATTAGAAGCAAAGGGAGTAGAAAGAGCAATTTTCTCTAGTTAATGAATAATCAACGCATACCCACTTTTAGCCTCCAAAAAAACCCACTTCATGAGTCGAAGACGAATTGGACACCAACCTATGCAAAAAAAGGAAAGAAATACCATGTGAAAAAAGTTCCAGTTAGATGAATAGATAGGAGTAACTTACTTTGTGTGCTGGGCCGTCAGGGCTGGCAGCGTTGAGCTTTTGTGTGTCGAGAGCTAGGCCGAAAGAAGCCTTGACGCCAGGGCGGAGCGACTGTGTGTATCCTAGAAGAAAAGGGTAAAGGTTTAACGACGTCCGATATATAAATTACACAGATTCACACTTACCGAGGGCGATAACACCAGAGTTGTTAATCTTAGCCTTAACGAAGGCGGAAGAGTCGAGGTACGTCTTGGTGCCGACCTCAAGGGCAACACCACCGTGAGTAGACTTGGAGTCATATACAGCCTTGGCACCGGCCTCGACATCACGGCTGACGCGGTGGTAGTAGCTGGCAGAGAAGGTCTTGAAGTTGTTCAAGGCATGTACAGTGACAGCGTATTCAGGGGCGTTGTAGCCGAGGGCAGCAGCGTAGCGGGTGATGTTGCCCCCAGTAACGTTGTAAGCCGCCTCAGCACCGAGGAGGAAACCGTCACGGCCGAGAACAGTGTCAGTGGTGAAGGTGGGTCCCTGCAGACAACGAAAGGGGCCCAGTCAGCGTAATGCAGAGAGACAACATGGACGTGTCGGCCGGACCTTGAACACATCAAGCGAAGCGCGGGTGTGCAGGCCCGACTGCTTGTAGACGGAGCTGAGGACAGCGGTCTTAGCACCCTTGTCGGGGGAGAGCGAGGTGGCGAGGTCGAGCTTGAGACCATTGGCGATGAGGTTGTCGAGCTCAATCTGGTTGCGGAGGACATTGGAAGTGGTCCATGTCTGGGTCAAAGTGAGTCCGTGCACTTTGTCGGACCACTTGCCCTCGAGGTCACCGGTGATGAGCTCGGACTTGGTGTCGCGGGAACCAGCGACTTTGAACGCCACGTTGGATGGAGTCTGGGTCTTGACCTCCAGCGAGACACCATGGAAGTTGAAGTCCTTTCCGAGCAAGTCATTGGAGGACTTTCCGAGATCCTAGAAAGAAATGGAGCGTGAAAGGGCGTAAGAATGTGGTGAAAAGCTGTAAATACCTTCCAGGAGGGGGGAACAGGTTGAGGGAGAGACATGGTTGTGGTTGATACGTTTGCTGGGGGAAAATGGAATGATGCTGTCGTCAACAAATTATGAGGATGAGACCGTGGGAAAGGCTGGGAAGAATCGGCAAGGGAGGACACGCACGTTGATGACACCATGACATGATCATCCTCATCCAAAGGCGGCCATCCTATATCTTCCGTTCCGTTAATATTATGCCGCTCTCAGGTGAACTGGACTCGGAAATTGTTCTTTCTTGACGGCCAGAATCAATCTACTTTTTTACGACGTGTAAACCTCTAGGCTTGTGTTGTAGTCAGAGGGGATTCCCGCTGAAGTAATATGTAAGCTGACCTCCTCGCTCTGATTTTCATCAGGAGCCCGCCCTTTGTACATAACTCGTGGATGCGGAAACGCATCGAATAGCTTGCTCACTACCTTCGAATTCAAGGCCACACTAGTACTAAGCTGATCAGGTATCGATATGTGAAGGAATAACATAATCGATGAACATGCTATTCAACTTTGATAATTCTCATGCGGTCGCTTTACGCAAGGTTGCGCGACGTCGACATAACCTCAGCATCGCTCGACATTTTAGTCGACATTTCGTAACACATTTGCAATTTCAAAAACATTCGTTTGTCTCCATGTAACATGCTGGAGCGGGAAAAAGCTTCATTTTGCTACATTTCATACAGTGTACACCGAGAGACTGGTGTTAAATGTAAGCATTCAAATCAACTTCATTCAATATTCTTTGAAGCCTTCAAAGGTGCACAAAAGCTCTCAAGCAGCGGACAGCACCTGCGAATCCGACTGCAGAGTCCAGACGCGCTAGAATGCCAGGTGTGGGTAGCGTATACGCGGTCACGTTGACACTTGGCTGAAAGATGAATGTCAATTGTCGAAATGGACAGAGCGGAGGCAAACATTGATACAAAGCAAATTCCTTCATTAACTCAACCATCGAACAGCATTGCTCATAAAATGCAACATGAACATTCCTCCAGAAGGACATGGGATGCCTCGTGTTGGACGCATGTATGATCCCAGAATACGCGACGCGTCTTTTTTCTCACTGGGGTCGCGTTGTTATGCTCTGTTGTGTCACAGTTCGAGATGGATTGAAGGGGCCACCTTTGTCTCGTCCTCTCTTCCTCCACCCCGCTCTGTACTTCTAGCTGCTCTCTAACCTCTTCCTTCTACAACATCAAGGCTGGAGCTGCCACCATGGACAGGGACACCGCCCAGCTCCAGAATCTACCAGCCGAATCCAATGACATCTTTTCGCTAACAGACCAAGTACTTTCTGAGCGCCTCGAGTTTATAGAAGAGGTGCGTTGACCACCGACGCGTGGTGCATTGGCTACCTACAAGCGCTAATATCATGTCCTTTAGATTGGCTTCGGAAACTGGGGAAGTGTGTGGTTATGCAAGCCAAAGCCAGCAGTGACCCAGGATGGGGTCGTTAAACTCCTTGGGCAAAAGCTCGCCGTTAAACTCGTCCATCGATCCAAGACGTCCACCACGGCTGCTCGTGTCAGGTCACTGTAAGTCTCCTTTATACCTCCCACAAAAAATTGACATCGACGTGAACACCTCCAGATGGAACGAAATGAAGATCGTCAGATCCTTCAAGTCCGATCCCCACCCATCCATCATCCCCTTTCATTCGTTCATCATCACGCCCTCCTACGCGCTCATCACGATGTGAGTTTCTCATATTTTGCCAAACGCACCGTCGAGAGCTATGAACGACCTTTCCGACGCCCGCTTCTCCGCCACATTTAAGCCATCTCTCTTGACACCTTTCCCTTGACAACCAGTACAAGATCAGACTGATCCTCAATTTCATCCCTTATAGGTCGTATCTTCCGACCTTGGTTCCGGTAGAAGTCGAAGAGTCGAAAGCGCGCGAATGGTTCCGCTTTTTACTCTCGGGCGTCGAGTTTCTCCACAAACGGGGTGTGGTCCACAATGATATCAAGTATGTCGTGTATATTCTACGTGTCTGATGAGATACTAATGAGGACATGAATTTCAAGACCTGCTAATATTCTCCTTTCACACAAGAACATCCCTGTTCTCGTGGATTTTGGTTTCGCCGAGAAATATGATATGGCGTCTGACACTGCTTTCCACAGCAATCTATCGTATGGTACCCCAGAGGTAAACATTCAAGACTGTAGCACGTCCATGCCACTTACGCAGTCCAAACTAGTATCTTTCACCTGAACGGGCTCGTGGACTACCGCACGACACTCGGAAATCCGACGTCTGGTCTCTCGGAATAACCTTCTTCGAGATTCTCGTCGGAAGGACGCCTTTCGAACACTCCGATGGCGAGCAGTTTAGCTCGAGCGAAGACTTGGAGAAATATTGGTCTCGCACAGTTAGTCATTCCTTCTGTCGAATCAAAGGATATGATCATTTATGCATGTCAATGTAGCTGCGGGGTAAATGGGTCGGCACTTGGCGATTATCAAAGGGCATGGAGAAGCTTCTTCAGCGGATGATCGCTCCGAACGCGGATTTGCGTTGCACGGCGATGCAGGCTATTGCTGATTCGTTTTGGCAGATGCCTCGTAAAGAGACACAGTCGACCTCGCATAGTGAGTATTCTGGTTTCTATCATATTTTTCTTTACAACACAGATTCTTATGACGTCACATCTAGAACGCGCCTCCAGTTACAACTCCTCTATTGTCTTCGAGAAAGATATGGATAAATTGCTTAATATGACACCTTCGAGGAAAGGCAAAGAGAATGCGCAATCGCCTCCTGGACTGGATACTTCGGATATTTTCAGAGATGACACGCTCTCTAAACGTCCAGTCCTTTCCAAGTCGAAATCTCAGTCCAAGGTCGCTGCATCGAAGCGTACGAGGAATTTACTAATATTCCTTGGTGAATTCTGCTGACTTTGACTGTCGCCTTCTAGTAATGCAACCACGGAAACGCGTTCCTGTTCCCCCCATTGTGGATCTATCGCCCATCAAAGCTTCCCCTACATCTTCCCCGTATAACGGTACTATTAGCGCAAAGGAGAACATTCTGTCGTTCAACCGACTCGCTGCGAGTGTGGCTAACAATGATAAGAAGAGAAACAACCGCTCTGAGAATAAGGAGCCGGATGTTGGCAATATCAGCGCGACTACCTACAATGGAAGACGGCCGTTCGGCATCCTAACACGCGACAATCTGCCACGGCCAGCGTCAAATTTGGCGAAGAAGCCCTCTGGCCATTCACATGGGGCGAAAGCGGTCAAGGTGCTGGGCGAGTTGAAGAACTCCAATTTTGACGAAAGGGAAAGGAGTAGCGAGTCTACGAACGTGAAAGACCGTGTGAGGGAATGGGAAAGGGAGAAGGAGCGCTTGAGAGAGATGGAGAGGTTGGAGGAGATGGAAAGAGAGCGGGATGAGATTTACAAGAAGGAGAGAGAGCGGAAGGAGAAGGAGAAGGAGAGGAAGGAGAAAGCGAAGAGGGAAGAGTCAGAGAAGGAAAAGAAGAATGCGTCGATATTGGAGATCAAAATTCCGGCGCCTATCCGCAAGGACTTGGATTGGGACAAAGAGAATATTGGCTCACCGGCGCATTCTCCTGTCCTGCCTATGTTTAAGTCTAGCCCGCCGCTGACGGAAGGTCTGACTCTTATCCTATCCTCCTTGATCAATGCTTAACTTTGACTCGCTTAGTGCTCAACGTCGTCACTGATACCCCACCTTCAACCTTTGCGCGTGCGGCGAAGGATGCGAACAGGAATATCTTCAAGCACAGCATCAAAGCATCTATTGGTAACTATCTCGCCCTCCCTTCTCTTCCGTGTCTTCCTTCTATCCATTGAAACGTAACTGATGATATTTGTTTAGATAAAACCGTTCAGTTTTATAAGTCTTCTACGCTCGCGCAGGTTGCTTCTGGAAGGTCGACACCTGCGCGTGGATTCTCGTTTGACGTAAGCAGGAATTATGAGCCTAAAGTGTCGACGAAGGACGGGAAAGAAGCATGGGAGGCGGAGGAATCTCTTCCTGAGAGTGAGTCATTTGCATCCATTATTCTCTCTAGATTTTGTTGTTCTTGGGGCATATATATCTGCACCGTTATAAAAAGATTGAAAGCTTGTGGATTAATTACTGACTTTCATGATGCCTACAGTTTCCCCGTTGCCTGTTATCAGGAATGCTGCTGAGAGCGAGAGGGTGGCTGCTGATTCAAGGATGGATAGGATGACAATTTGGATGCGCAACGTCGAAAGTCAGTATCCGTACCCTCATATTTCCTTCTGAACAGTTCTGATGGATCCTACAATAACAGAGGTCGTTGAGGACGCCAAGCAGAATTTTGCGTCGTCATCTTCACCCAAGGATATTCCTCTACCAGCTCTCCCTCTTCCACTCTCGCGGAACATCTCTCAGAATCGTACTTCGCGTCTGCCTCGTCGGGTTCTCGCCGCCTCTCAGATCTTTCAAACCGACGAGAACGGCAACATTACCCCTACGGACCAGACCATGAATTCAGCGTATATCACTGCCACTGACATCTCCAAAGGCAGCATCAGCCCTACAGCCGCTACTCCTGCTCCGGTGACACCCGAAGTACAACCATCTTCACTTCCTGCGGAAGGTCCAAGTCAACTACAAATTCCTGAAATTCATACACCTTCCAGGCAACGACGCGCGACTGTGTCGACACGTTCGCCCGAACCGGCTGTGCCAGCGTTCGATCTTAATATCGAGGGTGGATCACCTTCCAAGAGGAAAGAAAAGTCGAAGTCTCATGGAAACTTGTTCCAGAGGCATATCGCTCCGATTTCATTGCTGGAGGCAGAGCTTAGCAAAGGTAGGCTTTATTTTTTCTTGTTGGGGTCTCACTACATTACTGACTGAACTACTCTTAGTACCTCCTCCTGAGCCTACTCCTCGACTATCGCAAGTTATTGACCGAAGCCTTTTAATTGCGCCTTTGCTGACATCGCGCGATAATCTGCTGGACTCCGAGAGCATCGAATATGTTCGTTCGCCGTCTCTTGATGACCTTACCTCTTCACCATGCCACGTCGAACCTTACCCTCAACGACCGCGAGCCAGTGAAGATACTTCCATCCCAGATACGCCTAGTCGCCACCGCATCGAAGGTGTATATGATCGATTCCTCATGGCCACATCAGGCGTCAAGCGCCTTGGCAAAGGATATCAATCGGACAACATTGGTCCTATCAGCAGCGGCAACACCTTGGGTCCTGGAATATCTCAGCACAAAGTCCGCTCTTTCTATTCGACACGGAGGCCGATGCCGCCACCAGTGTCAAGCGATGATCAACGTAGAGCTGCTTCCGTTGATGAGCTGGGCATCATCACATATGCAGAGAAGCACTCTGATTCACTCGGTGCGAAGGATCAGGATGGCAATACGACCGTTGCTCTCGTTCGAAAAGCGATTAAGCTCATGGTGCCGAAGGCTACAGGCTCAAGACGCATGTCCCGTTTGGGTTGAGGATTACCTCTGCACAGGACTTGTTCTCGTTTATTCTGTTTTTTATTTATTTATCTTGTTTCTGTCTGGACACAAGTTCTCTGATCCAACTCATCTTTTTTTTATGTTCTACTCCTCCTTGCATTTGCATTGCATTATTCAATCTTCAGCTCCTTCCGATCTCTTACTATCATCTTCTCTCTGCATTTCATTACTTCATCGTCTAGCTCTCTTACCGTCGTATCTCTTTCCTTCCATTCCTTTGTTCTCGAATACCTCTGCTTGCTCTCGACACCCTCTATGCACCCATCGCTATACGTCTGTTCTGCTATCATTGCTTTCCTTACTCATGACTGCCATGTTCTGTTTCATCTACGTTCTCACCTACGTCCCTGGATGGCTCTTACGACTTTCCACATCTTTCTTGATTACGATCCGAATCTAATGAATTTGCACGTCTCTAACTTCTTGCATGCATATTTTATGTCCCCGAAATTGGGTGACGACCAGTATTACACGATGTATTTCATGAATTCAATGCCTTGTCACTGTTTCTTCTCTGTTCATGCCATGTGTGCATTCTTGGATGGAGGGACCAATTGCAAGTTCAAGTTGAAATTTGGCTCATCGAAGTCGATCCTCGATACTCACACTGATACTAGAGCCATATCCAGAATACTGCAGATAACATTTAGTTGAGTTTTGGGGTTATTTTGAGGTTTATACGTTGGTTCTTGAGTGGTTTGGGCTAAGCATGAAGTTTCTTATTTTCCGTTTCTTATGTTTTCTATTAAACAATGAACTAAGGCCTTAAATAAATGCTGAGCCTGTCAAAACAGTGTTTATGGACTTTATTAGCCTTCACAAAATTGCAAACACCCGGGGGCAGTGAACACTGGCGCAAGGCAGACGAGGACGGAGTAAGTTCCGGAGAATGCCGAAACATCGCTGCGTCGTTATCCAGGAGAAATCTAATCTGCTCAGCGTGTAGACTGACCGGTGACCGTCTGTGCACACTTTCCACAGGTGATGGCACGAGAATTTCAAGGTAGATGCCTTGCAGATGTACACTCGTTTCCCCCTCCTTTTTCCTTTCCTTTTTGGGAATTTCAATTTATTTTTCTTTATTTCCCAATTTTCATGCCGTATCGGGCCCAAAATTTATTCAAAGTTCAACCACGGTTGTCCAAAGCTTCATAGGCACAATTTGTTTGTTTTAGAAGTTACTTTGCCATCGTTAGAATGGACGACTCTCTGGAAACTCCCAGCGCCCTCCTTCCAAAAGCGCCTCTTAGTAATCTTCCACCTGAAGACGACGAGGACCAATCTTCTGAAGAAGAAGATGGCGGACTGGATTGGACAAAACTTCTGTGAGACGGTATCTTATTGTTCTAGCGGGTTGCTGACTTGTTCTCTCATTTTATCCAGTCCTGCTTCAGCGCGACCCGTAATTCCCAGACGCGGTGAAAAAGAATTCGAGCCGCGTGCAGGAGGTGGAACCAACCTCCAATTACACGTTCTCGATCGCGCAAGATCTGCCATGTTTGAGACTCTGCGTGCGACTAGGACAATTTCCAGGTGCGTTCGCTGGCCTGTCGCATAGCCGGATAGTGGGCTGAAGATAAATATGTAGCAAAGCCATAAGCTACGCGACATGGCACCCAGACATCGCTCGAATACATGTAACGGCCGCTCGGGGTATACACTTCTCGAGCATGGGCCATTCAGCCCCTCGATCCGTTCTGGGCGAAGACGGCACCGCGAAAATCCAAAAGCGACTTGAGTTACTTCCCGAGGAAGCCATATATTTGATCGAGAGAGGGTCATTATTTTGCTGGAAACAAACTGACTTGAACTTGGGACAAGTCCCTGGATTGAATGATGTCGGTGGATCTCCGATGACTGTACAGCAAGCATTCAGTGAATTGATTGGGAAGGAGGACCTAACGCTGGAGAAATTCCAGGTGCGCATCAATTCATTTTCACAGTGATAGTTCTAACATCGGCCATTAGGTCTATGCATACCTCAAACGATTGGGGTATGTCGTCACTAGATCCAATCCTCCTGACCCGCATTATCCTCTGCCACCCAATCTTGCCGTCGTAAAACCATCATCCTCTATCATAGAACGCATCAAGTCCATTTTTCCTACATGGATATCATCCATATCCCGAATGTTATTTGGAGCCTTTAATTGGTGGAAGCCGGTTCACATATCCCGTTGGCTCCACCATGACAAAAATTATTGTAAGCAAGCTTTACCTCGAGGCCATGCTACGGGAGATTGACTTCGAACTCTACACCATAGCCTCATTGTTCCGTTCTCTAAGATTCATGTCGGTGCGACACGATGTTCCACTGAAATCCTCAGACTCGTCGCCGTATCGTATTTTCTTCAATGTTTACAAGCCTTCTACCCCATTCAAGAAGTCTGCACCTCCTGCGCCGGACTTTCAACTCGTGGTCATTAAGTTTGTATCATATCTTTCACATTCCTTTTGGACTTGTCTTAATTTCTTTTTTGACACATCACAGTGGTCGAACAACGCCCATGCCAACGCTTCAAGAACTAAATAATCTATTCGCTGTTCTCCCAGAAGCTAGTCTTCCCGCGCCACGGCGAAGGCGACCACCCACAGATATCGCTAATAACCAAACCGCAGCCCCTCAAACACCACTAACGGCAATGGAAAAGAATCCATCTTTTGACCCCCAACCGACTCTCATATGCAGATTGTTGCCATGGTTCTTCCCATCTCCGCCACCGTCTATGCCTTCAGTTCTTCCACGCCGGCCCAATCCATTCGCTGTATTGAAGGCAGGCAAAAAGATTATCATCATTGCCGTGGTGGATGCCAGCAACACTAGTTTCTTCAGGTTTGGCCAAGGAGAATTCACGGAATGGCCTATGATGTAATGGGCTTTGCTTCGATCCAAGACTAATCAATGCTCCTCTAATAGTCAACCAATAACTCAGTTCACCGCTGTATCATCGAATGTTGGAGTCTTGATCGAGCGTGGATTTTGATATGTCGGCCCAGCTTTCCCGGTCCTGACCAAACTCACGCGGGCTCACACTTGCTGACACGCAAATGCTATCTTACGGTGCCGACTCGCTGTATCATGTTGACGACTATCTGCTATGGCGAGATGTCTGATTATGGCTATTATATTGTTCCGGTAACACAACCAAAATGTGTTGCACACGTTAGACTGGCAGCCATTTTAGGGCGCGACCATAATTCGCGGGGCCACTAGATAGCAACGAAAGAACCCGCCTCCCTTATACTCGAGTAATGACAGTTTCCGGGACAGGACAAACATCGTTCTCTTGAGCAAGGGAAGATACCGGCAAGGTCAGCTGAAGTATTAATAGGATATAACTTGAAGATATGTACATCTAGTTCTAGAAACAGAATTAGCAGGGCTACGACATGCGGTGCGTTCAGAGGGGCAGGTAATTATTACATATACATCGAACAGGAGGCCACGCTTGTCTTCTTATTGTCGTGGAGAAGCGTGGGTGCAGTACAACTCTTTGGTATTGGAGTAAAAATGGGTGACGTTGAGGCAGACACGCTGACCTGGTTCTCAGGCGATGAACTGGTAGGGTGAGCAGGTTCAAGGCCGTCTACCGGAAACGGGTCGATGGATATCTCATGCATATATGCTTTTGAGAAATTCCCTCCATTCTGCAATGCTTTTTGAACAGCATTCTCCAAAAGTTCGTCGGCATTGGAGGGCACGTTGGATCGAATTCCAATGCGAGGAGGGTCTACGGAAGGATGGGTGAGATTTCCATAATGAAATGCAACGAGATTCCTGGTCGTTTTTTTTAGTTAAATAGACAGTTATATCAAGCACCCCAAAGACCACTTACGACCTAAAAAAGGGAACTCCCAAACTCCAACGAAATAAAGAGCCTGGGGTTGGAGGATCCGTAGTTACGAGATTATCTGCATAGCAAGTAACGGCGTTTTCAGGATCTAATTGGCTGATGAAATCTCGAGGGTCAATGGGGAAAAGCTAGGTTGCATTTATCCATCAGCTACATAACATGTTCATTCAAGATATATATGACGCACCTCGCCACCAATTTGAAATGCAAGTGTGTGCGGAGTATTGCAAGGAACTGTGGGCGCAAAGCCTTGGGAATTTATGTTGTATGAAGTTGACACTGTTGAAAAAATCCTATTAACGACGTCCTCAGGACCTCGAAGTAAGGAATTTCCCTGCACATATGCCAGTGATATTAGAAACACACCGAGAATGATGTCATAAAGATGATAGTACCGTGTCGATGAGTGCTGAAACTCGTTGAGAATCAACTCCATCTGCTGGGATTGTAGAATCCGGCAGCCTTTGTCCGTCGAGGAAGACACCATCAATATCTATTTCCCAATGACTTTTACCGAGATACAATGTCAGGATTCGGAAAGATAAACGGTAAAGATGACATACTAGGGATAAACCTAGAATCCAAAAGAGCGAGTGATAAGTATGTCACGTAGAACTCAGTTTTATTATCACTCCACATACCTCGTCAGGTGCAAACGAGGGTGCTCCAACTCCACCATCTTCCGCGGTGTATAATCTGACAGGTACCCAGGTCAACGACGAGTCGCTAATTCCTTCTGGTAGCTTCCCAACAGTAAAAAGACCGTTTCCACCAATTTCGGTATCGACCGCATTTCTTTGAAGCGAGACCTACTTAACTTTCAGGAAAACGGGAGGATATTAGCAAATTAAAGCATACACTGAATATAGGGTTCTCCAGGGCTCCTGCCATTACTATCCGACTAAGTAAAGGGCCGTTTGAATATGTCGCAGTGATAAAATCGTCTGTTTCAATGATGGAACCCGTCTGTCAAATGTTAAATAATCTGGCCAAAATTGAAATGTATTTCGCGCACTTTGTCCGCCTCAAGAACTTGCTGAATACGACTTTAAATACACAGAATTATGAGGAATTATTCATCATCTAAAGGACAGTGTTACCTTGCAACTGGAAAGCTCAACCCAAAAATTCCAGCAGCGTCAAACTGAACAAGCAGGTTTGTGGTATCCTCAATTAATCCAAAGGCTTGTTTCGGAACGGCGATACCTGCAATAGTAGCTGTGTCGAGACCCACAGTACCGGAGGCAAAAGTGCCCGTCGTCGAATCCCCGTAGTGCATGTCGACATCGTTGCCAGTCGGAAGAAGAGACGATTGAGGATAACGGGTTACGCTGGCGTCTTTGCATGCGTTGGTCTCGCACTTATCAGACACAACCCACAAATCACTAGAACCGGTGTCTGTAAAATGCAATGGCAGGATGTGTCAACGTAATGTTGAAAAAGATGAATGTAGGCAAGTTGAGTTGCTAACCAAGATTGACAGGGAAAACTTTATTTCCAAGTTCTATGGGAACCGTATACAATCTAACCGTGACGTTGTACTTCAGTCATATAAATTTTAACATACTTAGCGGATATAGACTCACATGTCAAAATTATTTCCAATGCCTATGATACTACTTCCCCCTCCTGTCTTGTAATCTTGACTCTTAGGAGCCCCGATTGCCTTGATTGTAATGTCGTATCCAGGATGCTGCAAGCCTGATCTCCCAAGCCGCCCTTGGGGATATGCAGAGATACCCGTCGAGAGAGCCACTAGTGAACTGAAGACATAAATTATCGCAGTTACTCCAATGGGCATTCCAAGGCTTTCCCCAGTGAGTGATGATTGGCACAAGACCTGCAACGAGTTGGCCAAAGAGAGTTCAAAATCTTAGCTGTGACTCGTGGAGCTCCAGAGCGTACGGATGCCTTTCGAAGGAGGCTCTGCGCAATAGATGAGAATCTAAAGGAACGAGAAAAAGAAGGGAAACCCAGAACAGTTGCTACCGTCCATCTTGCGGCCCACTTAAACAAAAACCCATCACTGGCAGTACCCGCTGCTATTTTGGGTCCAATGTTTGTTTCCTTTGGCGCCGGCCCCGTCGGCGAGACAAATGAATACTTATCGCCAATGTGACGACAACGCATATTTCACATCCGGTGTGCACCCCTCATTCTCGATATGTCGATGAAAATATCATTACGCGGTTCAGAATCTTCCATTGCTCCCCAGGCAATTGCGTTCCATATCAGATTCAAGGATCGAGACCGCAGAAAACCTGTACATACAAAGTTACTTCAGTGCTCATGCCGAACGCATGTCAGAACACGCCGACCCACAGTAGATGCAACTGAATTCATCCGTTAAATTTGGACGTTCGTACGCAAATAACTTTTCTAAAAGTAAGTGCTAAGGCTGTGAATTCAAGTCCGTGTACTGTCATCATAAAACGATAACAAACTTTGGACTTAGTGGGACCAGCAGACTCAAAGCAGGGTCCAGAAGATCGAGTCGCGAAATACGGACGCAGGACATGCCGGTCATGCATGCTTCACAACTTTAGAACATTGATGAGAATTTCCGCAAAGAGACCTTGTTATTGAATTTCCCTGGAAAGTAATTTAAATTTGAAGATTGAGAGATGCAGCGTTTTCATAGTTACTGCGGAAAGACGTCGGCTACAAGTAACAAGAAAAGCGTTGCGACTTCGGGTTCCACCCAACTTTTCCAAAAATAGAGCCATGAGTGCGATGCGTCGCGGAACTGAGAAAAATATACCCACCACAGTGCCAGCAATCAAGAAGATGATCAGGATCGCTAGTGGTATGATGTCAGTCATAGTTGACAATCTTATTTAAAAATATTGACTGACTATTTTTGTTTGATACGCAGTAACTCCGGGTAGTGCGTGCCCCAGAAGGCAACTTGAGCGCGCATTGATTTAGCAACAGGGAAATATTTGTGAAAGAAGGCAGCACTACTTACCTTGATGATTAGGCTCATAGACATCAGCCTCGTTCTAATTCGGCATAACAGAAACAGGTCAGATAGAGGCGCGCCCCCTGGATAATAAAAATACGCACCAGATATGCCGCATCTGGTGTAATTCTCCTTAAGTTATCTATAGATGCACTGACATGTCCATAACGAGATTTCTTTTCCGCTTTCGTCGTGTTCCAATTCCAAGGAGCGATGACAGTAACATGGTATAAACTCGATCGCCATGCTTCCGTTACACTGGTCATGCCAGACGACGGCACTGATGATGGAGCGGTCATGAGGATGATAAGGCCAGGCGTTGCTGCATTCGCGGCAACGAGAGCAGATACTAGCTCATTCCTCTTCTCCGGCGTCGCAAAATTGGACTTGCTGACCAGGCGAGAAGCCAATGCAAGACTTGATCCCACAGTCTGAAGAAAAGAAAAGGTCAACGAACATATTCTCTCCACATAGAAAAATGCTTACTGCGACATGATCCCTGGTGAAGGCGTCAAAAAAAGCGCCCCAAGACGGGAATTCTGTCAATATCAATTTGAAGCCAACCACACCGGCGAGCCTAAGTCGATCCCCAAAATCGATCAGATCGGAAAGACTTTCAGCGGCTTCTCCTTTACTCAGCCTTGGATTGGCGAGTATCAAGACGTCCGCCATAGAGAATCCACCCCACCCATCGCTCGCCCATTTCAAACCGTTATTAGCCATGACGGACCACAACTCTTGGGTGACAGTTGTGTTAGGACTGAATTTTAGAATGGCAACTTGGAGAGTAACAGGAGGAGATGTTAGAATAGAGGCTTCCATGACAACTCCGAAAGTTCCTCCTCCACCTACGCAGGGAAAGCGGATAGATAAGAGATCCATCCACTTGAGGTGTAAATAGCATACTTACCGCCTCGAAGAGCGAAAAATAGATCCTCGTTTTGGCATTCATTGGCGATCCTATACTGGCCATCAGGCGTGACGATCTTGAATTGAAGCTTGTAATAGGTGTCTCAGAGAGAGGAAGAAGAAAAAAGTCAGATGATACGTACAACCCGATCAACCCCCAGTCCCATTGTGTTTGAGAGTGCACTATGGCCCCCGCCCTATAGTTCCATGGGGTTGAAACGCCTTTGTAGAAAGGGAGCCATGTATCGTATACATACCTGGAGCCATCCACCAGCCACACCCACTGTCTTGTCCGCCCCTGTGTTTCTGTTGTTCGCATTTCAAAATACTTGGATAGAGCTGGATATTATCGTACCGCCTACAATGGTGAAATTGTGTTCTTCCGCAAACTTGTAAGCCTCTCCCCATTGGACGCCCGCCTTCAAAATAGTCTGAGCATCTGCCAGTAACCATGATAATCACGAGTACTTACTCCAACCGTCATGCCAGGACGTGTACTGGAGCATCCTTCTGGCATAAACTCCGGATCGAATGTCATCTATATAAGTACCTTGAGCCCAGTGAGGCAACTGTTTTAGAGCAGACTTGCATGCTTTAAATTATGAGTCTGCAGTTCAGAATGATTCAGTAAAAGGGGGGAAAATGCAGCACATGAGAGATATCACCATACCCAAAGAGCCAGAGAACTTGGAGCACTGCTCCTCCCTTTGTAATCATGCTGCATATTTGGCAAATTCACATCACGATTTAAATAGAGAACATTGACCATACTTACTCCAGTGTTTTTGATGACCAAGGGTGCTTTGGTCGTTTTGGAAAAATTGAAAGCTGCCACGACATCGGCGGGCTTTTGAATGTTGATCTAAGCGGAAGAATCTTCATTTATTTTCCTTCAAGCTAAAAAGTGTTATCGAGAAAAGGTAGACTAACAAAATAACTGGGAATACTCCCATGAGCACATCGCTTCAGTTCAGGGTGCATGATGTCTGGTGCATTGTGGTCAAGTAAGCATTGTTCGCTCGTTGCCTGACAGGCCTCCCATTGCGTTTGAATATAAGCACTCGGATGATGCGCCCGCGTCTCTAAAGATGGAAGTATACCTAAGCATCTAGGAGCCGCGGCGAGTCATTCCATTCCACATACCTTCTTCGACATAACTAGTTTGTATGGAGACGCACTCCGGTGAATCGATTGATTGGGAGAAGCATGGATCTGCATAAGGTGTCGATTGGAATAACCTTCCGTCGACCTGCTCTTTTAATAAGCTCCAGTCTGGTTGTGGGAGAGGTAACGGCGCAAGATATGTTCGTATGTCCAAGAGTGTGTATACATCGAGGGCACGTCGGAGCAGTCTTCCCAAAAGCATGTTTAGAGGTGGATCGTCGTCTTCACAGATTTCCCGTTCTATCCCTTATATACCCGTCGTAGCTGGAGCATGGGATAAGTGGGGTCGACCGATATATGAATATTCCTCAAGGCAATACCGTCATGTAATACGGTCAAGGAACCAGGGTCACCAAGGTAAGATAGTCTCCGTGAAAGTCCAAACATCAAAAGGACAAGGCAGATTGAGGCGCCCACTCAAGTCCTGTCGGCTACTTCGTGAACATTGAGCAATCTTGACAACGAATTAGGGTCTGCGACAGGCTCAGACCACTAATGGGGTAGTATAAGGAGGGAGTTCCATTGCGTCAGAAGAATCGAAATAAATCTGGAACGCTTTTCTGGAGAGAAAGCCGAACGAAAGAATCAGAGCGGAGGGAAAAGAGCGTTTCCGTATACAGGCACAGCCACACTCTGTTCCCGGCAGGGTCCGATCCTGCTGGGCGCGCTCAGCGCTCTTCAGCGCTCAACGTTAACGTTCAACCAGGACCCTTATTTGACCCCACACTCACGAAATAATATTCCATCGAAATTTCACTTCTTGAACATTCGATTTCTATGGGTCATTACTATTAGTCGGTAAATACTAAAGGGGACTACGAAAGGACCAATAACACGCTGGTACGTGGAATTGGTACAAGATATGAATCGACAAAAGTTTTACTGACTAAACGGTGTTTTGCAGATCGCATGAATTATCGGTAGTTTCAAGGAAGCGGTAACCCCACGCAACTTGACTTCGATGAGCGGTCTCAGAAAATGTTTACATTGGCCGACTCAGACGCAACCTGCAATTTTCCGTATGCCCAAGGTCTTCTGCACATCATTTCGACGTCGACGTGTCTCAGTACGACATTTGCGTGCGCCTGGATCTCATTTTATGCTAATATGTGACTAGTTGACTCCCTCAACCGGGGATGGACAGTTCACACTGATAATGAGGTGCGCGAAGATGATGTGTTATTTGTTCACTCGCCCCTCAATCGACCGATCCGCAGGCGATGAAAAAACTTGGTATGCAACTTAATTAATTATTCTTGGTCCGGACGTACTTACCACAATACCGCACAGATCTAGGGTGAACGTGAACATTGACGCACGGATCCTTAATCGGTGGAACCTTCGTACTCTGCTCTAAGACCGGGAGGGACATACTGCCGTATACCTGAAAAAATCAATTCCGATGTTCGATAACGACAGCAGGGAGAATCCCGGCAGCCATGAACGAAAGGACAAAATACTGCCAGCACGGAGCACCAAATTTCCTTCCGCGCCGTTTAACGGTCTGCTCTTCTTCGAAACGTTGATTTGCTCCATGGTTGATGACCCTCCCAACATAAAAGATTATTGGTAGATTGATAGCCTTCAATGCGGAGAATACGCGCAGGACTCAAAAAAAGCCTGAAAGTAGCCATTTATTATCTTATCGGATTCGCCCTTTTGCGCATCTGAATCGCAGAATCGGCACTTCACAGATCAAAATCAGAGTAGAGAAAAGCTGCGTCGCTGGTAAGTTTTTACGCGTCGGAGATGTAGAACTCGGTCACCGACTTGTCTGGCGTTGTTGTCAAGTCCAGAGATGTATATTGCGCGGCATGGCCCTTTCAGTTTCCAGCCCGCGGCGTTGTAGTTTTGGAAATTTGAAGGACGGACGGACTAAGCGCCAGTAACATGGATTAAATCCGTGTTTGTACGATTAAATTCATGCTTTCCTCGAGGCCCCAGGGTTATTCAGGCAGTTGATCTGCTATGAGCATTAAGTTAGATAAAGGAGATATTTGAGGACTTGTATTTTGTATCAAAGTCGTTATGCTATCATTTGTCAATATACTACAGTTCTGGCAATGGAAGGATTGCTTATACTTAGAAGGATGAGATCGGCCGTGTGCCAAAAGAGCTCCGAATCCTTCTTTAACACGGCCTGCACCCACACCAAGGTCATCTCAAACCGCAACTCGTCAACTCTATACCGTTTGAAGCCCATAAACGTGCGCCCTCGAATGGAGGGCCAGGATAACAATTCTCAAGATGTCTCGTTTGTTTTCGCGTTCGCGTCGTAGGAAGCATCATCATTTCGGACCACTTCTTCAATCTACACAACTCGACGATAGTTGCAGTCCAGACAGGTCGACCATTGTCGACCGGAAGATACACCCAGATCTCAACTCCCTCGCCGAAGAGCTCACTTCATCACAAGGTCATGGACACGATCAAGACGAGGAGAACGTCAATAAAGAACGTTCAAAATCGCTGGAATTCGAAACAAAGACTTTTATAGGACTCGAGCCCAGTGCGCGAAGCCGACGCTCACAAAACAAAACACGTAGAAAGGACAACAACGGTCCAAAACCACCACAGAATTCACCGAACGATGCCGAACCGTCGCATATAGGTCCTGACAAGAAGAAGGCAGAGCGACCTCAACAAGAGTTATCTGCAGAACGGTTCACAAACGACAATCCATCCCATTTCCCAAGCAAAACGCAACAAGACAATCAACTGCTGGAATACATGGTGCCGAGCTCTATCAGGAGTTCGTCAACGTTTGGGAAACGTCCACTTCCGCTACCGGTACGCCGTACCTCCGAGGCAGATACCGAGACATACAGCGTTTCGCGATCTGAAGGGCAGTCCAGCCCGAGCCAGTCTCAAAGCGTTTCTAACACACAAATTTATCTGAATTCTTGCAAGTACCTGCCTCAGACGCCAGGATCTGAGACATATTCCCTATACAATTCCACCCCTCATTCTGGCGCTGCATCGTCGAGAGATTTGGTCACGGAGGCCTCAATGCCATCTCCATATATATTTGGCAGGCGTACTCCATCTCGGGCAGAATTAAAATCAGAACTGGACGATTCGTACGTTGATTTCAAGGAGATTCCCCCACCGTTACCTCCCCTTGATCACCCTGCCTTTCGAGAGGGTCCGCGTAGTTCGTTCGAACTATCGTCAGCCAAGCACAGTTTTTCGCATTTAAACGAGCCGCAGGACTACAACATTGATCACCGTTCCATCGACTTAACCAGACACGCAACTCATTCCCTTCCATCGTTGACGCATGCGAGGAGCAACGCTGGAGAACGGAAGAAGTCCACGAAACGACGATCGAAGTCAAGTACTAGAAATGGCGAAGACGATCCACCATTTGAGGTGCTGAGCAAAAAACTTCATTCACGGACGCAGAGTAGAAGCAGCATTGCAAGCAGTAGAAGATCAAGTGCGGAGTACAGTGCGAAGCAAGCATCATCAATAGGGCACGACATCGATAGCATGCGCGACGGATGCTGGGAAGTCGAAGTATCCAAAGCGATGGTTACGCTCGCGTTGGGAAAAGAAGTACAAAGAGTTGAAACAAAGGACATAAAGACGCGACGTCAAGGCCAAAATGCGGCGCGTACAAGTACTGTAACTTCCTCTTTCGGCCAGGCACGAGGCAAAAACGTGTGTTCCATTGCACTTTTCCTGTCACAATACTTATCACCTCCTCATGTCCGCTATCTTTTCTTTCATCTCCTTTGTTTCCTTCATTTTTTTCTAGCGGGCGCCTGGAGGGGAATTGCGGTTAGGTTCACCTTTCCTTTTGCAAGGTGAGTACACACACGCTTCTGAATCCTACACTTTTGTGGTGGGAACTCATCTTATTGCCCTCTCCTGGAAAATGCATAGATACCCGTACAGATAATTTAACGGAGAGGGAACCGTCCGACGATTATACAGCACAGATCAACCTAAGTACCGAGTCCACGAAATCAAATCGAGTTGCAGAGGAGAACTTACGAAACAGCGTCATGTCCCATGGAGATTCTACGATCCAAACCACAGGCTCCTCAGCAACGTATACCACGAGAAAGGGAAAGGAAACTTCGAGAGAAGGCCCAGATACTTCTTCACCCACAGGTTCAAGGTCTCGACGAGGAGGGAGGGCCATCAGCACTCCTTCACTGTCGCAGACTCCCTCGCCACAACCCGCCAAGCTTGATACCGCCCCTGCATTTAGCTCCGTGCAAGGTTCTTCAACGCTCCAACCCCCTCGATTATCTGTCACTGCGGCGACACCAGAGGCGTCTCCCGTGTCTCCTACTCGTCGTGGGCACCACAGATCCACGCCGACGATGCCGACGACGTCTGTGCTGAAGACACCAAGCACGCCGCCTGTCATTGAAAAGTCATATTCAAACGGGTCTGGGAAGCGTAAGGCGGATGAGGCTGGTGTTAGCGGTGATAAAACACCTCCCAAGGAGCCAAAGGAACCACGAGCGACGTTCGCTCCTGAACCTAGAAGTACGTCGTTTTTTTTATTTTACTTCCGCTTTTTTAGGCTAATCTTTAAAAATTTATGCGTCATAGCGCATCGGGCGTCGGCGACTTCTGGCTCATCGGCTCACGCACCTTCTTCATTCAATCGTAGTAAACGAGTGCGTTTGACCGAAGCGTCCGAGGGAAGGACGACCTCGGGTTTGGCGTCGCGTGCTGGCACTCTTCCCACACCTGATGACAGCCCACCCAACGCCAAGTCCACAGGGTCATGGTCGAGCAGAGGCAGTCATGGCCGCGTATCCCACTCATCAAATAACTACGGACCGCCGCCCGCGCCATCTGCAAGTCATACTTCCCATTACTCTGCGTCACAACAACAACATCGTCCTCCGTCGAGACGAAGTCTCTCGCAAGCGTCCATTCCCATATCTGCCCTGATTTCACCACACGCACCTTCCGTTACTCATGTAGGCACATTCCACATGCGCGATCCCCGGAAACCGAATCCTATACAAAGCACACCCTGGAGTCTGTCATTTCCATCGCACGTACAGTCAGATGAGTCCCGCTGGTCTTGGAGGGGATGGGTCGAGAGAGGAGGGAGTCCTTTGCATGCTTGGCTCTTTTTTATTGGCTTTATATTGTTTCCTCTCTGGTGGGCTGCCGCGCTATTTATTTCTATTCCGAGGACCAGAAGGCTTGGCGAAGTTGAAGACGCGGAGAAAGGAGTGATGTTAGATGATCCTCAAGTGGAACATGGTACGTGTGCAGTGCCCCACCGATGTTGCACGAACAATTGCTCACGCTGTATCCCTCATTCTTCGATCTAGATGCGAAATCATGGCGAATGCGGTGTCGCGTCATGGCAGGCGTGTCTCTGCTCACTTATGTTCCATTCATCGTTCTCGTTGCTATTTATGCCTGATGAAGTCTCCATCTCTTCCTCCCTGTTTATGTTCTTGGCGAGACTATGCTCTCCTCCGCTCTCATGCCCAACACCCCAGCATACCCCCATTTTTCCGTTGATTCTTCTGTCCTTCATGACTTTTCGTTATCACCAAACTCTGCACTCGTACCGTTTCTCCCCGTCTCGCTGTACTGTTTTATGCTCCCCATCGTCCTCCACCCTCATCGCATCTTCTTTCTGTTACTGCCTCCCAAACCTAGCCGTTCACTGAAATGGACTACAACTGTCATTACCTATCAAACCTTCCCCACCCAAGCCACTCTTTTCATACAAAACCCCTCGTACTTTATTGGTACACTGATCTTGGTGCTACCGTTTCTCCGCCAACCTTGATTGTATGTACCTCTATACTCTGCTTATGATAGGCGAGCTCTGTACATTCGTCTGTAAGTTAGAGCCAAAATAATACGCGATATACAGAAATCGACTTCATCACTGGCAATTAACATTTTAGAAATAGATAGATAGACTAGTCGCTGTTCGAAACTGGTGGCTCTATATCTACGTGGTTCCAGAAAGAATGGCAGATGATCCAACACTTTGAACCGGGAGAATGGCGCCTCAACTGAAATAGCTTTCGCCAATGAAGGGCAGAACTCTGTCAGAGTCTCAGCATCGGTAGCACAGGGTTTTTGTAAGAACGTGTCTTAACCTGGCTCGACGCGAAGATACATATCATTGTCCAGATGGGTGCTTCATTCATCATCCATTTCAAGATCACCTTCAACACCAATTCCTGCACCCGTATCATCGAAGACTTCTTCATCGTAAATCGCATCGGCATCCTCGTCCCATTGTTCGTCTTCTTGCACGGTCATGGCGCCTGTGGAGAGTACTGTTTGTCCACTGATCCCGTTTAGTTGGACTGTGTCTTTGGCAGCAGGGGTGAGTGATGTTTGGACATTTTCTAAGATATCATCAATTCGGTCACCAAACCGATCCTCTAATTCTTCTACGATCTGTCAAAGATAAACAGGGAAAAATCGATGGGAAATACAATGACATGTTTACATACTACATAGAGTTCCACGGGGAGGGTTGGCGCAAGGTTAACGATCTGAAGCTTTTCTGCTTTCGTAAGGTTGGAAGGCGAGAGGCTCTTGACGAGTTTTGTGATCCCTTCTTCCGTTTGGGATGTAGTTGGAAGGTAATCAGCAGAGAGGTAACTGATAGCCTGAACCGAACGATCAGTCAAGACTCAAGAGGAGTCGATCAAGGAGTGAGCAAAGTGCGTACCTCAACCTCGATGGTTCTCAGATTTTCACTGGCTTCAAGATGAGGGTTCCCTGAAGCAGGCAATGAGCCGGTTCCTCCGTTGGAGGCCAAGGTCTCTTCCTCCTTCTTGACTCGAAATGCAGCTTTGGTCCTCAAAAGATTATCAGACTCGAGTTCTCGAAGTAAAGATAGCACTTCATAATTTGAGAGTAGCGCAGAGCGGGGATTTAGCACCTATAATGCAGGAACACTGGAGGTTGGTTGTGCATTTATACTGGACGTTGATTAGCTGGACGAACCTCCATGAACAGGCTCAGGTTGGTCTGCGGCGAGTTTCCGTCCGATCACAATGTTGGATTTGCACTTATTTGGCGATGGTGAGCGGCCCGGTTCCCTTAACCGGACCGACTCCGACCGAGTACTGACTTTGTAAAGCACTATCGACACTTCGCTCGTTGTTATGACCGGTTTCATGAAAGAGCTGAAGCTGCTGAACGTAGAAAGTCAAGCCAAACCGTTCTATGGTTTGTGGCTGGGATTGACGCGATAGGCTGCAGACAACTCGATGAGATTGAAGTTCAAGTGGCAGCGACATGGGTCCGTGCAACCTTTGGCGCAGGTAGTTTTAATTTGATAAGGAATAATAAATAAGTAGCCACCGTTAGTCGTCCGAAGGCCAATGCACTTGGACTGAAAGGTGAAGCTGGGCGGTTTTGATTTATGCGCTCGCTTACGTAAACTTGAGAACTCGTCCCCCAGCCAAACAAAGCTTCAAACAAAGCCTACCTCGCGATCCCATACCTATCCAATTAACTGGTATCAACCTTGTCATTTACCAACGAGGTGGGCAGCCTGTGGTGTATCGTCCTTGTGCAATTCATTAAAACTTATTTCAGATCTTTTTCCCTCCATTTTTGGCGCCTTTAAAACAAATGAATCGACCAGGTGAGCAGAATGCTTCATTCAGTCGACGGGCTTTGAGGCTTCTCCACAATGAATTTTTCGAGCTGAAGCTTTGTAGGTCAACCACAGCAAAGACCTCCGAATCTTTCAGCAAATCCTGCTCTTGCTAGTCAGTTCCGACCATCGTATCCGGCGTATGGCATGCCACCGCGCAATGTTCTTCCAGCGGGAGCAGGCTATGTTCCTAGCTTGCAGCCGAACAGTCATCGAACAACGGCACAGCAATCGCAGGTGCAATCATTAACACCTCAACCCACCCCAGGGTTCAACCAAGCACGAGGGCAAAGTAGCTACGCCTTCGGTGGAGCGCTAGGACAACACCAGCCTTCAAGTGTTTTACAGCAGCAACAGCAGGCGCTTTCATCACAGCAGCAGCCACAACAACCACAGACAAACGGAGCCCCAAGTTCGATGTCTTCCATGCTTACACCAGCGTCTGGCCTGGGCGCGACTCCTGCAGTACCTTCAGCCAGCGAAGTTGGCTTGGACCCCAACGATTTCCCGGCGCTGGGTTCAACGCCCGCCAACCCGAACCCTAGCAGTAGTAACAATGGATCTGGTACACCGGTGACGACAAGTTATGCAAGCCAGGCGGGGACAGGTGTGTTATTGGGGGGTTCAGGGGGCTCAGGAAGTGCCGTTGGCAGTTCGACGACCGTAACGCAGGCGCGAGATTTCACCCCAGACGACTTTCCGGCACTCGGAGGGCAAGCACAGACTTCACAACAAGCTCGAGACTCGCTACAGAGCCAATTATCAGTCCAAGAAAACCTTTCGCATCCACCAGGGCTAAATGGCTTCCAACCATCGGACCAACAGCAGCTTCGACAAACCCTACTTGGCCCTCACAGTGTTGGGCTGCAACAAGGCGCCCCTGGAATGCTGAATTTGGGGCCAACGCAGTCACGGAATGTTCATCCCGGATTCCAACAGGGGCAGACAGACGCAGAGAAACAACAACAACAACAGAGGGTGGGTTATTTTGCTATTGGCGTTTCACAGTTCCGACTGTCTTTGGTTTTCAAATTCCAAAGTTTTTCTTTTTTGGAATGAATTGAGACTAATCGCATTCAATCATAGAATAACTATTCTTTGAAGTTGAATCAAGCGTCGCATGCATGGAGCTCACCGAATGTAAATCCAAATTCTCAACCGCAACAACCCGGAGGTGTCAGTGGTGTAAGTTCTATTTCATATGTTGTAATATCCCTCAATAACCTTTTCATTTCACAGTCAAACGGTATTTCGCTAGGTCTAATTATATTGACGAGATTTACGAACCTATTATCTGCTTCTTCTTTCCTCGTCGCAGGCACATTTTCACAAAACCAATCGACGCATGTTCCGGGTGCCATTGCAATCCGACGGCTCCTCCAGCGAGTGTTCCGCCGCCATTTTCATCCAATGGCCTAAATCCTATCGATTCGCATGCCAGTGCAAGCATACCTAATCCAAATGGAAATTCGAATCCCTTACCGACACCAAGTAACACTGCAAACCCAGCGGTCCCTTCA
>JADNRV010000056.1:0-313182 GCA_015499995.1 Flammula alnicola
GAGATAGCAAGACTACAATATTCCTATCGATTGTCTTGGGATGTCGTAAATTAAGGGGTCTCCGAAATCACAGTAATGGAGAACATCTTCTGTCAAACCTCTTCGTTTCCGCACCAAAGGTGAATCTTTGTCTGCAGGACTCGAATGCTCCATAAGAAAGGGTCGTAAACGCTCGTTTAAAGCCCGAAATATGCGGACCGCGTTAACGGGACAGTGTTTCCAGACCTGACCGGGTAGCAGTGAAACGTGCAGCTCGATCAAGGCCTCATGGCCGCAGCTCAAGCTTGTCTCTCAAGAAAACGGCCATGTTATAGGGTGATCTCTCGATGGGGGTATATTGGCCTTGATCTTGATGAAATTCCTGCCGCCATTGAGGTGTAGAGATCCGCGATATGCAAGCACATTCGAGTTGCCCTTCGCTCATACCTCCACAAAATTCAACAAGCCGAATCACCGATCTGCGAGTCATGCGAAAAAGAGCCAGAAACAGTTACACATTTTCTCAAACTATGCCCCGCCTTCGACGACCAGCGAGCAACGCTACAGGAAGAGATAGACCCCATGCGCGAAATCGAAATCGACCTACTAGGAGACATCCAAGCAAGACCCGCCCTGTTAAGATACATACACGCTACAGGACGATTCCGCGACACACACGGCGACCTCAGACCACCCAAAGCAAAGGACGAAAACCCCAGACAAAGCCCCGATACCTAGACCAAACGAAGCGCCTCCTCCTCACCCGCCTGATGTCCAGTTCGAGGTAAGCCAGCTCTCGTACATTTATATCTTCATTCAATTCTATCTGTACCATAAACCATTATAACCTCACAACTCTTATCCATCTCATATTCTACATTTCATTGTATATACCTTACATTCCGGTCCTCCCTACCCTATTTCACTATAATCCCTACCCTACCACACGCACTCTTAGCTACCATACCCACCCATAGTCAACGCTCTCATGCGATTCGTGCCACCTCAGGAGGCCACCAAGAGGCGACAGTACAGATATAACAAACCACGGACACTTAGTTAGACAGACTAGATTACGACGCGACATCCGACATAGGGTAACCTCAAAGGATGAAAATATGGATTTAAAAAAAAAAAAAAAAAAAAAAAAGCACATTCGAAAAGACTCGAAAAATGGTCTCCGTGTCCAATCATTTTATCTCGATATAGCCCACAAAGACAAATCGTCCCCTCATTTGGTCTTCGGTATCTCGAGATTTAGACCCTATTTTGCAATCAAGATGTGATAGGGCGTGAAGGTCAGGCTGATGGCCCACGGCAATGCAAATGCTTGAGCCAGAGGGGATATAGGTCGCCCAGAACCCAGATGCGCAGACAGTCGAGCTGGTTTTTGCAAGTACGATTTATTGGCCAGACTCGGATATTTTTGGTTACGCGAAAGAGACTTTAAGCATCGTGTAAACATCAGCGGCGGGTGCCCGCAGTGACAGAGGGTTGCACTTTGTCAGATGGTGTAGACGGTCAAGTATGTCTATGCTCACATATTCCACATGGATGGCTTATTTCAAATTTCGTGACACTGAGAAGCTGCACATCTTGAGACTCGTGTGTAGTTTCATGTGCTGCAGTGCAAGGTTGAAGGAAGAATTCGATTTTCACTGGAACGGCAAATACATACTGTTTGTGTTTGATTGTCAAAGACTTTGACAGTTACACTTTCGTCGCGTCCAAAAAAATATTGACGAGTCCGACCAGCAGCGACTGACGATGTTTGCCATACGCAGACTACCGACAGCCACCCCAAGATATCTGACGTTGGTTGTCAGAGGCAATGCCACCGTAGCTAGCAGTCCCAGCGCGACGGAACCCGCCCAACCTCCCCCGCCGTCTGTGAAGCCGACCAAATCGACGTCAGCGACCACTGCTGCTGCTCCTTCTGAACAATCGACTACTCAAGGTCGTCGAAGGCGCAAACAGCCACCAAAACGACCTTCTATCTCCAGCGAGAGTCCCCGGAAATGGAACAGGCCACTCAGTGTCGGAGTCGTCCCTGCGTATGATCTGGCGCTTGGTGTCCTGAAGAAGGACAGCCTGAAGCTGAAGGAGGAAGTAAAGGAGTTCCGCAAACTTGTTGAAGGAAAGGAAGCCACCTATAAGGCCCTGGAGGCCAAGCTGCAAAAGCTTCACGAGGGCGATGCGGGGCTCGAGGCTACCACGCAGGAGATGGAAGCTTTGAATGAAGAGCTGGAGAGCTTGCTGAACAAGCTAAATATCCTGGAGGTTCAGAGTGAGATTAACTTGCCTGACGTTCGATGGACCGTGAACAATGCAATGGGTGCGTTCGTCCCAAACTTTTCTCCAATACTCTGTCTTGACATTTGATTTATTCTTCCTCGCAGCGGACATGTCGAACATGTCACACAGATATCTCGTCGAACAAAAATGGAGAAAAGAAGGAGATCTTGACTTGTTGGTATGGACTTTTTCTCCGGCTGCATTTATCCTTGAATTCAGTTTAATGTTATACTCATAGATGGAGCGTATCTATCAAATGAACGTCGTGCCGGATGTCCTGCCTGTGATCAAGCCGAGCGTCGACTTACACGTCGTTGTACGCACTCGACCGAGCGAATTTATTGAGACGAAGAAGGTACAAACACTTGTCGAACCGGGCGTCTTTTTGAGGCCGAAGCAGGTAATCCGATTTGTTCAATCTCTCTGCAGGAAGAAACTTATTTATTTGTCACCGCAGACTCTCGTCCCTCCCAAGCTACATGCTAATGTGTTCCACACTGATACGCGGTTGTACACCATGCTTCTCGTTGATCCTGGTATGTGATTTAATCTCCACATGTGTCACATTCACTTGTAACTAAATTTCCCGTTCTCAGATGTTCCTGATCCGGAAACTGAAAGGTTTACCACATTCTTGCATTGGATGAAGTGAGTAAAAGCAGTTAACACTTTTATTCATAACCTCACTTACCTTTCCTAGACCCAACATCCCCCTCTCCGCAACATCTCCCCTTATAACTAATATTAACACGCATACAAAATATATTCCTCCTCATCCTCAGCATGGTACACCATATCACCGATACGTCTGTCTTCTCCTGCCCCAACCTCCGTTAGGGGCATCAGGCTACACGCTTACTGCGGCCTCACGAGCAGCTGTCGGTGTTCCTACCTCCGCCCATCTGGATATCCCTGTCGTGCCAACAGAAGAGCGCCTCGGCTTTAATGTGCGAGCATTTGTAGAAAGGTGGAATTTGGACGCTGCTCAAGGAGGAGGAGCACATATGTTCCGCGAGATTTGGGACGAGGACGTCTCTGAGATTTACAAATCCGTTCTAAGTCAGTGGTCTTCTTTGTCATGTTGTGATGCTGCCAGTCCTCCTGACGCGCTTTCTTGCCTTTTTTCTTACAGAGACGCCGGAGCCTCGTTATGGCCGTCCACGGAGGGTGGATGTATATGCTCAACTGAAGGAGAAGAAAAAGTATATCTCATAGTTGGCCCCTGTTGTACTCTTGTTCTAGAATGCATACTAATAATCACATCGGGGCATAAATTTCGCCACTCCTTGTCTTTTCGCTTATAATTTCTCCGGCGGTGTGTCGTCGTCGAGAACATGGCCAGATCACCACATTTGTAGGGTAAGCTCTGGAGCCGTTCATTCGCGTGGTAGGCCTGGCGGATTTGCTGCAAGTTTGTCCCGGCCTCCATGACATCAAATTTAAGGTGGGCCCGCAATCCACCAACAGCGGCTCAACGTTCAACGTTCAACGTTCAACACTGCCCATCTCTGACGACCGCGTCTCAGGCATGCGCGGCGGCGGCGACACCATCCGAGTCATCATCAATGGTAGCAGTGTGAGCATAATTCGACACACGATACACTTATTCGAGAGCAAACCAAGGATGAGAAACAACCTCGCTCATTTTAATCCTATCCTGTGGCCGATAGCGCAGCATCTTCTCCAGCAAATCCCCTAGAAGTTGAATTTCGAGCTCGTCCAACCTCGTTCCAGGCCGTTCCATCATCGGGCCATCATCCCCAGTCGCCGGTGGTGCGTCTTGTTTACCAATACTCGCCAACTTCTGCTTGATGGACGTCTTCTCGGCAGGCAGCAACACCTGTTGAAGCTCCCGAGCCTTGGGCTTCCCGTCCTCGTCGAACCACAGGTAATGATTCTCGAACGCGCCCCACCACGGCTCTGGCAGCTTTCCGAGTGTCGCCACAATCTCCTTGAGGATCTCGTCGTTCCCTCCTAGGAAGGCCTCGAAAAGGGGAGATCCCGCACGGATTTCAAAGATCGTGCAAGCCAATGCCCAAACATCGGACGGCATACTTATCCTTCCCTCGAAACGAGCTTCCGGGGACTGGTAGTGGGGCATAGTCGCTGGCACATAGTCTGTCGGGGGATGGAAACTGGAAAAAGACTGGCCGAAGTCGACGAGGAGGATATCTTCTTGGAGAAAGGTAGAGTTAGTCAAGTAGGCATTGTCGATGGGCGCAACGAGTTGTGCAGGTGCGTGAGGCCCTGGGGGACTGTGGTCGCGAGTTGCAATTTCTTCGGTCTCTGGCTGGCCGAGGGTGAGGTAGACGTCACTATCCGACCAGTTTTGAATGTTTTCAGCGGCACGGAAGAGGATGTTGGACGTTGTAAGGTCTGAGTAATATTATGTCAGCTCCTATCGCTCCTCCGCCACAAAAGTTGGCACAAGCCTCCATGGACGAAGCCGGCAGTGTGCATGAGCTCCACCGCGTAAACCGCTTGCTTGGCTACTTTCCTAGCAAGATCTCCCCGTAGACGTCTGCTTCCAATCACTCTCCCAGGGCAATCCGACATGGATAGAATGCTAGGTCCCGCGAGCTGAGAGACCAGACAGAGATGTGACCCGTTAGGCCCATTCTCTGTGAAATGGTCCTCGACGGTCTGAATGTTTGAACGAGCGACAGGACATTGCGCTTGGATGTATTCCGAAAGTTTCAGGGGAACGGCCAGTTCTGGAATCTCGTCGGCAGGCTTAGACGATACTTCGGCGCCCATGACTTTGAGAGTCACAAGTTTTCCAAGTCGATTGCGAGCAAGCCATATAGTCGACGAGCCTCCAAAGCCCAATTTGTGGACAACTCTGTAGCGACCTTGCGCAAAGACATCGCCGATGGCGACAGGGTGGAAGCCACCAGGCCGGTAGTCTTCGATGTACTCGATGTCGTCCAATCGAGAAGGTTGAAAGCGTGCCTGAGCCATTGAACTTGAACTGAGAGAACTTATTGAGCCCAGTCGGAGCATCGATAGAGGATGTGCTGTCCTGACTCGAAGGAGCACAAACATGCTTGGGTACACAGTCCGCCCACAGTTGAAAAGTCATAAATATTTTCACCGCGTCCGTTTTTTTGCCGTTTTATTTTGTGTTGTTTCCGTGATTCCGTCTAAGGCAAGCGATGGCACCTTTGGCTAACTTGCCTCCTACTGCGCCCAATCCCGAGATTTGGGAGCTGAAGTTCAAAGTAGGAAAGGGATTCATTATCGTTGAACGTTGAGAGACGGAGACCGTTGGGGACGTAAATTGGGGTTCAGCATGAATTATTGGTGAATGACCTCGCGAGTTGCAGGACCAGGCAGGTATATCTTCGAATCCACACAATGTATTAATTTCTAAGCATCCTGCAGGCTGCACCACAGAGGTATTCGTAATGTAGATGATGGCGAATGATGTGTGAGTAGTTAAATTTCCAGTACAGTGGACTATGAAGTTGGTTCCAGAAAAAAAAAACATGAACCCCCAAACAATGCATAAAAGCCTGAATCGAGCACAAGTCACATGCATATGTACATGACGATAAAACCAGCAAAGAGATTCAGAAAAGCCACAAGAGCAGTGTGTCAGTATAGCAGCAGTCCACTTAAACTCAGGCAGTCAAATCCCATCCTCCATTACCCATACTCCACACCCTACCTTCCAGCTTCAAGTACTCCAGCGCATCGTCGATATTCCACGCGCCCACGTACTTCCACCGATCATCCCTCCTCAGTACACTCAAAACGCCGTCCTTCGTCGCACCCGTGTACGGCTTTCCTATCTCCTCGTAATGGTCCACGAGCAGCTTTATCGCTTTCTCGACGAAATCCGCGAGATACTCAGGGGTCAAGGCGATATACGCCTCTTCGTCTGGGTCTGGGTCAGATAACGTCCCTCCGTCGTCGTCGTTCTCTTCTGTGAAAGTCGGAGGTATAGATCCGGAAGTGGTGCCAAAGAGCGTACTGTCGCCTCCAAAAGTCGAGGCTGTGGTGTTCGACTTCCAGAGCCGACTGGCGTTCATGATGGAAGTGTCTGGACATGCTCGAACAGGGCCGTCCCAAAGCACGATACAGCCTTCTTTGAGCAATTGGACGATAGCCCATTGAAAGAGCCTTTTCATCTTAGGCGCCAATTTATCGGGAGGAATGGTCAATGAAGAATCCGTGGGCTTCTGGCTGCGGGATGAAATGACACCAGCTTCCTTCATCTTCTTCCGTTCATCCCTCAGCCGTCTTCGGTTGACGGCATGTACGACTCTAGATGCAAGGAGAGACAACTCTGGAACGCGACGAAGATAGGACAGGGAGAATCCTTGTCGGGTTTCTGCCACCTGAGAGGTAGATGGGCGGAGGGCGAATGAAGCAGCCCCAGCAGCGTTGCCACTAAAGTTCAGTGCTGGGATTCGTGGACGAGGCGTGGTATGAAATTCATGGCGAAATGACTGTCGGGGTGTGTCGTCGGATCGAGAACTCTTGGTGGGTGTTGAAGGAACTTGCGCGATCGAGTTTGCGATAATAATATCGGAATCGTATTCGGATTCATGAGATTCTCGAACAAGTGGAGCATGGTCCATGTAATGCTTGACATAGATACGGAATGTGTTCTCGGTGACATCATGTGTATGCACACGGGAAGGATGGCGCAGTTTAATTGGCGACTTCTTGACTGGCGGTTGCTTAATTGGCGACTGTTGGAATATTTTAGATTAATGAGAGATTAGGTTGAAGGAGTCCTTACGCTATAAATTGACTCGGCCTTCACTGGACTCGAAGAAACGGAGGATGGTGGACTCGAGCGCATTGCAGATGGAGTATGCGATACAACATTCTTTGTTGGAGTGATGGGCAGAGGATGTTGTGCTGCCACAGGGATCACGAAAGGCTCTTTCCTCGAATATGACGTCCTGTGTAGCTGTCGGACAGCTCTGGCGTGGATGAGTTCGTCATTAGGAGAGGAACATGTCACTATTGGGCGATCAGTCAATGGAGCAGATCAG
The DNA here is from genome assembly GCA_015499995.1 of Flammula alnicola. Lineage (NCBI taxonomy): Eukaryota > Fungi > Basidiomycota > Agaricomycetes > Agaricales > Strophariaceae > Flammula > Flammula alnicola. Next base: position 7,284 of record JADNRV010000056.1, read on the forward strand.
GAACACGAGGGATGCGAACCAATTCGGTCAACGATGATTTGTCTTGAGTCATGGATCATACGAACCCTCCCTGTTGTTCGTATAACCTGCCCTACTCTGGCAATGGGCTTCGGAGAAAGCGGAGGTTCGAGTTTCTCTGGCATTTTATACTTCGAAGTCGCTGTCTCGCGCTTGGGCGAGGGTTTGGGGGATGCTGCGGATGCGAACAATCGATGACACCTGTGCCGTCGTCGACTAACGGGTTCTACTCAATAACAGAGATGTTAGCAAAATTCAGGAAGAACATACCAGTATACAGAATCTTTTTATCGTACACCTGCACACCTACAACCATGCCAACCACTTTAACGCTTCGGCACGGTACAGACCCCAACCAAAAAAAGTCGTAGTCTATTTCAGAAATAAACACAAGACTCGCAAAGGCCTCTAGAATGTACGTACTTTCGAGGGTATTCTCCTTCATCTCAAGTGCATCCAGAATTGAGCACATAGCGATGGCATCCGATTTGAAGGTCCAGGACCATATTTCCTTTGCTGTGTGTGTTGTACGATGTGGATCGGGAGGTGATAGCCGTCGTCGCTTTGAGGGAGAAAGATAGACGGTCGGGGTCTTCGTAGCACTTCTCTCAGAAGTAGACGTCAGAGTAAAGCTCATAGAAATGATAGTTCATAAGATATTGAAGAAACTATTACACATTTACAGTGGAAGACAACTTCGAGTTCAAGTTGCATTATGAATCTCGAACAGTAACAACCACGAGCAATGTGACAAATCGTCACACTCTGTCTCGCTGACGAAGTTTCCTCTTGCTTTTCTCCTCCCACACGCGACTACCTCAGAATTGACGGACTATATCGACTTTGAATCAGGAGTGACTTCAGCACTGGAATACCAGTGGCTGCTCTACCCCCGTTGTACTTATGACAGGCTGCGGCGGTTCTGGCCTGAACAAGTAGTGGTTATCCAAGTTCGCAGGACGATTGCTCGGCGCTCAGGTATCGGCGATAGCTTCCGACTGCTTCTATGTTAATGGCAAAAAAGTTGTCCACTTTCATTGCGCTCTCATCTTCTTACACATCTTTGGACAAACACTTTTGGAGCCTTTTTTTTTTTTTTTGGAGTCATGTTCAAGATCTTATTCGACGAGTGGCTCAGTAATATGGAACTTTTGATCATCCGATCTTGGCCCACCTTCTCTACCTTGCCTTCACTGCCTACATCAAAATTAAAGTGGCTATCCAACGGAATGTTTCTGTGGGTCCGCAGTCCATACTCCGAGCTGTCTACATTTGGATACGACGGATGCGTACTACCTCATGGTAGCTATTAACTAGGCAACCTAACCGTCTTTATAGACAATGGCCACTCGAGTCACTAGGAATGCTACGGATTATACGGTCATGAGGAATAAATCACATTTCCCCCATATAAAAGGGAGGCGAGCTATAGCAGCTCTCTAATCCCCACCTCCTTTTCTGTATCCACTCAATCTATCGTGCGCAACGTCAGACTCGAGCAAAGATGCCCTTTCCATTCAAGTTCTTTACTGGTCCGGACCCCACCAAACAGAAATATATCTCCTTTGCGCAATATCAGAAGGCACTGGAAAAGCTTCGAAGGGATTCTGTGAACATTCAGGATCAGTAACAGAGATCTGAATTCCTTCGTAAGCTTTCAGAGTAAGTATGTTCTTTCTCGAGTTGCGGATTGTGAAGTTGATGAGCTCTCGTTCTAGTCTTGAGTTACAAGCTAAACAACTCAATGCACGTCTTCAAAGTCGGTGGAATTGGAAGCGACCGTCGACTGAAGATGTGGACTCTATGGGTACCGCGTTAACTTTCTCGAGTTGGAATACGATGTACGTCCCGTCTCTGAGTTGCTAGGAGTCTTCTTATAATTTATCAACGTTTCTTGAATTTTAGAGCCTTACTAGAAACACCACACAACAGTTAGGCTACTTGGATCAAGGAATGGAAGGCATATCCCGGGAGCTCACTTCAGCAAGCCCATGTTGCGGTTGGTCTTCAAAGTGTACACTTTCAAGGCCATCGTCGGCAACCTTCTCAGTCTATCCCAGACTTAACCTCGCAAGGTTTCAGGAGTTCGTAACCCCCGCCCTGTATTTTGATACCATCTGCTCACTGCATTCTCCAGGAACATGTACCCCTATGCAAATACGGGAGGTGGATTTCCGTATTCTAACGCTCACAGTTGGTTACCCGCAGACTAACCTGCATCCGAACGCAACCTCCACATGGCCACAGCCAATCTTCCCTTGTATCATTGGTCCGTCTCTATATCCACATCTAACCAAGATATTCCTCATCCTTATTTGTAGGGCCAACTATCAGCAACAATATCAGGCCAGTGGCTCAGGCGGCTCAAGTAACTCTGTACAGCCCAACTGGCGACGTGTGGAATAGCTTTACTCCATATCATCGGCCAGTTTGAGTCTTCCGCAGAAGGCGGAAGATATGTGCCCAGACATAGGTCAGGTTATACGGGACCTCTTGATCAGATAAGAAGTCCAGTATTTGGAAGCAGGTCGTAGTAGTACTTTTCGGTCCATATCTTGCTACGCATCGGCTGACCTTCGCATCGGCAAACCACTATCCCTAGTTCCACTGACAGTGACGATTCCACTATGTACCCTTCGTCGACAACAACCCAGTCTGAATGGCATGCCTTCGGGAATTAGGTACTACTGACGCGTCACTTCTCTATAATTTCAAGGACTATTTGTCTAGAGCAAATAGCTGTCCTGAACCGGGACTATGTAGACCAAATACTATTATCGCGGTAAAGTAGATGACTACCATGTACACAATCAATTTGATACTATGAATGACACGACATTGTGACGAATTGCAGGAATATAAGGCCATCATTGTAAATAAAAGGTATACATCAGGGAAGGTTATCGAAGAAGAGCCTTCTTCAAATCTTTTCCAGGCTGCCGGGAAAATCTTGCGCAGTATAATGAAATACGGCAGCTTCTCCACTAGATTAATCCCAAATAACGAACAAGGAACCGATTTCGAGGGGAGGTATTCTCGTGCCAGATCCGGCCGAGAGTTCACATATAGACAAAGGATTAGTAATGTCGCGAAAAAGCTGATACGCCTCAAGCGCAGTTGGGCCGTGTCATTGGTCGGATGCGTCATAGCGGTACCAACGGCAAAAATATTTCGAGACCTTCATAATTCTAGGAGATGTGAGGATAGAAATTTCAATGAATAAAATACAACTCACTTTCGCCACTTTGGTGAGGACATTTCCCAGTTGATAAATATCCAATTTAAATGGATCATAAGATGGCGCATTCTTAAACTCGGCGTAGACTTATCTTGACCAACAATGCCTGTATTGTAAAGCATCCACTTTGCACCAGAAGGCGAATGTGGAAAGCGAAGGGTAATCCCGCAGTCGATGAATAGTACTTCACCGGTTGGACGACCAACGTTCTTTCCAACGATCTTTCGCTTGAGGCCGTCACGCGTTTCCCACTTAGCAAAATGGAAGCCTTTGGGATGACCTTTGTGGATCCATCATGATATTGAAGAAGCATGCATCTCTGGAAATTAAAACTTCAGCAACGTCCACATAATTGAACAACTATGAAATACCTGTGGGCCACATTGTGCTCGTGCATAAAGACCAGGCCCTATATTAAATGAAATGTGGCCAAAGGATGAGAAAGAGCGAGTGGAGATACTCTTACCGAAAGCAGCTGCTCTACAACTTCGGAAAATTCGCCAAGATGGCGAAATGGAAGGGCATTGAAACGAATTAACAGAGGCATGACAATAAATGCCTTGTCTGGGAGAATAATAACGTCTAGGAGCGGAACAGTGGCATTTCGTGGGTCAGCCAGCATTTCTGGAGAGTTTAGATAAAGCAGAATGGGAATCTCTTGAGTATCGATGTCCTCTGTCCATTTGATAGCGACTTTTAGACCGTCTCGAATTCGTACGGCGTCCATGACCTTTGACTACTTACGCGTCATGAGTTGAAAAGTGTTTTTTTGGAACTCCATTGAACTTACCCAGAACGGCGACAACGAATCTTCATACTTGCCTTTTCTCTCTACACGTTCCCCTTTCTTCTGCCATGTCGGTTGCCAATCCGGATGGTAGCGCGGACGCAGTTGATAGCCACGATGCAGTAATAAAGGCTGGTATTGCGCCCAACGCCTGTCAGGTTAATTAGGATCGTACACGTAGCCGGGAGCGCTGGTCATTGCAGTTGGACAATGATTTGACAATGATGGGCATTAGGCACGAAGCGCACGATTGAGCCGCGTAGCGTTTCTTCTCGAATGCGACGCAAGTGTTGTGACAAGCGGAGTCACACACTGTGCCTCCAGCAAAACACCTGCTCGTCTTGTTTTGTCCACTCCTTCCAAATTCGCCATATCAAGGCTGTGCGATCTTGTGCGATACGCCTTCGCCCTAGTCATGCTGTCTTTTCAGAATGAAGCCAACGCGCTCATGGACAAATAAAGATCTCGGTTCACAGGGGTTCGTATTCGCCGGTTCGCCGTCGTCAGTCGCCCGAGCCTCCACATTTCCTGTTTTCTTTGCCACTTCAATTCCTTGTCCTACTTGGACTCGCTGCTTTGTTCTTGCTCATGATTGGCCATTGACGAAGAACATGTTCAATCTGGGGCATTTGTACTCTCCGACTTGTAATTCTTGAGTCTTTGTTGCGAGTTGTGGAAGGTTGTTGCCTTTAAGTTTCTACGCCGCTTTGATCTTTATCAAGAGACCCAATCGGGAATTCGCCAAAGCGCGTCCACCCCGCCAAACACGCACAATTCGACGCCCTGTTCTATAAATTCGCGACTCCTGGTCCTATTCCCCCATCGTCTCTTTTCTTATCACCACCATCACCACCACGCCCAAGTCGAGATGATCACCCATTTTCTCCAAGGCCCTGTCTTTCAATATGGACTTGCGCCCTTCATACTCTCTTACCTTCTTGCGCCACTCATGAAGCCGCCACTGCTCCTGTAGGGCACAGCAAACCTCGGCCAACCAGCCCCAAAATCTCTGAACACCAGGCTGACCGGAGGCATCCAAAGTAAGTAGGATTCATTCAAGGAGCTTTCAGCCAGTGCGCGTCTCGTCGACCACAGCCGGCGACACAAGGGTTGGTGGTGTCCCAGTGCAAAGTGATGGGGCTGCTCAGACAGCGACTGAGGGCCCGGCGGCACAGCTGGATCTTATCCCACAGGCCGGGGTCTCTGTGGCGGCGAGGGCTTCCGAAAGGGACGATCTCTCAATGCTGTGGATTCCTTACCCGGCGAGCGCGGCTACTTGGGGTCAGAGTGCATGCCGTAGTTCGTACTCTGAGGGATCCCCCTCGTGGTGCCCCACTGTGCTGATTGTGAATTGAATGAGTTCTAGTCGGCGAGCGATGTCTTTGGATAGGTGCGTTGGTTCTATCTTTTCTGTGCGGGAATTGTTCTCAACGTGCTCTTTCTTCAGCCCCAGGTGATTGAGTCATTGACAGGACAAACGATGAAGAAGTGGCATTTCGGTTTTGCTTCGATCTTTCTTGGGGTGTTGTCTGACCCGTTCGATCTAGCATCTCTTCAATCGCGAGTTGTCCACTTGACCTCACTGCCAAACATCGGGGTATTCTTTTCAGGCATTGTTATTACTCCAGTGAACATTAACATGACCATCACTCCACTAGTCTTAATCGTTCCATTCGCAACAACCATTCAGTTGCAAGAACTAGGCACCTTTTCAAATGCGGTGAGTGGCTCATTTATTGTTATCGTAATGTGATTCGACTGACACACAGTAGGGTGTCAAGTCCGCGACGACTGTCAGCCATCGTTGACCACGTATAACGAACACTCCAAACATTCGATGTTCGCTGAAGAATGACCATAATACACGTACACAACCCCACCGTACGCGTCTATCCCTCCGTCAGGAATGCGCAAACCAATATTGACTAATGCACCATTCGAATAGGCTGTGCAAGAACCTCTCCTTTCTCTTTCTTCTTTTTTCTCTGTATCCGAACATCTTTTTCAACGACAATTTCCCAATAAAACGTCATATTATTATTCTTTCTTTATGCCTAACAGTATTGCCGTATATTCGTTTATGCAACTCATATCCCATTATGGATCGTAGACGTAGGAACGATAATATGCAATCATCCTGTTATGAGTACACGAGAAAGTTGGTTATTCTCGTCATATTCGCGCTCTTGCATAACTGCGTGACTATCTCAAATATCCGATAATTATCTGGATGAAGAATATACACTGGTATATTATAATGAACGAGTTGCAGAGACCCCGATCCATCGAATGTAATGACGAAACACGTACTGGAGCTCTCAGAGCTCGACCTTTCATGTGCTTCCTCGACTCCAAGACAGATAATGACTCCTCCTCCATCGCCTCTACCGCGCCAGACCCGTAGATAGCTATACGGACTTTTATGCATGCGATAATATACAATGGCAATGCTACGACAAATACAAATACAGGAAAGCAGAAAGCACAATCCGATTCCATCCAAAGCAAACGAGAAGGCGATAGAAATTGGATCTCAAGGAAAGTCACGGCCGCTGCACGCACATATGCATCGACGCATCAGGTTCATGTCCGTCGTCTCTTGACGTCTCCGCCATCTGTCATCTCCAAAGTGCCCAAGATGCTTCTCCCATTACCACCTGACCCAGAACCAGGAGCAGCTTGCTGAAGACCCATCCCCGGGCGCCCGCCTCTGAAATTTGAGTTTGAGCCGGATGACCTAGCGATAAGGAATGATCAAGAATCCGTCAGTTACATGAGTTAAAATTAAAAATAGTGCGGATGATTTACCCCAGGGCTTCTGCAGGCCTTTTCACGCCTGCCACAGAACTCGACATGGCAGGAGCAGCGTTGCCTCCTGGTTGTAATGGATTCTGCAAAAAAAAAAAGAAGTTCAACGTGTCGACCTCAAGCTGGGAGTGAAAGATGTTGAATACACGTACACATGAGACGGGAAATTAAAACTACCCATGGATGACAGAGTCGGAGCGCGTTTCACAGCATCTCCGGCTGCCGTTGTCGTTGTCATAGTCGATGTGCCTTGCTGAATATTCTGCTGTGCTGGGGCCTGGTTCTGATTGTGTTTCTGGTTCATGTATCGCTGGTGGTTCTGCTGGACGAGAGACGTCGTTCTTAGTTGGGGAGGCTGTGGGGGAGGACGCATGCTTGATGAAGATGCTGATGAAGTACCGTTCGGCCGTGATTGGTTTTGTGGAAGGTGTTTCGATAGCATTCCCGTTGCGAGACCAGAGTTAGGTGCTGTCGGCCTTGATTGCTTTGACGGGTTGTTGTCACTGCCATTGCCACTGTCAGCACTGTTTTCCGTACTGCTTGCTCCGAGCGCAGCAGCAATCAGCTCGTGGCGAGATTTCGCAGCATTCGAATCCTTAGAGCTTGGCGGAGTCGGCTTGGCTGTATTACTCGTACTACCAGACAGGGTATCGTCCCCATCGTCCGGCCGCTTCAAAAGGCCTTCTTCATGGTCTATCGGCCTGCCTATATCAGTATCCGCCACTATCGGTCGTCCCATATCGGAATCGCCAGCACCAATCGCTGGACCCAGGTCTGCCATTGCGAGGAACGCATCATCGTCAGAGTTGAACCCAAAAGACTCATCTTCGTCATCTGGTTCAGGCTTTGCTTGAGCAGGCTGTGGTTTGGAGACTGCAGGCGGCGGGTGAGCTTCGGAGAAAGTGACTCGACGATCCGCTCTGTCTTGTTGTTGTGGCTGTGGTGGCATAACAAGACGCTGGGCTGGAGGATGGAGAGGCGTTGTGATAGGTGTATTAAGACCCGTCGACTGCTGGTTTGAATATGCTGGGCTCTTGTTTAGGGATTGATTGGCGGCGTTATATGCAGTAGAATTCGACCCAAGGCCCTTGCTTGAAGCATGCATTTCTGACCGCATATGTGGAGGTAGTGAGGTGGGTGCCTTTGCTTGATTTTGTTGCATAGACGGACGTGTGGGTGTATTAGTATTGGTGTGGTTTGTGTGGCCAGGTCGAGGAGGGGCATAGTTTGCGGTTGATGTTGAGGAGCTAGTCGATGATATATCAGGCTTGACATCCTCGAATTCTGGTCGCCTATGAAGTTCATCCTTTTTGAGTTTTGTCTGGACACTTGCGTTAGATAGTTTATTTGTATAGGTAAGGTCACGTACTGGTTCAAATTTAATCTTGATAACTTCTGAGGTGTACGACTTGTCATATAGACAGTTGCCTAAAACGTTCCCAAAATTTCGCAATGCTCGTTTCAGGCCATCCGTCACGGCTTCTTTCTTACACTGAGGAGAACGTTAAAATTCGTAGAAATAAGGGATAGAATAATTATTCACCTTATCGAGGGCGGCCCCTTTACTCTTGGAATTCTCCAGCATGCCATATCCAACATCTTCATGGAAGACACCATCCCTCAGCGTCACCCTCATGACAGCCGTAACTCCAACACTATATCTCCTCGTCTCCTCGCTGTAGTCCGCAAAGTCGGTCGTAAGGTTGACGATACTCGAGCTCCATCCGTTGAATCCAAAGACCTCGTTCGCCAAGTTGATAATCTTCCACCCCTCAACATAGGTCAACTTCGGGCCACCACCTGGACCTGGCCTCTGAGATATATATTCTGGGCCGAGTTTCTGATCTAATTTGACTTGTAACGTCGCTATCTTCCTCGATGTTTCTTCTGCTATCGAGTCATTGGCGAACGACTGCTGAGAGCCGAAGAAAGAAAACGATTGTTGAGCGTAGGGAGTCCCGTGCATATTGGGGTTGAAGGACATGGCTCCATGAGTTGCAATGGACGAATTAAAAGGGTTGTTCGGATGGTGTTGGTCGATTAAGTGCCCACTCAGCGCACCGGCCATAAATCAAGAAGTTTCTCGTTGGTTGAAGGTTCACTGGTGTGGAATTTGAAGATTGTAGATTTAAAAATGCTACTGTATCGAATCCTGGAGATCCTGGTGATGGAGCCACTGTAATCAAGAAACTGATAGGGTGTGGGGTCCTGATGGCTGAGCGAGCAAACTTGTTGACGACCCTCCTTCAAGTTCTGGGCACTGTTTGAGTACTTAGTAGTATGAGTTCAACTTTAAAGGAGTCAGGGAGTTCGCTGCCCAGCCGAATCATAGCAGTCACGGGACCGTGCCACTGCCAAGACTAGGCGAGCCGGATATCTCCGCAGTAAAATTTCCTTTTTGGTCAGTTTCCTGTCACTGCCTCGACCCTTAACAGCCTTCTTCCTTCTCTCCTCCATCTTTCTCTCCTCCATCTCCAGCCCCATCTCTTCTCCCATACCTCTTGCTTTTCTCATTAGTCTACAAATGGCCTCGTTCAGGAATACCCACAGAAAGCCATATAGCGTGAGTTTGCTGGTTGTTGAACATGGCCGCAGAGGTTTATGCTAAGCGCCAATGTTGCGTCTAGCGTCCTACAACTCGAGCAGATGTGGACGGTCAGTGGTTACATGACAAGGCCCCAACGGGTCCGAGAGGAAGGACCACTGCGATTCGTGGAGTGGCACCGCCAACTGGCCCTGCTGCCGGCATCAACAACAAGCTACTTGTCTCAAATTTGCATTACGAGATAACCCCGAAGGATCTCACTGTACGTCGCTCGCTTTTCTCAATCAGAACCTATTCTCTGTCCCGGGTTACACTAATAACACAAACTGACTCGATTCTCTCTTTTCATCCTTCGAATAGGCCGTGTTTGGACAAATAGGCACGCTCATTCGCGAGCCTTTACTTAGGGTACGACAAGCCACCGAGTTTCACCTCCTATAAGAGAATCAAAGCCAATCTTCCGACCCCTCTCTACCCTCTTCACGCTGATACCCATTTTTGGCTTCAAATTTACCTCAACGAACGAACGAATGAACGATTGAATTCAACAGTACGACCGTAGCGGACGATCAAGCGGTTCAGCAATCATCTCCTTCGAAACGGCGGTCGAGGCAACACGCGCGAAGAAGCAATTCGATGGATATCTTGCCAAGGGTAACAATTTCTCCTCATCCCTCTCCCTTACACGACCGACCCTCTGCCACTTCATTATTGTTCCATACCATTATCTTGTCTCTTGAATGTGATCATTGATGTCTTTGCATTCTCGAATAGGCCAGCCTATGTCGATCGCATACGACACGATGCCGCCTCGTGCACCTCGTGCGCCTGGCAGGGCAACAAGCGCCCCGACTACGACATCACTCCTCAATAGGATTGAGAAACCCCCTCTGGCTGAACGCCTGAGTGCGGACGACACATCCGTGAAAGTTCCTTCTGGCCCGTATGTCCACCTTTCCTTCTGCTTCTTCTCTCAATGATTGACTGTCGTCTATAATAAATAGACGGGCATTCACAGGAGCCGTCCGCAATCGACCTGCTCGAGGCGGCAACGGCGCCCGACCTCCCAAGGGTCCCAAGAAACCCAAAACTGCTGAGGAGCTCGACAAGGAGCTCGATGCTTTCATGGGCGACGCGGAGACCGCCCCCGATGCCCTCGCGCCTACAACCAACGAAGCCACTCAAGATGTGGATATGGCTTAAACAAGTCGTTAGTGGCTCGATGTTTTTTGAAGGTTTAATAGTTTTGAGGGTTTTTTTGGTCTTCGCACCCTCTGGCGCTTTTTATATCATTACATCGCAACCCCTCTCATATATACTATGTAAACAGTTTTTTTGGACCCTGCCGCACTGTACACCTTGTGTTTTTGATTAATTTATCTCCGATATATTCCAGCCTTGGCAAGCCATTGTGAGGGATACAAGGCCGGGTGAAATCTGGTCGCGGTATACATGAATAATTTACAGTGGTAAGTATGCTTCGAGTTGCTGACTGTCCTATATGTCGCACTTGTCGGTGTTTCATCCCCACTTTCATCCACCTTATGCATGGAATGTGATGTCCCAAGCCCTGACACATCCATCAAAGCCGGACGACACCAACTTTCCGCCTTTGCCTCCATCCAGCCAGAGCACGCCGTTCACGCCTCCAGGCCCTGCGTTCTTGATCGGTATGTTCTTCATCAACTTGGCCACACTCCAGATGTAAACGTGGGTATCCAGCGAGCCGGATGCACAGTGCGCTGAATCAGAGGTCCAAGACAGAGAGTTGATCCGGGCGGTGTGATGTGCCCATCGCGAGGTGACGAGCTATGTCAGACGGGCCAAGTCAGATTTCCGGTCAAGAGAGATGGATGGCATGATGCAATCTACCTTTCGTTCTTTGGCGTCGAAGAGAATAAGTTTGCCCGAAGACTGCATATAATCATCAGTCGGACGTCATGAGTTATTAGGAAGCAAGAGTAACGCACATCGCCTGAAGCCAGGTATTTGCCATCTGGAGAGAAGGCTAGTGCTGATACCACTCCTTGGTTACTCTCGAGGACAGCGATTTCTTTCAGGGTCTTGCCATCCCATTCATTAAAGTGCACTTTACGATCCTAAACAAGGGGCCAGGTTTATAAGCTGTAATTCTGCGACCACCCGGATCAGTAGCTTATACATACCTCTCCGATTGCGATGAGAGATCCGGCGGCAGCAACTGCGCTAGGTTCGAATGACGGTTTCGTCTCAAAGACTTTCTGGTTCGAGCGGAATGCCTCGATTACACCGATTTCTGCAATGAAGACAGTTGAATCGCTCGCTACGGCGATAGACTTGGGTTGAGAAGTGGTAGCAGCCGACGCAGGCCTATAACAAATGCTCAATACAAAAAGTGAGACAAAAGAGAATAAGCCGGCACTTACAAGAAACTGAACCATCAGCTACAATTTCCCTGACGCGATCGTCAAACCCGACGGAATATACCTTGCCATCTGTGCTCGAAGTCGTCAAGCCAGAAACGTGGTTTGAGTGACCTTCTCCTTCTAGGCTTGTCGATTCAAGTTTCGACGGAGAGTAGGAGTAAACACGACCATCCGCAGTTCCGCGACAAATGTGTTGGAAGACGATGGTGCAATGGCAGTGACAGATTTTTGTGGAGCCTGATGTAGAAAGGAGGTTATTAGCTTTTACCAATGTTTGAATGTTCCGTAAGCACTCACGCTCAAAATACGAACTGGCTTATCACCCGTTCTAGGATCGAAAACGTTCAGGTCGCCTGACATCGAGAGCGACACCAAGTCAGATTGACCGCTCCACGTGTTGCCAACTTGTTGGTAGCTGACTCCAGAACCGACAGTCCAGGTGGTAACGGCCTTCTGAGTCTGAGCATCCCCTTCAATAGGCCAGACTTTAGGAACCAAAAAAATAAGAACATGAAATTGGCCCTTACAAAGTTTTACTGTGCAATCCGCAGATGAAGTAAGGAGCGATTTGCTATCCGGACTCCAAGAGCAGGCCATCTACCCAAAATATTCAGGGCTGGAATAAGTGGGATTATGAACTTATTGACTGACGATGCTGCCTTTGTGTGGGCTGTCCGTGAATTCCGCCACTGTATCGCCCGTCTTTCCATCGTAGAGGAAGATCTTTGCATCAGATCCAACGCTGGCAAAGTGGTCTCCAGAAGGCGCATATTGTACATCTTGAACAAATTTCGTGTGCGTTTTGATTGTCTGCACAACGATCTTAGAAATGGATATCAGGATATAAAGGTCTCAGTAACTCACCTTCTCATACTTGTACGGAGCGCCTGTATGGAAGATGATCAAAGCGTCATCTCCAGCAGTCGCTGCTCGGAACGGCCTCTGATGTCTTATGGAAACAGCGTTTATAGTCTACAGCGAATATGAACATCGTTATAAAATTGGATTCTCTGCAGGTTTGAAAATCTAACCTTGGAATGACCCAAAATTTCTCCAGTTGAAGATCCGCTATCCATCATGAAAGCATGGCCAAACCTAGTCTCACACATAAGTTCAGTACCATAATGGATATGAATCCTTCTCTGAAGACTGACTTCTCTTTGCCATCTCCTACGGCAATGATCCGTTTGCTCTCGCCATCCCATGAGAGATCATTCCTATAGCAAATTCGTGATATTTCTCAGATGACGAGGGAAGCACATACACCCGCCCCGAAATGACCTTGTACTCTCCTTTCAAAATTTGATCTTCTCCGACGACATCCCATATTTTGACTGCATGAATCATAGGGAGGACTCAGCAAGGCATATTCATCACACAAAGGCCCAGAAAGATCGCGCATACCTTGTCCTGTTACATCGGCAGAAGCACAATAATACCCGAAGGAGACAGGCGCGCCACGGTAGCATTCTGGATGTGGCCGGAGTAAGCAGTTGTGAGGCCTGGGTTCTATGTGTTCACTGTTAATGACGGCATCCTGCTGGTATACCCTAGCTCCTAACCTTCAGATCGCGTATCTACCATAAGATAAGGTCATTCCATCCGCATCAAAACCAGAAAGGGAGCAATTACCCACCAATACTGTCCTCCCGGACGTGTAGATGATCTTGTCTTTACCCGAGCTGAGCTTCGTAGAAACGCCCCGGGTAGTGACAGGATTAGGGGGATATAGTCCAGCTTTCTTATAAGACATTGTCGATTATACGTTTGTGAGGTTCTCAAGGACGAGCTGCGTGTAGATGAAGAAAGATGATGCTGCGATCCAACTGCGATCGTTGAGGGGATTAGGGCCCTTGTTGCTGCGCGACGCGACGTTCAGGGGACTGGAAAAGGAAATTCACTCAAAGCGGTCGCTTTGCGGAGTACTTTTTGGCTATGATATCGATCAATACCACTTTAAATTAAATGAAGGAGCGAGAGGCGACGAGCTCATCATCGGTAGCACAAATTATAAAAAAAACGAAACTGAAAAAAAAAAATACTTGATTCGGGGTGTGATCATTACGTGTCGTGAAGAAAGAAAGAGAAAAGCAGCAAATTCCAAGGGAAATGAGTAGTAACGGAAAATGAGCAATGCACTAATGAAAAAAATGAAAGCAGAAACTTTAGGCGGGAGTTATTGTCTTTAAACGGAGACCGGAAAGTAGTGTACTATGTATGCAAACGAGAGGGATCAGGTATTCGACGATGTAGGATGTAAGAGAAAACTTCCACATTTTCCTCGATGAGATGAGATGAGATGAGATGAGAGAGAGAACTAGATAGGTGGAAAGAGAGATTTTTCGGAATCGGAGGAATGAATAAGCGCGAAAGAGATCAGGGCTTTGAGTATTGCTCTGAAGAGAGGCTGGAGTGAGATTGCATCAATGCACTACTTGGTGATGCTGAGTGACAGAGCCTTCTCTTTGAGCACCGATGGGTAGCTGTTCATAAGATGCGCAATAGCACGAAGGTCTTCTTGATCCAAGAGAACGATTGTAATTTTTGGCTGCAAGGCAATTTTAACGTCATTGTCTACCAAGACAGAATTGTAAAAAAGACTTACCGCTCCTTTGACACCCAACGACTTCACAACTTTGAACCTGTTCGCAATCACATCAGCGAAACCCTTGACAAGGGAGACTTGTTATAAGATCACATACAATTTCTCTCCTACAGCTTGTTTCTGAGCCTGGGCAGGCTTATCTAACAGACCATCGATAAACGAATCTGTCGCTTGGACGATCAAAGGATCCGCCTTGGGCAACGGAAGACCAGTGGCAGAAGCAGACGTTGCCAGTCTAATGATCTCCGCAGCAGGCAGTCTAGCAAGCGAGGCAAGGGTATGCGTCGCCGATGTACTTGTACCACCAGGAGTAACTGGGGTAGGCGAAGCAGTAGCCGAAGGGCCTCGCGAGGAAAGTTCGGGTGTATGAGGCGAGCCTTCCACCTGAGGAGGCGAAATCTTCTTCGCCTGGGGCGTCACTGGCACTGGGGCAGGCGCCGACTTGGTAGACTGCGCATCCGCTTGCGTGCCACCCCGTTCGTCGCCGTCATCGCTGTCCAGCACCATCTTCGCATCCACTAACTTCGAGCGGAGGATCTCGGCGTTGAAGAGGCACATGGCCCGCTCACGCTTGGGAAGGCTCATGATCAGGTCGGTCAATTCGCCTTGACGTGTTGATTCGAGTTTCGCCACAGCCGCAAACACTCGGTCTCGCTCGGACAGCGGTGGGACGGAGCCAGCTGGCGAGGAGGTGCGAGGCGGGGTCAACAACGATGGGCTGACGGATACTGGGGTAGAAGGATGTTCAGGAGCACTTGCAGTGGCGTTGTTGTTATCGAGAAGCCGTGAATCTTGAGAGGCATTCTCCGACACAGGTCGCGATGGCGAGGCTTCTGGTGTCTCAGGTTTGGGCATCTTGGACTTGTAGTGCTCTATCTGGTCCTTCAATTTATCGGAATCGTCGAGATATTGCAGGACGTTGCTAAGTGAAAGACCAACGAGTGATTCGACAACGGCATCGACTCCCTGGTCGTTGACCTCGTCCAGCGCTTTCACACGGCGACTAAGTTCTCCTGTTAATACTTCCTTGCGCACCACAGGTGACAAGGTGGAGAGCGAGTTGTAGGTTAATGGCATGTTAAGGGTGCCGTTAAGAGCAGCCTGTGTAACCTGTCAGATACATTCAACCGCTACTAAAACGCGAACGAACCGTATAATAGCTTCCAGAACCCCTTCTCCCTCTTTCGGGTCGCTCGAAATGAGCTGGTTTAGGAGAAAGCGCAGGAGAGCCAAGTGCCTGCGAATAAGCTCGCGGGCTGTTCCATCCGCTGTAGCTCTCGCCAGCCTCACTTGCAGCAGGGCTGGTAGCACCGCTTGAAGTCCGCCTTGGATGCCCGTTGTGCCCAAAGCGATGAGCCAGCTTCTCCTGCCTCAGTTGCTTTGGCTCGTGTAGGCGAACGACAATCTGTTTAGTACCCAAGATGGCCCCATTCATGACTCGGAGAGCCTCCGAAGCTGCAGGAATTTATTAACGCGGTAGAGATCTACTTGCTGGCGAATGACATTACCATGTTCGGGTTGATGATAAGATACGAAACCGAATCCTCGGCTTTCTCCATTCTCATTCCGCATAACACGAGCACTATTCAGAACAGTCAGCACTGATGAGATAAGAATAATTGATCATTCTTTACCTGACGATTTGACCAAACTATCGCGAAAACGAAAGTAAGTACGTAGTACAGAAATTGAAGAATTATTTTACCCGACTGAAATGTGCAAAAAGGCCATTCGAATCAATCTCAGGGCTTAGGTTCTGCGTAAATAAAATTAAAAAAGGTTTTATCAGCTCATGGACAAGTGAGTGGTATTTGAGTGCGACGTACTTTACAAAACAGGTTGCATGGGTCGATGAGACCACTGTGGCTACCTGATCCAGGACCATTCTGAGGAGCAAGTTGGACTTGTTGTCCTGGGCCATGTATGAAAGGAGCAGGTGCCTGCACTGGAGATCGGACAGGCGAATACGGATTTTGTCGAGGAGGTGAATACTGCGGCGTCGGTTTCAGTAATACACAACGAAAAGATGACGTCTGGACCGACCTGTGTTTGGAAGGGAGGGTACACTACGCCCGAAGGCACAAAGGAAGGCGCCGCAACATTGAACTCGGGCACAGTTGGCGCAACGCGCCTGGGCTGATACAACTGAACTGCGATGTTCTGGCCTTCAACTTCCGCACAATGCATCGCTTCCTCCGCCTGAATGGCATCTTCTTCATTCCAGAATTCGACCATGCCGATATCTGGGCCGAACTGGGTCTGGACGCGCGCTGACGCGAGAGCACCGAAAGGTCGGAAGAGGTCATACAGCTGGGAGTCGGTGTAGCCTGAAGGAAGCTGTTTCACAAGACGCGGCAAGGCTGACGGTGGAGGCAAAGGCGTGGGCGGGTTGGTTGGCGGGTACGGTGAAAGCACAAGAGGCACAGGAGTTGGCAGCTCGGGGATGTCACGCAATTGCAGGATCGCAAGGGCCTTTTCAGCTATGCATTTGGACAAGGAGTTAGCACTGGAGAGAGAAATACGCGAGATTGCGGAAGCACTGCCTCACCTTTCTCGAGAAACCTGAATTCAATGATGCCGGAAAGTAAATTGGGAGAACCGTCGCGTTGGATCTTGGGTCTGAACGGAGCGCAGCTAACAAAGGCTGTAGCGAGGTTTTCGTCGGAGACATATGGAGGGAGGTTGGTAATGTATAAAACAGGTTCATGGAGGTAAGGGTGTGGCCGTGGGCCCAACTCTTGGTACTGTTGATTGTAGCTGGGATCCATCTTGATTACTGATTTTGTGAATAAGAGAGAAGTAAAAGAAATAGAGAGGAGATATACGCGACAAGAGATCTTTCTAATGAGATGAAAGAGCCCTGGCGAACGAGCGCCTCGACGATGATGCCAGGCAAAGGAAGACAAGCTAAGAAAAAGTTGCCTGTTCCTCTATCTGTCGCTTACGTAACCTCAATGATGCCTACGTGCTACCACATCCCTTTCTCGAACAATGTCAAAATTCGGTGTATTTCTACTAATCTCGGCAGCCACAGCAATTTCCTTTGAAAAAAATCCACCACTATTTCTCTACTCCAATCCACTTCCCATCCAAATTCTAGTGCGCCTTCCTTCTAGTTCCTTCTGTAACCTGTTGGCACGCGCCTCGAGGACCAAGCATGGTCGATTGTCGAGGCAACGGCTTGTCGAAATAGATATTTCGGGGTATCGTGTTTGACATAAAAAATGGGGGGTATATCTTCGATCATAAAAATCATTCCGCAATATATGATGACGACCTGAATGAAGCAGGACAAAATTTTGTTAATTAGACTGCCCCTTCAAGCTGTAGATTGTGTCATAAATATGACTTGCCTGTCATCTTGATCGTTAACCGTATCAATTCACTGAGGAAGACAGGTCAGATCCAGTCAAATTCGCTGACAAAGGAAGACATACTGGATGGCGTCTGTAAAAAATATCATCAATAATGTATCATTTTTGCATTGTAATTTTTTGCACTGACCTACGCGCAACACGGACAAATCGGCGGCGTAATGGCATAGAGGAACGGGTGGACAATGTTGACGATGACCATCCGCTATATTTCTTGAATATATTCAAGAATGATGTTCTGCGTGTGGGGGGTTGGTCTACTACTCTCGTACAGCCAGGAAAACACATGCCTCGTTTGCATTGCCGATGAAGAAGGAATTTCTTGAAAGGTTTCTGTCGCGTCACCCAAGGGAAGCGCCTGTAGCGGCTTATCCTTTGACGATAGAGCTGCCAGGAGTGATGTTGAATCTCCTGCACTTTCGTTGTTCCGGACAGGAGCTGACTCGACGCCAACAAGAACAGGAGAAGCGGCGACGATACAGAACACAAAAGTGAGCATAACCAGGACGCAGCGGTGAAACATCATGATTGCAGCTTTCTTGCGTGGCCTAGAGTACGAGTAGTAGTGCGACAAGTGAGCAGATTCACGATGGACGACACATCCGATTATTCCAGGCATCCTTTTATACCGTCCGTCGAGAATTAACTTCAAGGATCACCAAGCGGCAACTCATTGCGCTGCCAATGTTGAATAACCGCGGCCTTTAATTCGGGTGCTTCTCGAAGCCGTTCGATATCGAAGCATAATTGCCCATTCTACGCTTCAGAAGAGAGGCTATCAGTGGCAGTATTGATGGACCTCTGAGCGTGCATCAAAGACCAAGCTAGCGTGACTCACGAGTATGAGTAGAATCCGCGGTCCATCAACGACGTTCTTAGTCGGAAAGAAATCTTAGAAAGGACGGCTTAGCTGATGGAAAGGAAAAGAAAAAGAAAACCTTACACCATTCTGGACCACAGCTCCAGAAGGACTCAAAACATCGGCGCTCACTGGCTATTGTGCCACCGTCCATAGGGTAAAAAGTCATTCATAAGTGGTGGCGGAAGTTTACGCAGGTCACCTTCCAATAATATATTTATCTGACAAACGATGCAGCGGCGTAGCCTCTTATCAATAAAATGTCGGCGCCACAAAAAAAGTTATCTGACACACCGTGGTTTTCGTCGCTCCGTATCCAAATACTTACATACCACCCATATTGCTGCGTTTCGCGTCAATTACGTGCTCCGTAAATTCCTAGAATAACGGAGGATATCGAGAGTAAAATAAATATGAGCATACAGAAGCCGTCCGCACACATTCCAGCAGCAGCGACAAGGCTTCCGGGAGTCCGGTTTGCGAAAGTCCATGGAAGTGTTCTCTAATACCCCTCATCTTGGTTTAGTCGGCTCTACGAGCGCTCAGCTGGGCCAAGTACTCTGCACCAAACACACGAATCATGGACTCGCCGCAAGACACCGGGATCAATTCGAGGCAGCCCGACCAGGCTTCCATTACGTTAAGAAGCAGGGCAAAGCATGGTTTCCATGCGTAGAGCTGGTAGGAGACCTGTTGAGGTCGTCGCTCATGCTTAAGCCGAAGATTGTGCCATTGGCTGCAGCACCTCGAACATTCCATGGTATATCACAATGAATTAGCTCCTTCAATCTACATTGACAAATTAAAGGGTATTAGCAAGGCATAGGAGTCAGTAGCACAGAGTCAGTTGGGGGAATTGGAGTTCAGTCGTTGTAAGACGATAGAGATCCCAGACTGTCGGGAGCATAATTCTTCAAGGGATCCTTGCGCAAAGCCTCCGCCTCGGTGGTAGGTGCAGGTGCCCTTTTGTCGGCCTTTTTGATCTTCATGATGGAATCAGCGATAGGCACAACGGCTGCAGGTGAAGCCACCGCGGACTAGAATCAAGATAACAGCACGAGTCAATCATTCAACATTGATCACACAAGAGAAAGACCACTGACTTCGTCTCGGAACGGAGTGAACGTAGGCGAATCAGTGCTTGAGGCCGCGGATTCTTCAGGGCCGTCAACAAAGGGGACGAAACCCCTAGCAGGTGCCTTTGAGGCTGCTTCCTGTTCCTTCTTTGTTGGTACAGGAGGCGGTGGCATGTCTCCTGGTGCTGGATCCCGGAATGGTACGATCTTCGACCCTGAGCCAGAACCAGACATCCCAGCACCAGAACTAGACGCTATTCTCTTAGAACGTCCGGCCTGCTTCAGCGTCGAGCCGGCCAGTTTTTTCACCTCAGGTACGTTCTCCTTAATTCTCGTCTTCCGTGTGCCGAGGTCATTCCATTCGTTCGCAGTATCTTCTGCCGCTTGTGCCTGTGCGCCGGTGGGATCGACGAATATTTGGATGCGACTGTTCGATGAAGCAGATGGATACCTGAAGTAGAGGCAGGGTAGTTCGGGATGAAGATGGCCGGGATGAGATGCGGGTACTGAAGATGCGGTTGTAGCCAGGGCCTGCCGAGGCGCTTGAGAAGACCTGGAGGCGACTGGTTGTACCTGTGCGTTTGGTAGAGACATATTTGACATCATCCGTTTTTGGAAGTCACAGTATCTGCTTTCTAGGTGGTCAAGCGATGACGCTTTCCTCGCTATACCGAGGGCGTATGCTGCATCGGCTTCCTTTCGACTATACAGACGGTCAGAATTACTCGTAGTACCAGACCCGAGAAAATAGTGACTCACCGCCCATCCCTTTCAAGAACGGCTGCGTGTTCCT
The DNA here is from genome assembly GCA_015499995.1 of Flammula alnicola. NCBI lineage: Eukaryota > Fungi > Basidiomycota > Agaricomycetes > Agaricales > Strophariaceae > Flammula > Flammula alnicola. The sequence goes on from JADNRV010000056.1 coordinate 27,792, forward strand.
CATACAACAAGGCAAATTCGTCCCAATGTCATTTGCAATCAGAATTTGTAGATGATTGTTGGCTTCTCCACATAGCTGGCATAGAGCAGCCATAGCTTGAGGTACTTCAGGTCACCTCTCCATTTCGGCCTCTGTCATCTTTAAGGACCCTCGTTGCCTCCTCCAAGAGCTCCAGCAAGCCAGATTCTGCGGAGTGGCCTTGTGGATAATTCTCGACTGTCCAATGAACCAATCGACAATAAGCTTCCAAAGGATCGCCATCTTCATCATCCATAGCAAGTTCGACGTTAATGCGGAGTCGACTTCGTGTTGCAGATAGTTAGCTTCCTTTGTGCATGAGGTGTTGACAAAATGGTTGACAACGCAGTTACTCGACGACCAGTGGCAAGTGGTTGTACATTTTCCTTGCCGCCTCTAGGACATCACAGTCGACGATGTTTAGACTGACTTCGTCAGATTCGGAATCGGCAGCTGACATATTCAGAAGAGAGATGCCGAAGATAGATGGCGTCGAGTATATACAAGGTTCAAGCGTTCGGGATGAAAGAATTGGAAACCATTCCATCGCGGAAGCATAGGTTCGCCACGTGATCGTAAAGTCGCGATACGCGTTCATCATGTGACTTGAGATTCAAGCATCTAAGGTAGAATCATCTGGCCCAAAAGTGCGCAGACTGCCTACCTCGTACAAATCTCATATTGAATCCTATGATGCACTATTCATGACATCTTGAACCCGCAACACTCAATCAGCGTAGAGGAGGAACATCTAGTCGTATACATCAAATATGTCATAAATGTTCCAGGTGCTGTGATGCGTGTACTATTTCATTCAATTCGGCAGGGCCCGTGACCCGTGACAGTGCTGCCGAAATCAAATTTCGGCACCCTCGAAAACACGCCGTGACACGCGCAAATTTTCGGCAACATAGCGCCGCAGGCCGTGAAAATTTTCTATATTAGCGTGTTCCCCAAGTGGTTTCGGCACCCGGCAAAATTGCCGTGACAATCGTGACATTTCGGCGTTTTGGAAGGCCCGTGACGCGTGACTGGAATTGAACGAATGGTAGTATGTGGAAGTGACGCAAACAGATTACATCGAAAAGCACTTGTACACTTAAGAGTAATTTTCATAATGCAGCTTCATCACGGCACATATCGAAATTCTGGCGCCTAATATTTATTTCAGTATTTAATCAACGTATAAGGAATTCACGGCAAAAATGGCCACCTTATCCGCGAGTTCATGGGTATTTACTCTGGTGCCGGGTTTGGGTTTCCCATATAGTCTATCTCGTTGCGTGTTATCCAAACGGTAAGAAATCTGTGTCAAGAGTTCAAGGGTTGGGCACATCATGGAATAGAGAGGCGGAAGCTAATACGCAGAACATACCGATAAAATCAGAGAGCATAAGGCCGCCAAAAAAAGAAGAGCGCAAGATACTGAAGATTTCAATTTCAGTAACTGTATAAAGACTCCTGGAAAGTAAAATCTTACCTCCAAATCCCTTACTGTAGAAAAGAGGAGCAACGTGAGAGGTGTAGGGCGCCCGAAACGAAGAGACCTTACATGTATCGGGGGCCTTCTGTCTTCGGGTATAGATGCGACCAAGAACACTACCACATTGTCCGATGGCCATAAACAAAGGAATTCCTGCGCCTTTTTAGTCTCCGATCCCAGATTGTGCCCAACTAAATTGAGAATAAGTATCAGCGAACTGAGCAACTTGGCAAGAAGACTTACACCAAGCAATGGTGAGACCAATCGACGTGTATGTCCCACTGGTAATACAGAATGTGGCAAAATACCGCACATGATTGTTGTCAGGCACGGTGAGTAATAGCCTTGGAGGCTATACTTCAAATGAGCAAATAAATGAGTTATAAAAGACGTACAGGTAACCGATCGCCCCGATGCAACATGAGATGGTCATGAAGACACCCCTGTTTTGAAGCCTGTCAGATGAAAAGGAGAAAGAAACCATTACAATGGCTGAGACGACATAAGGAGGAACGGTCAATAATTGGGCGAGGGCATTAGCTACAAGGAGACTGCTTTGAGCGTCTAAATGGTTAATTGATCAGATGGAAACGTACTGAATCCAAAAGTCGCAATAATCGTGGGCAAGAAGGCCCCGATGGAAGCAAGAGCACAGTTCAATCCAAAATAAATGGCGCCTCCGACATAGAGCTTTATGCGACAACAATAAGCAAAGAAATTAAACTCTATAGAGCATAGAGGGATCACCTACCCTCCAATCACGGAACGCAGCCAGGACATGAGCTTCAGATTGCATGAGAATCTCAATGTGGTAAACCGTTTTTGCGATAGGCTCACCTTTGTTGACAACCGCCCCTGTATCTCCACTCGAATCTCTGTTCATCCTCTCTACGGCAATTTTCCGTTCTCGTTCATTGAGATAAGCCGTTGACTCTGGTCGGTTAGGTAGGAAGAAATAGGTTACTACTCCAAGTATAACAGGCGGTACGCCCTATAAATCAGGAATGCGGGGTATAGGTAAAAATGCTCTGCATGTTTATAATGATTTACTCACCTCGATGATGAAAAGGAGTCTCCAATTTTGCACCGAAGAGTGGATATGCTGAACTCCAAAAGCAATAAGACCACCAAAGGCTCCTGCCACTGTTGCAAATCCAAACCATAGCGCGAACTGGCGACTAGTAATCAGATGGATAAAATAGACATCACGAATCCCCACGCATACCCGAAGGCCCAATTCTTGCTTAGTATAGAAGAAGGCTATTGAATTGAATCAGGACTGCTAAACATTCATGCGAAGCGCACAGGAAACCTCTCACTCACAGAAATATAAAGTAATCACGGGGGCAAAACCTGCTTCGAAGACACCGAGGGCAATCCTAGCCGTCAGCAGACTACCAAAATTAAGCCCAGTTGCCTGCGAATAGGGGATATGTTAGCATTATGCGGGCCGTGGGTCCGGAAGTATTCCAAACCATGAGAGAGGACGTTAAACCCCATCCTATGGCTGCGAAAGCGACATACGCCCGTGGAGGGAACAGTTTTGAGAAGATGGTGGCTGGAATTTGGCAGATAATCTTTAAAATACAATGTCAATCCTGTGACTGGAGACGCCCTTCAGCTCGAGAGGAACCTACATATGAGAAGAAAAATGCAGAAGTCAGCCAGTCGAAAAGTACTCCGGTCTTGTCGCCCCCAAGTACGTCATCAGGTAGACCTTGCAATCGCGCATTGCCTATGTTCGATCTGTCGAGAGCTGGGGATTTAATGTTATGACATTGTCATGGATGACAGCGCTCGAGAAAATGGGGACGAACACGCAAACAAGTAAAGCAGACAAGTAATGGGAAGTATTCGCCGATCGAGCTTCCGAACAAGGCGTTTTTCTTCTAAAGAATTCGCAAATGATTCCGGGTCTTCTGGGTTCCTCGATACCTCCTCGAGCTCGGAAGTCTGTTCGAGCTTTTCATCGTATTCTTTTATCAGCACTGGTTCAGAAATCATGATCATGAGAGGGAAGGAATGAGAAGCGAGCCTCGAGATCTTTTAGCAGCCTTATCCCAGCTGCGTAGCATTTACATACAGTTTGTATGTCACACAGCTCAGCCGAAATAGCAGCATTTACTCACCAAAATGTAGGGAACCTCCGGCTTCTTTCTCCACAACATCACACCATACGACTCGTGATCGTAAATCCCAACTTAACGATTCTGGCTTTCTGGAGATGGGGCGGAGTCTGAGGCGTGTCAGGGGCTTAGATGTGGGGCATGATTGGTAGTGGTAAACAACAGGTTATAACTGAACGAATCCGGAGGTGACAATTATAGCCTGCTTGAAGATGCTTGATTGGGCGCATGACAGGGACCACTGCTGTGGAACCACACCGCATGCTATTAATTCTGTTAAGCACGCACTTATCAGATCTGCTCGGACCTTGAAAGGTGAAAAGTCCACACTGTTTCTAGTCCAAATAAGCAAAACATGCCTCTCAAAGAGAGACATAAGGATGTGATGGATTTCGATGTTCATTGTCGCTGGACGTGTAACATCATGATGTTAGAGTGCTAGGAAGGCCATACGCTCACGTGCACATCAACGAAATTCAAATTCAAATTGAATCAAGATGATCTAAAAATAGGAGCGTACACCATTAAAATAGCACAAATTGTTGTGATAGAGGGCTGCGCATCAATCGTAGGAATAATCAAATTTAAGCAAAATAGCAAATTACACAGTAAGGACACTACTTATCCCTCTCAGATTATTCAAGAAGTTTAATGATGCCTGCTACTACTTAGTAAATATCGAAGGATTTGGACAAAAATTGAGGTTGGCAGGAACTCACTTTGTCAAGGGAGCTTTCCCGCTGAACTGGAAATACTTTAAGTTCAATGTCAATATTTGAGCTACGAAAACCCTGTACATTGTGCTGAGAATCAGTAATAAGTCCAGGCGTGGCGCTCCGAATCCTGGTTGCATTTTTAAAGTCCTCGTGCGCATAGTAGGAAGTTCTAGAGTTTGTCTAGAGTCAGCTGCAAGTGCCGTGGACCTCAGAATTTGTGTCAAAATACGACAGCGTCCAAAGATTTCCTACACTGTCTATGCGCTTAGTATAAATAACACAGCGGTTTCTTGTAGCCCTCCGAGTGTCGATGAACATCAGGCACCAGAGAGGGTTAACATTTAATCTCTTCAGAGGTAATGTATCAGAAAGAAAGCCCTTAAAGTTAGGAAGACCGGTTTCCGAGCCCTCAACATTCAACGGCGAGCCTCTCATCGCTAAGAACCCGTTATTTTTGGTTAGGCACAGTCCACCGTGATGTCGCATGCCTGGCCATTGACATGGCACTCATCCTAATCTATCTCCGTGCTAAATTAACATTTGAATAATTCCTCCGAGCTGGCATCGCAAAACAATGTACAAACTCCGAAACAGTATAAAAGAGCAAGAATGTGCATCGAAACTGTATCGATTAAACCAAAGTCGAATCCAAGCCTAGTCATGCAGCTCCTCCGCGCATTACTCCCAGTTATTGCTTTTGCCGTCACCTTCGGCACCGCCGCGCTGCTCCCAGAGCATGAACTTGAACGGCGATGCCTGAGTTCGGGGAACGCATGCTTCCTCACTAACCCGGGAGTATGCTGCACCAATATATGCAGCTGTGGGGCGGCGGGTACGCAATGCAGTTCCAACCAATTGGAAGGCATTGTAGCAGGGGTGAGCAGGTATATTAATTTGTAGAAGCATTGCTAACGTTTGATTCCTCCACTGCCGTATTGTAGTTCTGTGCTGGATTCCCCTTCTCCGGTTAACAGCCAACAGCCATGCTGCGAATTCAAATTGTATCTTATACAGAAATGGGACGGAAAATATGCAATACGAGGTTGTTATGAAGATTCGGATAAAGATGTAGGAAATGAAAGAATTTTTCAGAGTTGTATACATTGCTTTTGTATAAATACATGAGGGAATTTATTCCAAAACATGCGTGATATTGGTAGAGCTAACCCTGGACGATGGTTTCGACGTCGGTGGCAATTTGTTCCTTGGTCAGACGTTGGTCGCGGTGGATAACAACGACATTAACTAAACTCGTTTTGCTATGAGCTTTGGATGCAAGATACAGGCACCTTAAAGACATCTAGAAACCAAGCTGAAATGTACCGCATCCGAGTCTCAAGACCGGAAATGCCTTGATGAAGCTCATCCAGAAAGAAACAAGGTATTGGCAGTAAGTACCAAGAATGCGATCCATGGTGAAGATGCATGAGTCGTCGACTGAGTTACTGTAGTCACGTATAAATTAATTGTCGATGTGTCAGAAGCAGCTTTCGTCATTAGCTGGGTATCACGTCGCCATTGAAGCAGTTCGTACTTTCTTCATCCGAACGCTTCGGTGTTTTTTTCTCTCGCTGATTTACCAAATTTCCGTCTGAGCCATGTCGTTGCAGTCGCAGAATTTTCCGTGTCGAAATTAAGGGCCAAACTTCAAGCGTAAAGTAGAAATAATTGGAGCAGCCTATTTCCAATGGGCCAGGTACGCTCCCTTCTCTTCGATGAAAAAAGGAGGACCACCTTTGATATTGCAACCAACGGCACCATAACGATAGAAGAGAACACTGTTGTCCTATTCAAGTCTTCACAGCGTATGGCCCTTATAGCTGCAGCTCTTTTGAGAACACGCTTTAGATCGCATTAACGAGTGAGGCCCAACACTCCCGAATTCTTCATGAACGATATTGATGGCATATCCACCGAATTGCTTACAGCTGACCGCGAGCGTCCGGCGACGTATGAAAACAAATGAATGGGTTCCAACCCAAGGTCAAGAGCGTCTTTGGATGAACCGATTGCTTGTAAATCCAACGCGAACAGCAGGTCCATGAAATAAACCGCAGAGGTCCAACACGAGATAGAATCCTAGCAGAAATCCAAGACTAGTAATCTGCCTCGGACGCAGTCTGGACAACCACGGTACGGATTCAAGCAGAGAAATCCTCCCAATACAATTCTGAATTCGACAATCAGGCTTTTGATTAACCCAATGAGTAGTCCATGTGTCAGCAGGGATTCGGGAACCTCAGAGGAAACTTGAGGGACAGGCCTCCTAAACAGGAACCAGAATGTGATGCGGACGTTTTTGGCAAGCTTCAAGGAAAGAAAGATTTTCCAGGAAATCGCAGTCGGCGTAAGTATGAGATATCCATCCCAGAAGACCTGGTTCCTCGCTCATCGTGCTGAGCTGGATTTAGGCGGTGATGAACAAGTGATGAACGTTATGAACTCATGCCAATTTGAGAGGCCAGGGCCCAGCTCCTGATTGGATAATGTTATGGTCACGTGGTCGTATACATGACAAAATACGAGAAAGGAACATGACCTGATTTCAGAAAACTTGTCGACATAAAAAGTCGGCTGAGTCTCCGTTCTCCGCAGGCCCTCTTCCTTCCTTCCTTTCCACGTTTCTCAGTCCTTTCGTTCTCATTTCTTTGTGAGTATCTGGTTTCTGGAATTTTAATTTGTTGCACTCAACCAAATACTGACGATGCATATTTTACAGTCTTCAAAATGTCTGCAACTGGTGTTCAACGGAATGACGGCCGTGTCGAGAACCGTGTCGAGAACTACACCAAGTTCTGGCACAAGGACCCTACGAAGGAGCAGGAAGCCGACAATGAAAACCGTCTTGACAGCTACACCGAGGTCGTAAACGGCGAGTGCTACGTGTTGCTTTACATCGTGTCGTTATTCATTCATTTTACTCGTCACAGGTTACTACGACGGTGCGACGGAGCTGTATGAATATGGCTGGTCGCAATCGTTCCATTTCTCCCGTTTCTACAAGGGTGAGGCTTTTTTGGCCTCCCTTGCCCGCCATGAACATTACCTTGCGGCCCAAATGAACCTTCGCCCTGGCATGCGCGTCCTCGATGTCGGCTGCGGTGTCGGTGGTCCCGCGCGCGAGATTGCGCAGTTCTCGGACGCCCAGATTATTGGGTTGAACAACAACGACTTCCAAATTCAACGCGCCAGGAAGTACACCAAGAAGGCTGGCCTGGAGAACCAGGTCACCTTCGTGAAGGGCGACTTCATGAAACTGTCGGAGCAATTCGGCGAGAACTCCTTTGATGCTGGTTCGTCAGTTCCCCTTCTCTGGGTTATGTTCATATTTTTAACGGTCTTCTGCAGTCTATGCTATTGAGGCCACCGTGCACGCACCATCTTGGGAAGGTGTTTACGGCGAGATCTTCAAGGTCTTGAAGCCCGGAGGAGTTGTAAGTGGTAAATCAACCTGTACATCATTCCCTTAAGCTTATAATTAAACTCATGCAGTTCGGTGTCTATGAATGGTGCATGACTGACACCTGGGATCCTTCCATCCCCGAACACAAAGCCATTGCTCATCAGATTGAACTCGGCAATGGAATCCCCGAGATGCGCCCCCTTAGGATGGCTCGTGAGGCCCTCAAGACTGTCGGCTTCCAAATTGAGCATGAGGAGGATCTTGCCAGCCGCCCCGACCCCATTCCATGGTATTACCCTCTGGAAGGTGATATCTTTAAAGCCCAAACACTATGGGATTACATCACTGTCTGGCGTATGAGCTGGAGCGGCCAGCTCGTCAGCCACAACGCCATTCGTTTCATGGAATTGCTCGGCTTCGTTCCCAAGGGCACATATGAGGTCGGCGAATCTTTGAAGGTCGCTGCCGACTCACTTGTTCGCAGTGGGCAACAAAAGGTGACGTTATTTGTGTTCTGTAATCTGCAGCATGCTGACATCCCTTGTTCTTGATAGCTCTTCACTCCTATGTATCTCGTTGTGAGCCGGAAACCCAGCAACTGAGCTCGACGGTAGTATTTATATTTCGTTTTTTTAGCATTAGTTATAAGGATACCATAGTACTAGAAATTATATTGGGATTTTGATTAAATGTGGCAATGCAACCCGGCAAGTTCCGCAATGGTACGAGAATCTGTTGGTGGGGTTTTGAATGAGTTCCTGGTCTGAGAGATGTCGAGCGATCCCAGGGTACACAAGCCCCGTCTGCCGAAAGCTTACAGCGACCAGCAACTCGCCTTTCTTAAAAGGTATTCACAACAACGAACTCAATCCATGCCCTTGCTCACCCGTTTATCCCTTCCAACAGCAGTCTCCCAGAATTCGAGCGCAGATCCCAAGGTTCAATTCGTGGGGATGCTAAGAAATTCGCCCTGGAAAGGGCTCAGGATTTCATCGATCGTTTCGGTCTGCCTGGTGAATTCGTCGGCGTAGAGGAACCAGAATCGCGCTTCAAGGAGGTTCGTATCTGCAGCTGTGGCTCATTGTAATTCTTAACCCTCACATCCACAACAGCAAATATACAACTGGTTCAAGAACACCGTTGGTCGTACTAGGAGGAAATTAGAGGGTCGACCTCGTTCTGCGAAGAAAGCAGCAGAGAAAGGTGAGTCCAACGACATCAATGTTGAACCTATTTTCAACGCTGCTTAGCCGCTGCACTCGCGACTGATCTCGCATGGAACTCGAGTGTTGCCACTCCGAATGTCGTGCCGTATTCTCATGCCGAGAGCAGCACTACAGGCAGTCCAGTAAATCCAACTCAGACCTTAATATCGCCTATCCAGTACGGAGGCCTCCAACCGAGCTCATCGATGAGCACAGCCTTATCGACCCCGACATCGACCCATGCCACTGCTCACACCACGACACATACGACCACTCACACGACTACCCATAATGCACCTCATCCTTCGGCCCATAATCAAAACCACCCGTCATCTCATAATCCAACTCACAATCCGACCCACACTCCGACACACAATCTGACGACTCTGAGCTTGGGCATTACCAAGAGCACCATGCGTGAATCTTTTTTGCAGGGCCTGGATTCATCCACCCTCGCGAACATGGTGCAGAGTTTTGTCGCCGCCAATCCCTCTCCGACACCCCTTACGCCCATAGTGGACGCATTGTTTGAAGCCATCTCAGCGGACAACTCTCCCAATTCTTTCAACAGGGATCCAAAGCCATACCTGCATCGTTTCCTAGACGCATCGACCTACTTCCCCGTATCCATCGTCCACGCTGGCGTAGCGGGTCCCCTCGCAGGACCCCGCGCCCTCCAAATGCAGATCCGCAAATATTCAACATGGACGCCCACCGCCACGCCCCGAGCATCCTCGCAACGATCCATAACCCCAATCCAAGTCCCGTCCTCGTCGACCTCGCTCTCCGACGAGATGCAGCGCATCGCCATGGACCGGCAGCGGCGGAAGGACCACATCCAGTGGGCGCGGATCCATGCTGCCGCCCTCGAGCTGGGTATGCTCGGCATGGGCCGGGTGGGCGAGGCGGACAACAGCGGCTACGCATATGCCATGGGCCGGGCGTTCTCGGAAATGATGGCGCGAGACGCAGTGTGGGAGTCCGATGAGGTCGAGTGGGTGGCTGGCATCTGTGTCCTTCGTGCGGTGATAAGGACTGCCATGCAGGGGGACCGGAGACAGCGGGATGAGTACGACGAGCTTCTCAGAACGTATGAAGGGAGATGGAAGGAGATTAAGGATGAAGCTCGACAAGCTGTTGTGACGGTACGATCGTTGTTTCTGCGTTTTCCTCCTGCGTTTCTGAACTGGTTCCTTTTTTTTCTTACAGGAGGTTTTACTTGCTGCCAAAGACGACCTGACAAGACTAGATGAATCGCTGTCATAGCTGAAATACTGATACGCCACGGATTTTGTACTCTTGCTTTGTATTATGCAGCAATACCCTTCCGCATCTTGGTGTAACTCCAGATCTTCACATTTATACCTTACGGTGTACTGCAATATCGAGTGTAACTTATTATTCTCCAGACATTTTTAGTTGTATTTTGATAACTTATATTTTTGCTATCGACAATTCTTCTACTTGGTTTCACATAAATAAGTGACGTTCATGCCAGTGTATTTAAGCAGTTGGAATTCTATCGTTTCTCGGCCTCAACACTGATAACACTGGAGAAGCAAATCTCCTAAGCAATACGATATATAACAACGACAAAACAACGATAACAATAACAACGATAACAATAACATCGATAACATCGATTCCTCCAATTCGCACCTCTCTTCAGATCGGTTTGCGGTTGGAGTTGGAATTTGTAGGTTCTGCAAATGGGTATCATCAATCCAAAAATCGCAACAACTGCTGGAGGTCGTGCCAGGTAGTGGCATATTTCTCAGGATTGAAATTTTGACCGAAGATCAAAAATTCAAGTACGTCTGGCGATTTCCGTATCGCTGTAGAAGGTCCATCAGCAGCAAGATTTTAACATTAAGATATATCTGATCATACCATCATCCTTCCGGACATAAACGATAGAATGTGTTCCCTGGAATGCCCAGCGTCGATCATGGATATCTCTCATAAGCAGAACGGACCACTTGTCGAGAAGAACCTTCGCCCGCTTTCTAAAATTGTACCTATTTTCACCAGGGATGTCGGAAGACGAGAGGTTATGAACGTGGTACATGAGATGATGGATGTCCGATTGCTAGCGCGCATGGGAAAGGTCAGAAATAGATGCGTATATATTGGATAAATGGACACTCACGTAGAGTTCTCGGACACTTTCCACCTGGACGCCTTCTATAGCGCTGAAGAAATGGGAGATCTGCAGGGCCCTGCGGATCTTGAGGGGAATCTTGGGAGGCGAAGTTAACTCGAAATACGAGAAAGTATCGGGCATGCAGTTCACGATGCCCGACCAGTCCTTGAGGATACGCAAGCGTTCCTTCTCCATCTCGTCGAGCTCGTCTATCGATGCATGTCCTTCGAGGAGTTCTTGTGCGTAATTGCACAGCACAGCGCCTGGTAAGACAATGCGCATATGCTGCAGTCGGCGGCATTTTCCACTCATGATAGAGGAACTTGACTGGTCGGTGTCGGTCCTGGGATCCAATTCACAACGAGATAGGGCGAGCTGTGAAAGAGCGACTTCGTACCCAGCGACTGATTCGTAGACGAACAAGTAGAGTTCCTCTAAATTTGGCAGTAGAGGAGGAGTACTACTACCGGGGTAGTATACCATGTTGAGGACGTCGGTCCTGGATGGCAGGTATATGGAGAGTTTGGTGAGATATGGCGTAAGTTGGAAGAATGAGGATAGCTCTCCCTCTCCGATATCATGAAGATAGTACGTGCTCATTTCGAGTTCCTGTAGGTGTGTGCCTTGAAAGGAATGTGAGATAAAGGAGGTAAGTGCAGGAAGTGCATTAACTGGGTAATTGGTTATCTTGATATTCTCTACGGATGGAAGCTCGAGACACGGGAGGAAGTTGTCCGTGACGCCGTCGTCTGGGTCGTTGTCGTCTTCGGCAAGGTCGAAATGGATGTCTATGTTCCGGACATGCTCCAGCCTGGTTTTCGGCCAAACCTTGGAGATGTCGGCCATAGTAATCATTAACAGTCGGAGGTCGGTCAATGGAGATGACTCCATGATTTGAGTTCTTGCGAAGCCCTGATGTGGCCCCACAGCATCGACAAAAAGCTTGATTTGAGACCAAGGCAATAATACATTGCCGAAGGAAAATCCCCCAATGTAAACGTCTCTAAGCTTCGGAGTCACTTGAAATAGGTCGATTTGGCGGTCGGCACCTTCGGTTTCATCGTAAGAGAAAGACACATACAACCTTGTGAGGGAAGAAAGACGGTCTCTTACGCCTTCCAAAGCGTTAAGAAAAGATGGCTTTGTGAGGAGGTAAAGTGTTTGCCATCTTTCCGCGTGCGCCATTAGCAAATCGAGGAACGGTGTTAAATCTTCGGGTTGTCTCGTCGGAGAACATAGATAGATATGTAGTGGTGCATCCTGTGATCTCTCGAGGCACAGAGTAAAGAATTTGAGGAAAGCTTTTGAAGGCTTCTTCCCTTTCAATAAGCATGCGTCGATGATTAGTTGGCCCCATAAATGGTGGAGAGACAAGGTCGTTTCCCTCCAGAAACGAGAGACCTGGGATGGCGACCAAGGAAAGTTGACGGGGTTCGAGGAATCTAGGACCAAGCGGGGATGCGGATTCAAGAGAAATGACTCTGCATTTATGGAGATTATCTCTGCCAGAATTTCGGCAGGAAGCTGTCGCACGGGTGACAGGATAGCTTTGTGCACACGGAGAAACTCCAGCCCTGCTTCCAGACGCGGCTTCCCTCCGTCGAGTTTGAAGCCAGTTTCACGTTCCGAGGCGATTCCGCCATGTAGCGCCTCGAGAATATCGCCTGTTAACACAGAGACACGGTCGACGGCGTCTTGGATTAACCTTCTTTCGGAGTCGGTGGGTACGGCGTTCGAGTTCAATAGATGAGGAACAGGGGAAGTGAAGTCATCGTTATAGTTTGGGGATAGTGTCCGGTGCAAAGAAAGTGTGAAGAGTCTTTGCTTCAAACTGATCGTGTTTGACTTCATTGAAGTTGAGGTCAATTCATACAGCCGGGAAAAGCTGTGGTCTTCTATAAGAAAGTAAGACAAAAATTATAAGGAACAAGTGGCACCCAGCCTACCGTAGCGTTCTGCAGGAACCTGATAGTTGATAATGGTCTGTCGTAAAGTTCGTTCGAAATTTGCAGGAAAAGGGATCAAAACATCATGACGCCGGCGATGTTATATTGACATATTGCGGACCCACAGCGATGTGGGCAGTGTGGGCGGCTGTGGCAACCTGGTTGAATTTGGTTCAGCGCGCATATTTTTTACGGCGCCGGGAACAATGCGAACATTAGCTCGGTGGCTATAAGGTAGCACAGCTTGGGATTTCCTTAAATACATGATGTACGGTCTTATCAAATCCTCCAACGGCAACACTCTGTTGTCTATAAACTACGAATGTAGCACTTTATATCCCCAGTAATTACTGTCTTTTGAGTTGAGCAGTATTCATACCATGCCGTGGAACTTTAGAGATGCCTCGAGCAAATCGGTTGCCGTCGATTGCTCTCGCTCGTCTATTATTTCTAGATGAATTTCAGACCTTTTAATCTGGAGAAGACGAAGCAGGAACTCTTTGTCAATGTATGTCACTACGTTTCCAAAAAGGAATCCGATGTAGACATGATGAAGTGGTCGACCGCGTGCGGACAGAGGACTCGATCCGTTGAGACTGTCAGTGACAGCGTTTGGCAAGAATGATGTGCCGTCGCTGCCTGGAATATGTGCAGTGCTGGCGTCGGGATGAAAAATATTCAGGAAGGAGCCCCACGAAAACGTTCGCCGTGCGCTGAACTTTAGGACCTCAAGTTGAGGAAGAAAAGTTTCACCCGGTTCGCTGCTCTCCGCCGTTGATCGGAGAGCTAGATGTTGTAGCAACGGAAAAGGTTCTGTATGCGACATCTCCTTGCCAGATTTCGAGCTGGACAAGGATAGGTATGTAACTGTTGGCAGCCGCACAAGAAATGCGACAATGGGATTACCAATGGTATATGCTTCTTCCTCCAGTTCCAGAGTTAAGTGAGTGAGGAATTCCTGCACGCCAAAAAGAGGTCTCAGAAAGGGTCCGCGGGAATAGGAAACGTGGGTTGGATGTAGAACTGGGGCGTCGTAGGAATAGGGAGAACGGTAAACAAGACGCTGCAAAGAAGGAAGCAGGATTCGGTCGAATATGCAAATCGCATTGGGGTGACCAACAGCGAAGTAGAGATATTGGAGAGAGTAGGATGATATTTTGATTGGGTTGGCCGAAAACCCTTCAGCAGAACCCAGTTCATGCAATTCGCAATGGGTTAAATGAGTTGCATGACGTAGGACTTCCAATGCTACATCGACAGAAATCTTCGTTGCTTTGAAGTGCGTGACGGTATGCCACGAAATATCAATTTGCGAAGCGCCAAAAATTTCAACATTCCTGAGGCAAGGAGTTTCGCGAAAACGAAAGAGGGGAGCTCCTGGACTATGGCGACGCGGAGCCAATATTTTGAGTGTTCGGAGGCTTGGGGTCTCGGGGAAATCGTCAAAAAAGGCCGGGTAATAAATTGGATCCATACAAAGACCTAGGTGCTGCCAACGGTGCGCATGGTCCTTGATAATCTCGAAGTATGGCAGTCCGTCTCGCCAAGGCGGTAAACCATCTGCTGTCCACGGATAATACCCGTCAGGTTCTGTGTCCGACAAGAGACAGACAGACAGAAGTTGTTGGCCAGAGCGATCTAGCCACTGACGAGTTAGCTCCCCATACTGCTTGCAGAATTGAGCCTCGCCAAGCTTGATGTCCATTGTAGTCCATAACTGTGGTGTAGCTAGTGCAATTTCCCTCCAAGTCTTGCAGATGCCAGCTAGACGTAGCGGAGCAGCGACCTGTTCTCGAGATCTGTTCGTGGAAAATATTTCGGGACCCATGACGCTGTCGATATAAGATATGAATATCTTGGTTGTGATCTCCAGAGGAATGTTACGGGTAACCGGGTCATGATAAAGGTTAGCCTTCTCTTTCAACGAGAGTCGCCTCCGCGCGAGATCGGCCAGTTGGTCCTCCATCTGAGTTATTTCTGCGTCCAGTCTTGCAATTTGCGAGCAAGCGTCGCAAGTACGTCCGCAAAAAAGTGCGCATTGTGTAGGATCGTAGTTGTGGTCATGTAAGGAGTTGCAAAGGCCGCGGTGTGCACGGCACCGCTGGCACGAGTGACTCTGAGCCATGTAAGGGCCCCGAATCGGAAGCAGTTGTGTTGAACTCGTTATGGCAGTGCCGTTCTAAAATGTCGCTGGTTGAAGTGAGTTCGTTGCTTCTCATACAACAATTTACTAGAACACACCAAAAATGTTGCAAAGCTATTCTAGCTCAACGTGACACAATAATGACGAGAAAGACCGAAGAAATCGTATGCTGAGTCCGCCCTAGGGAGGAAGACGCTAAGCCACGTCGAAGCAGGTGGTTGGAAATCGGAGTCAAGGTCAGGGGCAATTTGATGTTTGCCATTCTCCATGCATATGGACAGTTCTTGGTCTCTCCAGACAGAATCGCACAGCGTCAACGTATCCCGATTTACTCCAACAGCCTTTACATATCATCGGACATGAGCATCAGCCCATTTGATTTCTTGCAATGCATCAACTAACGTTAGGCAACCTCGGCCTGTTCCTTCACCAGTTTCCTGTGGTCTGCGACTCTGCATCTGTCTGCATGGCTTCATGTCCCCTCCTCCACGCGAATGGCTTTTTATGAGGCACTCTGGAAGTATACAGTATGGCGTCATGGAGTTGGGGACAAATACAACGGTAGCCCGCCTTCCTTTTGGCCTCTACGCCAAGCAGACAATTGGGGCCTTTGAAGAGGGCCTTGCCACTCAGTACGTCTCGGAACACACCAGCATTCCAGTCCCCCATGTCCTCGACGTCATCCTCCTGCCCAGTTATCCACTCCCCAACGCAGGCCTCATACTCATGACTTCGGTTCCAGGGAGAACATTGGGAAGTAGCGGCGTCCCCATAGACGAAATGTCCAGTCAACAGGTGGACATCTTTGTGGAGACACCGCACGGCTGGTTCGAGCAGTTACGGTCCTTTACGGTCTCTGTCGCCCCCTGAAAAATTTTCCGTTTGAGGATTCACTGGCGGTGGACTGTACAGCTTTAGAATCCAAAATATAGCTGAAGGACCCACTTCACAAGACGAGTTTCACGCGCAGCCCTTCTGCACCCCGTGGGAGCCATACGACGCGTCTAGGCTTTATGCAGCCATCGAGAAGCGCCGAACGACGCGATATCGAATATGCTTCACACACGGAGACATTAACCCTACAAATATTCTTGTCGATGAAAATCTTCGACCTTCGGCATTGGTAGATTGGCAGACTGCCAGTTGGATGCCGGAGTATTGGGAATATACACGTACAATATACCTTCGACGACGATACACAGGATGGTACAATGCCTTCAGGCGCATTTTCCCTCGTATGAATCTGAGCATGAGGTTGAGATGGCTGTGTGGATGCATTGGTTTCCATAGATGAGCGTGTATTCACAGTTCATGCGCATGGTTATAAGCTTACACGTTCGGTCGGACATCCGTAAACAAATGATGCAATCGATATCTGAATTTCCAGGACAAAATCGCAAACTAGTATCATGTCGCCTAATACACAGCATCCACCGAGTTGCACGGCAGCACCTATACGATGTTATAATATTCTAGAGAGGCTTCAAGCAAATTGCAAGGAAGTTCCTGTCGGTTGCTCATCTATTATTTCTAGGTGAATCTCCGTCTTCATGTCGAGTTCGCCGAACGGGGGAGTAGGTCATTTAGTAGATGCAAGTCCGAGCCACCTCGAAAGTCATTTTTGTGCTTGTGCGTTACATAATGAATCCCAGACACAAAAGACCCCATTTCTTCTGCATGTTTCTGGGACGTAAGCAAAACTTTAAAAGACACGCCCTACTCACGCCATACGTTGTCCTATACGAAAGTTGACCCATGTCCGCTACGGACAGTGGAGTCGGCTTACAGGAGACTATAGGTCGCAACTTGTCCGGCTTTGGCATTGGTTGTGACTCGTTTGACAGGCGGTTCGTCTCAATTGTCGTCCTTAGTAAATCACTGTAGATGCGACATTAGATTAGATTAGAAAAACAAGCCCAAGAAGACGTACAGGAGGATGCCCTAAAAGTTCAAGAGTTCATAGTTAGGGATATCGAATGCTTGAATCCAAAAGAGTCCGGAGCGGCGCCGACGGACAATGTTTTATGTCCCAGCAGAGTTGTTCGGGTGTAGGCACCACGGTCCAGAGCAATCCTTGCTGCTAAGCGTAAAGAACAGCGTGGGTAGGAGCTTCTATCTTCAGGGTCTGCCTTCTGAGAGCAGGTAGCATGACCTCTCCGCCCCGGGCCTGGAAATCCGGAACGATTCCTGCACTCTGAAGAGCAACGTCAGAAAGTTATTTAAAGAAGCAGTTATCAGGACATACCATGACCAGCTTTGGTTAAAACATAAATCACTGCAATATGCCTCCCTCTCTCATCTCCAAGATCGAGGTGGGTATTAAACTTGACATATCATGACACCTCTTCTCCTACCCTCACTAACCTCCAAAACCCCTTGTACGTGCACCGACAGACCTTCCGCGTCCCACCACGCTGGCTCTTCGTCCGAGTCGAGACCGCCGACGGCATCGTCGGGTGGGGCGAAGGCACTCTGGAAGGCCACACCGAAGCGATCGAAGGCGCCTTCCATGACCTGCAGCGCTTCGTCGGCACGGACGCGGACAACATCCAGGATATATGGCAGACAGCGTTCCGAGGGCGGTTCTACCGCGGAGGACCGGTGTTGATGGTTCGTCGTCGTTGTTCCACGTTTCATATTGTCTTTTGTCTTCAATCGCGGTCGAGTAAGTGAGAAATGCTTTCACAGAGCGCCCTATCCGGGCTTGACATCGCGCTGTGGGACATCAAAGGGAAGAAACTCGGCGTGCCCATCTACCAGCTGCTGGGCGGGAAAGTGCGCGACCGGATCCGCGTGTATGGGTGGATTGGCGGAGACGACTTTGCCCATCTCAGAGCGGAAGCGCAGAGGCGGAAGGAGCAGGGGTTCACGGCTGTGAAGATGAACGCTACGGGTGAGTCGTCTGCTGAATTAGTAGTGGAATGTGAACATGGATGGAGTTGACGAACATGGATCGGACGTACAGACTCACTAGCGTGGATCGACTCGCCGACGGTCCTGGACACGGCAGTGAGGCGGCTGAAGGACATACGAGCCTTAGGACTTGATGTGGGCGTCGATTTCCACGGCCGGCTGCATAAAGGCATGGCGAAGCAGCTTGCGAAGCTCTTGGAGACTCGAGGAAGGGGCTGATTGCCAATTGGGATGAATCTTAGCTCCTGGGCTCGGCATCGACATCAATGAAAAGCTCGTGCGCGAAAAGTCGAAGGCCTACGTGCAGGACGAGCCTGCTTGGAGAAACCCAGTGTGGAGAGGGGAGGATGGCAGTCTGAGGGAGTGGTAGACTGTTCAGAGAGGGGGGTATGGAGCTGATGCCTTTGATAAGGGAGGATTGAAGCAATCCGGGTGGCTCAAAGGAAGGGTTGGTTGGCAAACTGAAGTTCTGGGCCTTAAAGAGTGGGTCGGAAATAGCAAACGGCGAATAGATAGGAAGAATGGAGACGACTGTCGGAGATGTTCAGCTTCAGACCAATTCCAAATATCAAGTCACTGCACACCTAGAAGCAATACCAATTCAAAGGCACTGGAACAAGTCAGAATTGCAAGTTCTTGGTCGTAATCACACAAAGAGCCAGCCATCGTAGATGTCCAAAGAGAAACGTATAATAATTATATGAAAGAAAAATACAGTGCTATACAACCTTGAACAGGGAATACAGGAAGTGCAAAAATGAAAGCGACAATCTAGAGTTCTTGGCTGATGGCCTCGTCCTTCTTCGACTTGCCTGATTTCGTTGGCAGGAGTTCCTACAAAGAAAAAGGAAAATGAGCCAATGCTTGATAAGTCAAGCGATGATTCGACTTACGGGAGCGATGTGTGGTACGACACCACCTTGCGAGATGACAACGTTGCCAAGGAGTTTTGCAGTCTGATAAGGTGAATGAGTCAGCTTCAAAGTGTGAGAAGAACGGCGTCAACGAGACTCACTCTTCATCGTTTCGAATGGCGAGTTGCAAGTGACGAGGGACAATACGTTGCTTCTTATTATCACGGGCGGCATTGCCAGCGAGCTCGAGAATCTCGGCAGCAAGATATTCAAGGACGGCAGCGAGGTATACTGGTGAAAGCGAACAATAAATCACACAGTAAAAAGCAATATAAAGATCGAGGACAAACCAGGTGCGCCAGCTCCAACACGTTGGGCGTAGTTACCCTTCTTCAACAGACGGTGGACACGACCGACAGGGAACTGAAGACCAGCCTTGGCCGAGCGAGATTGAGACTTGGTGGTCGAGTCGCCACCAGCGGCCTTGCCTCCAGACTTGCCAGCTTTTCCTTTGCCAGACATTGTTGGTGTGGTAGTTTAGGTGATGGTGGTGGTTAAGGTGGGTGAGCGACGAGTGGCTGGATAGTGGTGGGATAAAGCAAGGAGGAATAGTTGGGGACCGTCATCGTCGTCCTGTATTTATAGGGTAAAGAGAAGAGACGCACGAGCCACGAAACAAGGCTGTAAACAACAAACGAAATAAGGTTTGGCAGGCGTGCCCACGACCACGTGAGCGAATAAACGCGTTTGGATTGATCAACAAAGACGCGTTGCTTCAAACAAGAGCAAACGAACGCGTCCGTATATAATCTCTCCAACTCTCTCTGTGTCGCTCACACTATCACCCCCAACACACCACACCGCACTTCACTCGTCGCATCTTCCAATGGCACCCAAACCCGCTTCCACTGCCGGCAAAGCCCCTGCCTCTACCGCCTCCAAGGCCCCTGCCAAATCCACTGAGGGTGCAAAGCCGCGAAGAAGACTTCCAAAGCTGCTGCCCCTGCTGACGGCGAGAAGAAGAAGAGAAAGAAGGTCAGAAAGGAAACCTACTCCTCGTACATCTACAAGGGTGCGTTTTTCGTTCTCTGCTTTTGAGTCATTTGAACTCATTTGTCTTGTCAGTCCTCAAGCAGGTCCACCCTGATACCGGTATCTCGAACAAGGCGATGGCTATCCTTAACAGCTTCGTCAACGATATCTTCGAGCGTATTGCCACTGAGGCTTCTAGTATGTTTTCTTCTGGCTTTTACGACGCGTCTTAACTGATTTTTCTCCTCGCAGAACTTGCCGCCTACTCCAAGAAGTCGACAATCTCATCACGCGAAATCCAAACATCCGTCCGCCTCATCCTGCCTGGAGAACTGGCCAAGCATGCCATCTCAGAAGGTACCAAATCAGTAACAAGTACGTCCGCATCCTGCCGCTTGCCAGAGTTGTCTCTCATGCCTTTCTTTCGTACAGAGTTCTCATCAGCAGGGGCCAAGTAGAGCTCTTTCCTTTCTTCTGGCTATCATTATGGTTTCGGTGTATATCATTGTATTTATTTAATCCATTTCCATTTTTCTGCTCTCTATTGTGTGATTCCGAATTCCTTCACCATGAAAGTGTTCCACTCAATTTCGCTGCTCTCGCGTCTGATAGAGCCGTTGCGTTCGTCTTCTTGGTGCTTCGTTGGACCCTCGAATCTGATTTACTTGAATCTGGCAGGTTACGGTTCTCATCATCGTTGCGAGTGCAAAGGTCTCGGACGATGGAGCTCACCGTTGCTGGCCACGGCGGTCTCGAGATTTTGGCGATTCGTCCACTGAATCCATTGCAGAAAAAGACGGCTCAAGCATTCGTTTTTGATCAAGCTGAACATCAGATCTCTAAATAGCCGTGTCGCAGAACCATCTGGCGTTGCCCATCAGCCTTGGTGCGGAAAGCAGTCGGAAGCTGCCCGTAAGTACTCGCCTCTTTGCTATTTCCCTTCGTCGTGTTGTGTTTACTTGGTCTGATTCGTTCTCACCAGGACGTTGATAGGGAACACGAATATGAATACCGCCCTTCACACTTTTACGCGGTCGCTTAATCCAATGCTGTGCACCTTTGCTGAGTTCGATGGAGACAAGGAAGACAGAAGAATACTAGACGAAGCAAATTGTTGGCACCGACTATTCTGCCCTGGTATGCCAGCTTATACCAGAACGGTATCTCTCGATTAGAGAAGTCGAGTCCAATGTTCGGAAGCGGATCGTCAGTACTTTTTTTGTGCATATCTCACTACACATTGGCTGACCTTTGTATTTGCAAATCAACATCTCAGTTCCATTGACAGCGAGAAATTTCGCTTCGTATCAAGGCATTCTTCGGAGAATTAGATACTGCCGCATTCTCAACGATTTCAAGGACTTGTTGTCTAAAGCCCAACCTCGGCCGCAGGTTATTCTAAGGCAACCGCGCCAAGAACTTGCTGCCTAATGTTGGCCCGTTTTGAACGCTGATTAGCCGGACCACAATTTCTTTGTGGCCCGCACAACGGTTTCCCCGAATCTTCCATTGTTCGCAGGTTACTTAAGGTGCGCCGTGTATCCTATGGCCCTAAACTATCGTTTTCTTCTTCGTTCATTTTCAACCCACAGTTCCTAGTACACAAACTCTTAATCACCACAACGATCCTCTAGTATCTCAAATTTCTGAGCGTACGTCTCTCTAAATTCGGTTTAGATTCTCTGCCTGACCGGTTAACCTATATAGAACCGTGGTTGCTTTGAGACATTCGCTCTTATACCTCACGGCGTCGAGCTCTCTATTTCGCGAAGTACGTCTTGTCTATAGAGCTCCCATTTAATTTCTGACTTACCAATGGACTGCCCTACAAAGTGCCACATATGTCGAATGACGAATCACCTGCCGATTCTTCGACCTCCGCGCCATCTCAGGATATCTCTCGCCCACGAAAGTCCATCCACGACTTGCCTCTCGAGCTTCTGCTTGAGGTTTTTAAACACAACAGCGTCATAGATCTGCAATTCAAGCACAACCACTGCAAAACTACTTTCGCCACCAGCCTCGTCTGCCACAAATGGCGTGACGTTTGCTTGGGATGTTCGGCTTATGGGCTAACTGTCTGGATTACAGCATGCCGCACCCCTGCATCGAAGAAGTTCTTAAGCGTTCGAAAGACAAGCGCCTGGACATCGTCCTTCCTTCTTTGATCTCAGAAATTCTGCGATACCACGACGAGGATAGCTCTCCTTATCCGCAATCAAACGAGTCTGGCGAGCTTCTCATTGATCTGTTAACACAAGAACAGGAATTCTTACACTGGCGTGCGGTTCTGCCCAAGGACACCACCGTTTTCAGACGCTGCCGCAACCTTGTACTCGCATTAAGTGGGAACGATTGGGAGGCATTTTCTCCCCATCTGACAAGCAACCTATCTCGTTTTGACTCTCTTTCCCTCGCCTGTGACAGGATGGGGGTTACGCCGCTTGGACCTCCGAACCTTTTTGAGGACTCGAATCCGTGGAAGCTCAAGTCCCTCAACCTTCGGCGGTGTATCATGCCGCTGAAAGCTCCGCCTCTTGGACTGCTAGAAGAATTGACCGTCTATTGCCTATCGTCCCAGGCCGCGTGGACACCCGATGGTTGGCTGAATTTACTTCAGGATTTGCCTTTACTGCGACGCCTCGATCTACAATTTTCACAGGTAGACCCAAAGGACCTCGATGTCGAAGACCGGCGGTTGCACGTGCGCTCCGTATCTTTACCTGTTCGCCTACCCCATCTCGAGCGACTCGTTCTCCGTGATTGCTGCGTGGCAGGTTCGGATCTTGTCACCAGCCTAATTTTCCCGTTGGAATGCGTCGTCATGGTCGAGTTATGCTGTGTTTGGAACCTGGATGAGAAGTTCGATAACTTTTGCTCCTGGCTGTCAAAAAGATACAACAAGAACGGCGCCTTGGGTCCCTCGATGGTGGTGAAATTGGACGAGAAAGAATGCGTCATCAGCAGCGGCATTTACTGTCAGGAATACAGTAATGTGGACGAGGTAAACCTCGAACTAACACTCGACTTCGAGCGGCGATTCTCCCTGCCTGGAAGATACAGGTGCGAGGCGAATTTCCACCCCTGTGAACTCTTGATCAAGGTTATGGCTGCCATCCGGGAGCCCTGCGCATCTATGACGACCATCGACCTCGGTTTCTGCTTTGATATCCCCTTCCCTCATGAACAGATCTTCCCTGCTTTTGTGGCTGTGGACACCATGGTTCTATTCTACTCGTCGGGAAGGACCTTTTATTCCCTTATTCCTTTCTTCGAAGGACGTGGCGCGCTGTCGCCTGAGGCAGACGCAAACTCCAATAAACCCCAAGAGCCGGACCAAGGCGCGAAATTGTTACCCTCTTTGCACCTCGTTTCGATAAAGGAAACAGAGGACACGGAAGATGTAAAGGATTACATATCGGCGCACATTCAGCCATCCGAAATTATATTCGATGTGGAAACATACAGCCGGTAGTAGATTTGACTACTGTACAGCTGCGCGGTTGCGCGAAGAAGTCTGAGACTGTACATAGCTATTCAATATTCAACAATAAGGATCTCTCAAGTTGTCTTATTTTCATCTCAGTGGACTTCGTCCTTAACACTGTGCATCGTCTATATGGAATATTTCATACAGCACTGAGGAACTGGGTAGTAGAGTAGTAGTAGAGGTAGAATCGTTGAGGTCATCCTTGATGTATATTTACAATATACTGTACTTAGAAAAATCAAATACTATGACTTCATTCTGGCTGCGTACAACCATCCGGCCAGACCCTTCATCGAAAGCGGAAATCCGTTCCATCCGGTTATCCCCATCAAATTTTAAGGTAAGGACGTTTGAAGGACCAGGAGGATTACCATCCGGCCATGAATAATCCAGCAGGTGGAGAGATGCTCTACTATGCCTGATTGCGCTATTATAACCAAAAGAAAACGACGGTCCATTTCGTACACTAAAATCCATTAACCTGAAAAGGTTGGGCGCTTGGCCAAGAAGAGCGTTTCCCGGAATAACGAGGCCATAAACGGCATGCAGTGTGTTGAAAACCAGCCTCAGTGTGTTCGTATGGCGGCAAAGAAACATTTGGGAGAGGCTATCTCGACGAAGATGTGGTATTTCGGACTTCCAAGTGGGCGAGGGATACGTGGGCCATGTAGGCATGTCGACAGGCGGAATACTCGTGGTCGCGTCAAAAGGTGTCAGATCATATAGTCTGATATCAGGCTCCTCTGAGAGAACCAATAACCTATCGCCCGGGAGTAGTTGCACCTTATCCTGATCAACTTATGTGAGTAGTATGCAAAAAACGACAATGAACCTGCTCACTGGTATCCCTGGATAATATATGATCATCCTTGGATATGATAAGGATGCGGGATGCGATTGATTTTGGAGGCCAGCCTTGGCCCAGTCAACTAAAGCAACGTAGCAGGGCACATACACTTCTCCAGGTGTTGCGACTCCAAAGGCGATGAACTTCCCAAGAAAGGAAAAGGAGCATAGCACACCACAATCTTCCCGATGGAAACACGACAGGAGCGTGGCTGACAGGCTCTGGAAATCGAGTTGGAGACTTACATGCCAGACCTGAGCGATTTGGGTTGGAGTTGAATGGCATGCTGGTCATACGAGTTACATCGGGGGCACAGTTCGGCGGGATAAAGGAGACGCACCGGTTCTCACCATAATCATGGCAAGATTGAATGACAAAAGTGCAGATTCATTGTCAACGTCCACGGCCATCAATACTCCATGTGAAAAATCAGGAAAATCTTCCATTTGCTCCGGTATCAAGAGTCTTTTCACCGGGTTTTGTGTGTCTAAATCATAATACGAGACAGAACCGGTGTCAGAAGTGGTCAGCAGCCAGCGTCCCCCACTAATCAAAGTAAGCGCGCCGACACCAGAATCACCGGTCGGAAACCGACGGGTCCGGGCGGGGGAGAACTCGGTCTGTGTTTTTCCTAAGATTTCTACGCTGAGACGTCTCAATACCAGATATTCGAGCTCCTGCGACTGGTAGAGTTTCGTGGGCCGCTCAGGGTTTAACGGCGAGCACGGATGACAGGCGTTATACGCATGGAATAAGCTGAGCCAGATAGATTTCGCTCTTGTTGCATCCGAAAGGAGTGTGCATGTCTAAAGCCTTCGGTAAGCGGAAGGTGGGTTCTACGGCAGATCGTGACTCACCTGTCTTAAATGCAGGACACTCCGCCAATCTAATAACTTCAACACCTCAGTTAGAACTTCCAATGGCAACTCTAACAGCCCTTTAGGTTGCCGTCGAACGCGTCGAACCTGCTGGTACGAAACGGAAACTCTTGCTTCAGCTTGATTGGCAGAGTAACGTCTGAGGACTCACAAAGAGTTTCCAGGCAGCGCAAAGAAACCCATTGAATGGCCGCAGTGCCCAAAAGAGAAAGAAGGAGCTCGGAATAAGGTCGCGGTCGGTCTGCATTTCAATTGTTGGCAGGCCTTGCTTGTGAAACTAAGGTCTCGCCCTCGTCACAAGAGTCAACTAGTCACCCCCACGTCACACTCGGCTCTTGCTGAAACCTCGACCACAAACATGGCTCCGTTGCCAGACAAACTTCCTAAAGAACTTGAAGATATCGTTAACTGAGGTTGTGAACGCGTATGATATATGCTTGAAATTCGAAAAGTCTCTTCAACAGAACGTCGACAATGGGAAGGACGTCGGGCGCAATCTCGTTTACATTCGAATCCTTGGGTATCTTATCCTCTACGTGCACACAGATCTAGTCTGGGACTGATAAGCCACTGGGAAGTGTCGGCAGGCGCGGCTTTGACGGCATGAGCGGCAGGCCTCCCGGGTTTCGTATTGTCGACAAAACAAAGACTATGCAAACGAAACGGTTTTAGAGGATGGTGTTGTGTATATTCAGGTGGGCCTAAATCTGAGCCGCCTCCTGCCATGTATCCTGACATTATCTACCGGCATTTAGACAACCGCGGACCGATGGTGGAATAGCGTTTATACAGCAGGCAGCGACATTCTTGGTTTGTTATAAACTAGACTCTGACTTCCGTGCTGGAGGGGGGAAGGAACTCCCAGGCGTTTCGACAGCATTTCACGGAGGGTTGTTGACTTGTTTCCGCATGTCCATGTTGGCACAACTCCTCGGACCTTCGATAACCTCAGAACGCCTAGTGTCTCGATTTCTTGTAATGGACGTGTGAATGAAGACATTGGGAATAATGGAAGCTAAATGTCATTGGAAAATGCACCATGGTCGATTTTAACGTGCATCGAAGGTATCAGAGGGGACGATGGGCTGCATGAGGCTCGCGACACCTATGTAGTCATCGCGAATACTTGAAGTGGGGAAAATTCTGGTTGAGGAGATCTAGTTTTCATTGTCGATGTAGACAAGCGACATGCTTACATTGGGAAACCATTGACATGCAGAAAGGCTTCGGAATGCGACGTTTTCCAGGCGCATTTATTTTTTCGAGGGCAAATTGGATCGAGATTTACTGACAACCTCGCCGCCGACATCCTTCCACAGCCTGATCATGTTAGAACGGGCCCCTTCGTATTCTTTAGCCTTCATCTTCTGTCCGTTGATCACCGAACCACCCAAATTGAGCATCCACCCTCCGAGTTCGTCGACCTGAAGGACCATTTGCGAGGTGGCTCCTGAGGCTAGATAGCAGTCTCGTATTGGGAATGCGAAACCAAGTCCAACAGGGTGGCTTGCTGCCTGGACGTAGATTAGTGGCGGAGTTTTCGTTTTGGAGTCTCTTTTCGTGAAAGTCACCGTGCGAAGCAGACGAGCCCTGTTGGCTAAGACGGCACCAGCGACGGCAACACCAGCTGCTAAATGGAGGCAAGAAAACAGGGTCTTCTTCCAGACTGGCTGCATATGCATGTGCGTTGCAATTTGAACGGGTAGCGAATCCTTTGTTTCTGGGTCCTTCTGATCCTTCTGAACCGGCTCATTAATAGCACCAGCATTGCTAGAACGTAACAGTCCTGCAATGTCCCAAGTGTATTCGATAACGGAAGTACTAGATAGGTGTTCAGCTCAGAATAGGCAGGCAAGGCAAAGCAAGGAAACACGGATACGACCATCACGTCCACAGCAACTATTACCAGTGCCCATCTTGCCCATAAAGGGGGTCTTCGGTGGTAAAGAGTAGCTGTATTCGTGCTCAATGGGGGTACCGAAACCAGTGGCATATTTCTTGATGCGTAGAATGCCCTTCGAAGTTGCGTGAGGCCTCGGATAATTGACGCCATAAGACTAAAAGAATTCGGAGGATACCCTCCTGCTGAGGGGGAAATTCTCGTCTTTAAATTGGAATGGCAAGGGTTGCAAGGGACGAGGAAGAGGAAAAGTTCGGCAAACGCGAGTCGAGGCTGAGCTGTACATCTCCTTGTACCCAAGGATGCCTTCAATGAACGCCAGTATCATCATTGGTTTCAGCGGCTCCGGTAGGCCTCTGGAATAGGTCGGCTCGATGGATACGGTGTCAATGACGTCCGAGAAGAAACGCAGACTCAACCGTCTCAACTTTCAATATGCAATGGGTGTTAGCAGGACGGGGCTGTTTCTACGAAAGGTACATACTTTAAGACTGTCATTCTGGTTAATTTTTGCCCATTTCCTCAAATAGGACGCCAAATGCTCTAAACTGGCTTGGTTGCTGCCTTGGACAAAAAGCGGACTGGTGCTGGCATTGATTGTCAGGAAAGAGGGGCCAAGCTCTCTCTGAATAATTTAGTTCAGATCTTCAACAGCAGAATTATTAGGGAAATAATTCCCACGGGATTTCCTCACCGTCCGAGTTATTCGTTGGACGTGGAACGCCACAACTGACGCTACAGCTTCGCATTCTTTACTTTCAACTATGGCGGACGCTGGTGAGAAAATTATGAAGATATGCTATCTTTCTGATATGCTCACATTCTCTCCTTTTCTCATCTTCACCAGGTTTTTTCAAGGGCACTTCGGCCGACCAAGACAGGCGCTTTTCTGACAAGGAGGTCAAGCTCCTCAAGTCAATGAAATTCCCTCCTGAATTTGACAAGAAGGTAGTTTTATGCTCCATAACTGTATGCCTTATCTTTTAACACGCTTTGATAACCCAGGTTGATATGAGGAAAGTCAATTTGAACGTCATCCGACCATGGATAGCGAAAAAGATCATAGAACTCATTGGATTTGAAGACGAGGTAGTAGTTGAATATGCTATGGGTCTCTTGGAGGATGAGCAACAACCGGTATTTTATTGTCATTATCCTTGATTGTATACCGTTCTCACTTCTATGCTCTCTTAGAATCCAGATCCTAAGAAAATGCAAATAAACCTGACTGGCTTCCTGACAAAAGACACACCCGAATTCATGGACTCTCTATGGAAACTACTCCTTGAAGCACAGGAAGACGTGACCGGTGTGCCCCGAACCTTTGTTGAGCAGAAGAAGGAAGAGATGCGGAAGGCGCGTGAAGGCGACACGCGCGCTATCGACGAGCGAGACCGACGTGCTCGGTTGGACGAGATAAGAGATAGTGAACGTGGCGGCCGTGGGGGACGCGGTGGCCGAGGAGGAGACCGTGGCAGGGGTCGAGGTCGAGGCGGACGCGGAGGGTACGACGACAGTAACCGAGATAGAGCTCGGGATGCTGGATGGGGAAACAGAGGAGGAGGTCCTGGCGGAGGGGTCCTGGCGGTGTCAGTGGTTTCCTTTCTATTGTGCCTGCGTTAAGACTCACATCATGATTCTAGGGGTCTCGCCGACGATTCTCTCGTTCGCCACCACCTCGACGCCGTTCCAGGTCAATTACTGCAAAAGGATCTCGTTCACCTGCAGCACGCAGATATAGATCCCCACCTCGCCGTGCTTCGCCATCTCATGCCAGCAGCTCGCGCTCTCGGACACGGTCGCGATCTCCTCCTCCACCTCCTAGAAGGCGATCGTCTCCTACTCGTAGACCTACACCACCTCGTCGGTCTCCATCTCGCTCGGTGTCTCGTTCGCCGCCGCCTAGCCGACGCAGACCGAGATCCCCTTCTATCACTCCGCCTCGCGAGCGAGAGCGTCGGTTTAAAGACAGAGGCAGCCGTAGCCCTCCCTCAAGGCGTCGACGGATGTCTCGGTCTCCATCGGATTCGCGCAGTCGGTCCCGTTCTCCGCCTCGCAAGTACCAACGAAGGCGGAGCAATACGCCCACTGGCCGGAAAAGAAGTATGAGCCCTCCTCGTCGCCGGAGACGAAGCCCATCGGGTTCAAGGTCGCGGTCGCCTCCACCCCGTCGCAGAAGTCCAAGTGTCGACCGAAAGCCATACGGAAAGGGTGCGAAGCGTCCAGTCAAACCTCAAGACAGCCTTTCCCGTTCTCGATCTCGATCGCCCCGTCCTTCAAAACGTGACGATGACAAGATGGACATCGACCGCCCTGCTGTTGGTGGCTCTGGCGAGTTAAAGATCAAGGGCCAGGCCGAGATAGAACGCAGGAAAAGTAAGTGGGAGGAAGGTGCTGATGATGTGCGGACTTATGATTCATCTTTTGGTCATATGCTTACATTTATTTATTTGTTATTCTTGTAGGACGCGAGTAAGCACGAACTCGAAAAACGCGAAAATGAACTCAAGGAAAAGGCTTTGAGGAACAAAGTCATGCGGTCGCGGAAAAAGAGTTAGGCATGCCGAGAGAACGGCGAACTGTTGCCAATGGCCCCTGGGCGAGTAAAATCACATATAGCATTTGTTGCTTTCTCTTTTCGCAAAAATTATCGTTTACTTAGTAATTTTTTTTCTGTACAGAATGTTGCCTTGTCTTTTTCCAAATGCTTAGAAGGACGTACGCACGTTTGCATGCGTCAATCTTAGTGCTCTCTCTTGCTGTCTTTCCGACTCTTTTTTCGCTTTCTATTTGGTCTGCCTAATTCTACTTCTTTCGAGATCGTTGAATTGAACCTACTGACATGAAGATCAGCGTAAGCTCCTAGACTCATAATGGTGGTCGTGGTCCTGAAGTGCTCTGGGATTGAATGAAAGAAATCTTCTTCAATGAAGTATTCCTTGATTTTCAATGTAAAAGCCGCCAGACATGCTTTCACGCCCGAAATTACTCAGGATATACAGTACCTCAGAACTTGGGATTATTCGACTCTCCGAAGCCCTCCTGAACAGCTAGAGCGCTAACGAAGTTGCTTCAGCCCAGAACAATATTCTTGACGGTTGCATTCTACGCTTTGCGACGGACTCTGTCTGTAAGCCCATTGGACAGACTTTAGCACTCCCCGGTTATCCGCAATATTAGATTGTGGTCGCCTCTTAGAGGAAGTGCAGGGAACCAGTGATTTTTTGATCAATTCGGATCTGGTGCAGACAGAACCCTCGTCATGGTTTTGGCTGCCACTGACGCTTAATCACACCTTAGGCCGTCGTCCATAGAAGCCCTCAACGAGTTTCTCTTACTCGCCAACGCGATGGTGGTCATCATGTCTGCATCCTTCCAGGAACTGTGGTGATTGTGAAGGCGGCTGTTATGCGCTTACACTATGGCTACAGGCAACATCTCGTAGAATGACAGTGGCATAGGTCGTATTGTTTTCCAGGTCCGGTGTGACGCCATAAAGGACTGCATGCACGTCAGGCGCTGCAGTCGGCGTCTGGTCAACGGAACGTAGGGAACCTTTCTTTTTCAAAGTAAAGCTCGAGCCTGACAGATATACTTTCTCCTTATTTTTCCAGCTCGCGATGCAGTTACCGTCGAGATACCGGATAACCTGGGCAATCTTAGAACTCAAACAGGGCTATCAGCGGGAGCGACTTTCGGATCGGTGCTTTTTGCTTGGCCCGGGTTCCGATGCGAAAAGACTACAATCGCTGGCTGTTTTACATAGCGTCCCCGCAAAGATTCATATTGTTCCAGAGAACGACGTATTGATTCGGGGGGGAGTTATGGCACCTGTGTATGTTTAATTTGCTGCGACCTAATCAGAGCAGATCAGAGCTAGTTGAGCTTCTTGCCAAGGCTCTGCATGTCGCCAGTTCTTCCGAAGAGTGCGCCATCCACTTGCTTATCGACATAAATAGAGCTATCTCAGCCATTCATTAGCCACCACCCACTTTTCCGAACCACGGGCGGTAGCATTCCAAGCGTGTTCCAACCCACCGTGCTAGCTCAACATAAGTGGCTACATGCACGACTTGGTACTTTTATCAGCGATTACCAGTCTCTCTCACCTATGTCGCAGTGCGCACACGCTCTTTCCTTTTTAAAAATCACATTCAATTCTATTTTATAGTTCCTTCATCGTATGGCCAACGCGCTTACTTGCTTATCCGAGATATGGCATGGAAAAGCGCCTTCAGAAGACTCTCCGACCTTCGACAGTAGTCCCGGCGACGGAAGGAACCGGCTTACCGTGGTCTAGAGTTCTATAAAAAACCTGCCTTTTACGTCATAATTTGCTTTGTCAGCATCTACTGCCGATCTGTCGGCAAAGTCTCATTTAACAGCCCGCGTTCCACCATGGCTCTTGGTGGTACACAAATGTCTTCCAGCTCTACGTCAGTCTTTCCACTCAAACCGACCAACTCCCTCAGCCAGTGGCCACCACCACCGATGGCGGGGACAGCGGAGGGATGGCGCAGCGCGGCGCAAACTATTTCTTTGGATTCCTCATCACCTTCGTCGTGCTCTTGCTCATTTTCGTTGGGTGTGGGATTGGAACGAGGAGGAGGTTCATGACGAGGAGACAGGCTATGTTGTTTGGAGGCCTAGAGCAATGGGGCTCATTGGGACCAGACGTTGCAAAGGAACGTCCCAAGTTTTACGAGCATCCGGTTGGGGAACCGACAGAGGAGGACCAGTGGAGGTATACGATGGTACGCGAATGTCTTAACGTCTTGTTCTCCTGATTCCCTGACCCCTATTTCCATTGTTATCCCATTTCGATCGCTCACTCTATAACGATCTTCTTACAGCCCCTCTCCGTGACACTATTGAGACAATCGAAAGATACACATTCTATCGACGAAACACAAAACTTGCCGGAGACCAACGACACCGAGGCAGCGCCCGACCAACCCGACCGCACGATTGGGAACATCCTCCAACCTCCATATGCCAGAGGAATACCTTCGTGGATACCGATGTTCCATGAGCACAAACGACTCAGCCAACATGAACCCAGCGAGATAGAATATGGGCCGCCGGAAGCGCTCCACATAGCAGTTATGATCGCCATGCCTTCTCCTCGAATTTACCCCCTCCTATAGACGATCAGCGCCAGGCAGACAGTGCACGGCTTCCAGAGGTCCAAATTGGTACGACGATGGTTCCATGGCACACCGAGCTCGTATCGACGTCGTAGTACTGATACGATGCTTTCGAACTTATTACTCCTAACTTTGCTTGCTCATGCTTCACGATTTATCTACCCTTACCTACTTACGTTCGCATGTATTATCGTTAAAATACTTGTACTTGTACTATTAGTGCCGTAGTGTAGTCATCCAAATGCAAACAGCAACCTGTATATAGCAAACGTACTTAGTTATCCGTTGCACCTAGGTCAGTTGGTGTGTACAACGAGGTTAAATACCATGTAAGGTACGGCTTCATGCGCTGGACCCAGAAACACTCTCGTGGAAATGAGACGTTCCGGAAACAAAAGACGCGACGTCGAGTGTGGTCTCATACATAAATTCCTCCTGATCCAAAATTAGCCTGCCCTCGCCGCAATGACGGGCGAAGCTCTGTTTAAGTCGAGTCGAGCCAAGTCGAGAACGGGAGAATCTGACGGCTAGAGAATGACTCCTTATAACCTAGCGCCCTTAGCTTGCGCAAGGATAGCGTTGTTCCATGAACAAATGCTCTCTAACATCGACGTAGAGACAACAATCGATACGCTAAAGGTTTGGGACAGCTTACGATAAGACCTCAAAATATAACACAAACGTGCTCCGGCTGGCTTAACAAGGGGCTGAAGGAGAGGATCCAGAGCTTCTCGCGAAGGAACGCCTACTCGGGTTACCTTTCCTTCCATTTCGAATTCGTGCTATACATTTGAATGCCACGGAAAAACTGACTTCATTCCTTCAAAAGGTTCAGGCTGAACGAGAGAGACGACACCTCGATGGACTGAACTGGCAGCGGGAGAAGTTGTCAAACCATCTTTATTTCGTCGGAGAGAATCGAACGAGAAAGATATCGCCTACGCCAGAGTCTACTTCGCGCCTCCTCTTCTGGCTTGTCCCTCTTTATCAGCCCAACGTTGGTGATGCCTCCTCCAGACAAGATCTCCGATACTTTGGATTGCTCTTTCACATGGTGCTCGAGCTGGCGAACGTATTCAGCCTTCACTGCCTGAGCGCGTTGAATCTGTGGATTGAGCCCAGGACAGACAAGGGAGAAACACGCAGACAAGAAAAACAATCGTCAGCGGGCGAAGATGGAAGGATCCGTCATGCGAACACGCACGTCTTTTGTGCGATGCAGACATTCTAGGTAGTCCTCGTTCTGAGGGCGGCAGTCAGATGGCTCGTCGGTTTGGGCATAGCACTGCGCGGAGTCTCGGTTAGAAAGACAAGAAATACGGGGTGCTCGGACACGCACTTTTTGGAACTCTTGCCAGTAGCTGAAGCACCGAGAACGGCCTGAGAATTGGTGTTACAGTCATTAGTTTTTTGACGTGTGCAACGATAGTATATAGCGAGGTTCAAGCGCACCTCCACCCCAGCCGAATCCTGACTATTAAAAGAATCAACTATACATTCAAGGACAACAGATAAAGGGAAACTTACCGCCATTTCTTATGTCTAGGGAATTATTAAGGTTGGATTCGGGTGTTGAGGAGAGGAATGTGACGTGACGGAAACGGAGTAGTACCACGTGATAATACTGTGCACTGCCACATCCCTTAGATTGCCAATTGGTCGTCATCGATTGGAACATTCCTCCAACCACGCGGAATTCTTTTGTCAGAACATATTTCTCAAGAGCAGTGCACTTCTTGGTAACGATTGATATTTGTCAGCGAGCGCAATCCGCATAGTTCTATATAATTCCGTGGACAACACGGTAACGAAATTCGTAGCGACAACGATCAATAACATGGCAGAACAGGCGGAGAAAGCATTCGCGAGAACGTTCTTGAACACGTTGTCTTCACAGCCCATCACGTACGCGGACGATTATCAGCAGCCATCTCAGTATTCGCTCAAGAGAGTCCCAGTTCTGCCGGTTAGCCTCGAACTTTTCTTCTTCATTTACTCCTATCACTATATTCCGCCTATTCCGAGAGGTTCCACCAGTAGAACCAACTCGCTATATCTCCTTCATTTGTCTTGTTTCGTCAGAAGGAATAAATCACTGATTGTTGTCTTTCACTTCGATCATTGTGTCCGTATTTAATAACAGATCGCCGTACCCCCTCCTCCTGAACGTAAACCCCTCCTCGAGGCGTCTGGGTCCTCCTCTGGTACGTAATATCGTCATAGCGCATCCCTTAAAGCACAACTGATGCCCTATCATAGCCTCCATATCCCTGGTCTTTAAGAGCCTCAAACCTCCCGCCAGTTACACCCTACTCGTGGAGCCGACTGACACAATCGCCGCGATCAAAGCACAGCTAGCAGCCCAGCCCACCGCACCCCCAGCAGACGTCCAACGGCTCTTGCTTAAAGGAAAAGCACTCGCAGACGGAAAGCTACTCAAGGAGTACACCATCAAGGCCGGAGATACCGTGAATTTGATGGTAAAGCCCGGACACCATTGGGATCCTACAGCAACCACCACCACAGCAACAGCAGACGTTACCATGTCAGATTCCTCCACCCCTCTAAACCCCCAACCCATTCGCATTCGGATCCGGCTCCCTTGATCCTGGCGCACGGCCGAAACACGGCAAGCACCAGCGCATACCGAGCGTCGTGCTCTCACCATCGCCGTCGAGCGATAGCCCGGGATCGGTAGAGAAGGACATCATGCTGACGTTAGACGCGGGTGTGCTCCCAAGTCCCGTCACCCAGCCTGAGACGATGTCCACATACCACGAGGTCGTGGCCAATCCGGAGTTCTGGGAGCGACTTCACGCGTTTTTGAAGTGTGTATCTTGCTGGCCTTTTCCGCAAGATTAGTTGCTGATCGGACATGTGCATGCGTTTAGGCAAGAATTCAAGACAGATGCAGATATCTATCTGGCATTCGAGACTTCCTACGTGCTGCGAAGGGATCACTCACAGCGAGCGAAATTGCGAAGATACGCGATACGGTGGGTGTTGTTGGCATGGCTGGTACTTAAAAAGGATTTTAGGGGGTCATCGGCTTGTGTAGGCATTTGCAAAGTAAGCCAACTTGAAAGGGAATATAGAAATGGATGCTCAATGGAAAGCAACTGGATCGTTTTGTTGTTGCCGTCGGCACACTTGGTGCAATTTGGTGAGGATCTAGCCTTGTATCTCTTTCGTCTATAGGCCATGTCCATGTCAGGTTATCGTAGTGGATATAAGAGTGTAGAAGTGGCGTCCATTAGCATCTTTCGTGTAATAGTGGCTCTGGGAAGCTAAGGAGGCTGATTTCTGGGCTACTAGTAGTCATTTCCGAGTTGGTGCGCGCTGTCAATATTGAAATAATTTATTGAAGAGGGGCAAAGGCGGCGGAAGATTTTACATCAGGTTTGAAGCTGAAATCGCATACATGTGTTGCTTTGTTCTTTCTCGAGTATGTATGTATACCGACATACTTATGTAAATCGTTCTCTTTCTTATCTCTTGCTCTCAAGGTCAGAGGCAGGCGCTCGGCATAGGTCGGCATCCATGGTGCACGTGTGGATGAGCGCTTGGCATGGGCGACAGTGCTCATTGTCAGGACTCAGCATCATGATTCAACGTTCAACAACCATCATCGACGCTTGGTCGACGCTGCAGACTGCAGTTTCATAATCCATCCGACCCTTTTACTTGTCAAACGCGCTCAATGTTGCATATACTACTTATCGCATAGCGAAATGAACATGCCATACTATATGTGGACTATGGATGATCAACAAACTTCAACGCGATCAAAGTCGACCCCATCGATGATCTACCAGAACACTGCCAGTTTCCGATTGCTCAGCTGCAAGGAGCACCAGTTTCGGCACCGGTGTGCTTGCTGGACTCTCCTATTTCAGCTGGGAACGATGGAACTACACGATTCAAGATTACAGGCTCCAACAAATGCACCGGCGAAGAAAATCACTCAAAGTTGCCATGATATTCGCCAATCTGCAAGTAATTATGGATGACAGACAGAGAACCTGAGCGCCGTTGGCCATGCCTCGATTCACGTTATCACGGAATATTTGACTCAAACTTGAAGCCCTCTAGGTCAAGATGCATACGACATGCACCAGCTTCACAATAGCGTTCCGTGATCCAGTCTCTTAGGCACGTCTATTCCGGATAACGGAATGAATTATGCTCTGGTGTCCGTGCCTATGAGGGAACCTTGGCGGGGCCTTCTTGCTCTGGGCCCCCATTTTGTGATAAGATGACTCGCATGTTTCTCCGAAGTTGAACGGTGAGTATTTTGTCTCTTCACTTAATGTTCTTCTTCTGCTGACGGAGCATGATTTCGAATTCGCTTTTCCTTTTCTCCTAGTTCCATTCCTTGCTTCCAAATTTTGCTTCTGCGTTGGATTATTTCATAGGAGGTCTGTGAACTCCCTTCAATCGGTGTCCCTACTCGCGTAATTAATCCGAGACGCACATCGGAGATGGACTGGAATTGGATCGCTCCATGGCGATTCCCCAGATCAGCTCGGTACATGTGTTGTTGTGTCCTTGCAGGCACAATTACCCATCTTTTTGGGATGATGTCGGGGATGCATATCTAGCCAATAAGCTGCCAGGAGTCGAGAAATATGACTTGGGCTCAGCTTTACAAAGACTGCAACGCCATGTCTCCGCCGGCGCTCCGTTAGGAAACTTTGAAGGTGAGTTATAACATCATTAGTATACGTCGAAATCATCATGCATCATGATCAGTAAAAGGGTCGAGTCGACTTTACAGTCGTTTGAAAGACCGGCGCCCGCCGTAGGGTACGAAGCTTGAATAAATCGTTGCAGTAGAGAATTTCTTATTTGAAGGTCCAGAAAGTCGTGACTATGGATGACCACTGGAGCTCACCTGAGCAACGGATTTTCTCGTATGTAAAATCTATGTATTGGGTGTATCGCACGATGTCAGTTAATTGAAACAGATTATAACACCAAAACTTTTATCAAAACTTGAAGCAGATCACGCGATCATGAGGTACTCAAGTTGCTCCTATCTTCTGCAAAAAAAAATAAACTATTGCCAGTGACCGACTACTGACACATCTTTTCGCTTGACCCGTGCATTATTCTTGGGGCTGGTATTTCAGGTGGGAGGAACTTCCATATTCGTTTTCCAGTCAGCGGCGTTTACGAAACACTATCAAGATGGTCGACGACCTATTTTGGGAATTAACCGCTTTCTTCGCTTTTAGCGCCATGTTGTCATTGTGTACGTTGCAGAAACTGCATTAGCCTTGGCTTGGGTGCATTCCTATTTATGTGGGCGGAGCGAGGAAGGACGATGAACCAAGGATCAACCTGCGCTACTCCCGATGTAACCTAACCGCATGCCTGAGCTTGTTCCATTTGCGGTGGCCAGGCCAGCTCAAATACCGGAGCCAAGGGCTTCTAGTTTGTTCTTTACAACCTCGATTGTCAGGGTTGTCTGTGCCACCTCTTGTCAACAACCCCAGTGACCTCTAGCATCATGAGCACCGCCATAGAGGTCTCGTCGCCTATTCTGAACCGCGAATCGAGCAACTTGAAGGAGGACCACTCGCACAGCGAAAAACATAGCGGAGAGCTCTTGGAAGAAGGAGACGTGGAAGAGAGGGAAAAAACATACGATGATCATGACGTGTAATTTTTTTCTCTTGCTCTCGCCGTCCCCCACTCACATGACTCCCAAAGCACCGAACCCTTTCCTGTTGACTCCGATGAGCCCACGGAAGAGCATCAGCTCACGTTCAGGTATGTCTACATTCAACGCTTTTCTCTGCGGTTTTAACAAGAATACAGGGCTATATATGTTGGTTGCGTTTTGGGAGCCATTGTCGGCGCCTCCAACATCTACCTTGGCCTTAAGACTGGATTCACGTTCGGTCCTCAATTGTTTGGTGTACGACTTCGTTTGTCTTTCATATGTCTGTAGATTAGCTGACATGGGCTATGAAGGCTATCTTCGGCTATGCTATTCTCAAAGCCTTTTCCAAGGCATTACCCGAAACGGGCATCCTCAGTCTCTTCGGAGGATCTTTTGGACCCAAAGAGAATTGTACAGTTCAATCGTCAGTCTTCGTCTCCTTTATTCTACTGCTCCCAGAGAGCTGATATATACCTCGCGCACCTTTCTAGTGCGGCAACTGGTTAGTAATATCCACCTTGGTGTAACTGCTGTCTCGGGTTATTTGACTGAAACTCATTTTTCTGCAAGCTTCCGGAGGATTGGGCATCCTCTTCGTCACCGCGGTTCCAGCCATGTACCGCCTCAACCTGCTGTCCTTAGACCCAGCGAAGGATATTGGCAAACTTATCGCCCTTACTGCATGCGCTGGCTTC
The DNA here is from genome assembly GCA_015499995.1 of Flammula alnicola. Lineage (NCBI taxonomy): Eukaryota > Fungi > Basidiomycota > Agaricomycetes > Agaricales > Strophariaceae > Flammula > Flammula alnicola. The sequence continues at coordinate 66,399 of JADNRV010000056.1, forward strand.
TTCGGCGTCTTCTTTGTTATTCCGTTAAGGGAGTACTTCATCGTGCATCAGAAGTTGACCTTCCCCACTCCTGCCGCTACCGTAAATCTACTGCAACACGTTTGTAGCTGCAATGTGCTCATTGAGATCTTCTTTCCAGGCTTACACCATCCGATCTCTTCATCGCGGCAGAGCTGGCGCAATCGCTGCGAGGAAGAAGTCGCTTACTCTCTTATACACCTTCATTGCCGTCTTTATCTTCAAGGTTATGACTGGCTATGCTCCGGGGATTGTGAGTCACTAGCTGCCCTTTAGAATTTCGATATCTTATGGCATTGTCATTCAGATCTACGATTGGCATATCGGTTGGACTCTGTACCGATTAGGGTTCACCAGCATGATTAGATTGGAGAATTATGGCTGGCTCATTGAATGTAAGCATCAGCTGATGTTGCTTAATTCTGTTGGTCTCTCATGTGGAAAATTCTAGTCACCCCTGCCTTCTTTGGTGCGGGCATGCTAAGCGGTTTGAACGCTAGTTGGAGCTTCTGTGGGCTATTTCCCTGCTTTTCATTAACTTCGTCTCTCTTACGTCAAAATTTAGTCGGAGGATCTGTTCTAGCCTGGGGTATCAGTGAGCCTCAATTATCTCGATTTCTAAATGCCGAAATAAAATTAATACTGGCATGCCGTAGTTTCGCCTGCTCTCGTGAAGAATGGACTCGCCTTCGGTCGCCCCACCAGCAAGGAATACCCTCTCATCTCATACGTCTCTATGTCATTCTCCGATCCTACGCTATACACAGAGAAGCCTTCTCCCCGATACTGGCTCTTGTGGCCTGGTGTTATGATCATGTTGCTATATTCATTCGCCGACGTCGTTTTCACCATGGCACCTCTTATCAAAGGCAAATACAAAATGTTGAAATTTTGTGGACTCGATTCTTAGTCATTTACTGCAGGAATGGGCTCTCCAGCATTGAATCCCAAGAACTGGTTCAGAGCTCACACATCAATCAATCCCGAAGATGAAGACCAGGCATGTTTCATTCCTTTCAATTGTCGGAATATATTATTCACTCGAATCTATCACAGACACCGCTTGATGACCGTATCCCTACATTATGGTGGACTACCGGATTATTCTTCAGTACCGTTATGTGCTGTTCCATCCTCGCAACTCAATTCAACATGAACGTGGGAGAGGCAATTCTTGCCCTTATCCTCGGTTTCGTCTTCTCCTTCATAGGAGTACAGTCTACTGGGCATACCGATGTCAACCCCGTGTCGACTGTTGCTAAGGCTTCCCAACTCATCTTTGGAGGCATTTCGAAGGGAGCCGGTTTAACGGAGAAGCCTGCGCAAGCGCTCAACTTAGTGGCTGGTGTTATCGCGGCTGGTTCTGCTGCTCAAGCCGCTGATATGACTGGAGACTTGAAGACAGGTTATGTCCTTCGCGCAAAGCCAAAGAACCAATTCATCGCTCAGCTTTGCGGCTCCGTGGTAGCTGTGTTCTTGAATTCAGGGTTGTTCATCCTCTTCACTAAGGCCTCGCCTTGTATCATGTAGGTGTTTATGTTGTAGTATCATAAGGTTCGGTTTCGGATTAGCCTTTTGTTTTTTTAGCAACCCACCGGATGATGGTTCTTGTACGTATGGTGCTCCTTCAGTGTCTGCCTGGGCCGCTGTTGCTGTTGCTGTCACCAGCCCAAAACTGCGTATGTCATTTCGTCCTTGCCCCAAAAGTACGGACTCATTAAATTTTACTTTGTCTAGCTATTCCTGCTTCATCGGGGTACACCGCTATCGCCCTGGGTCTCTTCAGCATGTTTAGCCTCTTTGTTCGAGTATGTGGCATCCTTCACTTCTAGCATTCTAGTCACCTCATATGATTCATCTCAGAACCACTATATCCCCAAGAAATACTGGATATACGTTCCTAACTGGGTATTATTGATCGATTATCTGTATATCAGTCATTGTACTCATCCTGTATTTATTGCAGAATGCTGTTGGTCTTGCATTCGTTGTTCCTCAGGTCTACTACTCGATCGCCATGGCTGTCGGATCCACTTTCAACTATTTCTGGATGATGCGTAATCCGGCTAGCTTCGATATGTATATGTTCGCTGTCGCGGTATGCTGGGATATTAAAATTCCAATGTTAAAAATCTTATAATATGTGTGCAGGCTGGCATGCTTGCAGGAGAAGGTCTTGGCGGTGTCTTCCAAGCGCTCCTCGCTGTTATTGGCATAGATGGTCTCAGTAAGATATTTTGTTGATTTTTTAGAATACTCTGACAATAAATTTTGCTTCCAGAATATGGTACTACGGTTGGATGCCCTGGAATGCTATTCTGCGGATGAGCATTGTCGCTGGCACTGCATGCATCATTTTCTCCAAAGGTTCTCTTTCTTTTGGGTCCGTCGAGGTTGCGTCCGAGAGGACGATGGAGTTTGCAAAATTGTATTGTCTATTGTAGCATCTAGACATCTCTGTTCATACTTGGGGAAAAAAACTAACCTAAAATACTATCTCAACAAATCTCACCTGATAATTCATAAACTTCAAGCAAACTTCAAGTCAACTTCAAGTCATAAACTTGTACTTACTTTGCGTCTGAAGCAGGAGGTTTCCGGGCCGCGGTCCCGACCAAGTGAATAATTCCACACGTGACACAGCCTCGACTCGCGTTTGCCGAACTCTGCCGAACTTTCGTCGAAATATTTCCTCTTCCTCGTCCCTTGCCACCCTATCCCAAAAAGACGAGAATTCCCCCCTCAGTGCAGGAGGGTATCCCCCGAATTCTTATAGTACTCATGGCGTCAATTATCCAAGGCCTCACGCACCTGCGAAGGGCATTCTACGCGTCAAGAAATATACCACTGGTTTCGGTACCCCCAATGAGCACGAATACAGCTACTCTTTACCACCGAAGACCTCCTTTATGGGCAAGATGCGCACTGGTAATAGTTGCTGTGGACGTGATGGTAGTGTCCGTGTTTCCTTGCCTTTCCTTGCCTTTCCTTGCCTGCCTATTCTGACCTCAACATCTATCTAGTACTTCCGTTATCGAATACACTTGGGACATTGCAGGACTGTTACGTTCTAGCAATGCTGGTGCTATTAATGAGCCGGTACAGAAGGATGAGAAGGACCCAGAAACAAAGGATTCGCTACCCGTTCAAATTGCAACGCACATGCATATGCAACCAGTCTGGAAGAAGACCCTGTTTTCTTGCCTCCATTTAGCGGCTGGTGTTGCCGTCGCTGGTGCCATCTTAGCCAACAGGGCTCGTCTGCTTCGCACAGTGACTTTCACCAAAAGAGACCCCAAAACGAAAACTCCGCCACTAATCTACGTCCAGGCAGCAAGCCACCCTGTTGGACTTGGTTTCGCATTCCCAATACGAGACTGCTATCTAGCCTCAGGAGCCACCTCGCAAATGGTCCTTCAGGTCGACGAACTCGGAGGGTGGATGCTCAATTTGGGTGGTTCGGTGATCAACGGACAGAAGATGAAGGCTAAAGAATACGAAGGGGCCCGTTCTAACATGATCAGGCTGTGGAAGGATGTCGGCGGCGAGGTTGTCAGTAAATCTCGATCCAATTTGCCCTCGAAAAAATAAATGCGCCTGGAAAGCGTCGCATTTCGAAGCGTTTCTGCATGTCAATGGTTTCCCAATGTAAGCATGTCGCTTGTCTACATCGACAATGAAAACCAGATATCCTCGACCAGAATTTTCGCCACTTCAAGCATTCGCGATGACTACATGGGTGTCGCGGGCCTCCTGCAGCTTATCGTCCTCTCTGGTTCCTTCGATGCACATTAAAATCGACCATGATGCGGTTTCCAATGATATTTAGCTTCCATTATTCCCAATGTCTTCATTCACACGTCCATTACAACAAATCGAGACACTAGGCGTTCTGAAGTTATCGAAGATCCGAGGAGTTGATGCCAACATGGACATGCGGAAACAAGTCAACAACCCTCCGTAAAATGCTGTCGAAAACACCTGGGAGTTCCTCCCTCCCCCCAGCACAGAGGACAGAGTCTGGTTTATAACAAACCAAGAATATCGCTGCCTGCTTCATAAACGTTGGTCCACCATCGGTCCGCGGTTGTCTAAATGACGGTGGATAATGTCAAGATACATGGCAGGAGGCAGCTCAGATTTAGGCCCACCTGAATATACACAACACCATCCTCTAAAACCGTTTCGTTTGCATACCCGTTCTTTGTTTTGTCGACAATACGAAGCTTGATGGTTTTCGAGGACACTCCTTCTGCGAAACCTTCCTGCAACATATCATCGCCTTGGAAGCCTTGGCGCTGAAGCTGGTTCGCCACACCATCCCTGCATTCGTCTCAGCCAGAAATCATGATGTCGTTCGCTGCATGAAGGTCCACGCACCGGAAATACTCCAACGTACTGCTGCCAAAGGTTCTTTGCCAGTCTTGGTCGGTCTTCTTTAGCAAAGCTGCGTAGTTTTCTTCAAAATTAGGGTCAAGGATCAAGTCTGGGAGATTAAGAATTTTCGTGATCTGCTCGGAGACGTCTTCAATGTTCGCCTTGTATTCGTCCTCGATAGAATGTTTCGCTCGAAGACCAAACCCTTCATGAGGAGTGCCCTCGATTGCTTCCACGATATGGTGAATGTCGAACCAGGAGGCATTGTAGCCCAAACAATCGTGTTTGAACAGGATGCGGAAAACTCCGTCTTTCACGTCTGCAGAAATCGTCTCGGCCTATTGCACATAATATGGGTTGCATATACCAGGCTACAATTGGCACAAGACGTACCCGGTCCCCGAGTTCGTTTACAGTAACAGTAAATTCTGACTTCATGACGGCGTTCTTGAAATATTCTTTGCCAAGGTCGCCATATGTGCCGACGTACTTCGACAAAGCGTCAATAAAGCCATCCACATACCTGCAATTTTGCTTCTGTTAGAGTGCAAATCCGACAAACCCAAAACTATCGTTAATCCTCACCCAGAAAATGTGCCCCCAGCTTGGGTTGCAGCCAAGGCTTCCCCGTATGCCCAAACGGCATTGACATCGATGTTGATAGTCACAGGGAATCCAAGCAGTCCTGCAATGGTACTCTCATAATCGGACTTCTTCGATTCGAAGTTGTCGCGAACTGTAACATGGATGGAGTTGTTAGTTTTGGGTGTGCATCAAGCGCTGCAATGACGACTCAAAAGAAAAATGACTGACCATCTTTGCGGGCAGCAAGAGGAAGCTTCTCGATAGTGGGTTTGGGAGTGAATGGCGTGGGCTTAGGCATGATAGATATAGGCTTGGACGTTGGATCGACAGTTATTAATATTCCGCCTTCAAGCCACAGTCTACAGCTTATATAGGCGGCATACCGTGCCAAATTTGAAGGCCCTGAAGATAAAATGTACGTACAAGCAATGTACAAGGTACATTTCAATTAGACTGGTTGTCATTGACGATGAACGATAGATCGTATCCAGGACCATGTACTTGAGTAGAGGCGGAAATCTCCTGCCAGTCCATGGCGGCCCCTCATCATATCACATCCCGACCCTGGTTCATAGGGGCTCGGGGCTCGACGCTCTGTAGTTGAAAAATAAGAACAAGAACACTCCATATAATAAAAAAGAGTCACTGGCAAGGGTTGAACGTTGAAGTTGTATAATCTAATAACATCCAATCCTGAGCGCTCCTCTTTCATAGTCAAATGTGAAGCGCGCGAATATGTGTACGTATACAATACATACAATACATATCAGCATTCGACACGAGATGACATGAAGCTCGGAGCTGAGAGAATTATATTCGCGTCAAGATACAACGAGATATCCATCATGTTCTGGAATGTGTCTGGAATATATGCAGGTTCGCCGGGTGCAAACCAGAGACAATCAAAACCCCCCCACACTCCGCACAAATTAAAGCGCCAACTCGGGCAGCTCGGAAACAATGTCCACAGATATGTAAGAATTCCTTTCATCCCACAAGTCCATGCTTGAACGATAATATTTTTCAACCAGACCCCTGAAAATCCGCGTCGGGATACGCGATCAATGGGACTCACCTAACGCACCGATCCGTAATTCCATTGGTTCACTCACGAAAACGCTGGGACACAATATCGCCCCGCAGGTGGAATGGCCGTCGTTGTACAATTCATTGAAGGAGACGTTCTCGGAACCAACCACATTCGTGCCCGCCATTTGTCGCATCGGGTTGGCATTCTATGGGAGGATGTTATCGAGGGTCGAAAACGAGGCAAACCTCGAGTGGATAGATAAATTGCTGGTTGAGATGGCAGAGAATCCAAATTGGGCACTACGAATCCAGGCGAGTAAAACACTGCTATAACCTTGATGAAGGTGCTGTTCGCCTGACTCACGTAACTTGAAGGTGTCCGATGAGACTAATCTTCAACGCCCTCGGCTCACGTGGAAAATCGGTGCTGGTGTATTCCGCATTGAAGTCCCCAATCGCAAGCCTTCTGGAAATGCGGTCATCGAAGCTGGGTTTGATGAAGATCTGGACAAGCTCTTTGGGAGCTCTTTTCTCTCTGCAATACCGGAGGAACCCTCTGAGTTATACAAGGAGGACGACTGGGCAGAACTCACAGAAGTCGAGGAGACACCGGCAGAAATTCCTCAGCAAATACCTTCCCCCGATATTCAAACCCTTCAAAGGAAAGCGTCACGAACGGCAGAACACAAACGGGATGACTTGCCCACTATCGATATGCTGCACCGCCCCGCTAAATTATTCAGAAAGCTTGGCCCCTCCTTCCTGACAGTCAACGCCAGCACCTGTCCGCTTCTCGTCCAAGGCAGCAACCAAGCCAGTTTAGAGCATTTGGCGTCCTATTTGAGGAAATGGGCAAAAATTAACCAGAATGACAGTCTTAAAGTGTGTACCTTGCGTAGAAACAGACCTGTCCTGCTGACACCCATTGCATAGCGGCCTATATTGAAAGTTGAGACGGTTGAGTCTGCGTTCTTCTCGGACGTTATTGACACCGTATCCATCGAGCCAACCTATTCTAGAGGCCTACCGGAGGCGCTGAACCCAACGACGATACTGGCGTTCATTGAAGGCATCCTTGGGTACAAGGAGGTGTACACCAATGGAACGCGTTGGGTATTTAAATTGGATCTGGAGAGCAACTCGGAGACTGCTCATGGCAAAAGGTTTTGACGATTTGTACTGTAGTGCTGGCGACAGTTATGCAGCCACCGAATATTCTCAAACCCATTGTCACAACCAAGCATCTGTATGGGAGAAATCTTGTTTTAAGACTGTTATAGCTTATCGTTGGAGCGCTTACATTAACATTAAGCTTGACTTTTCAGCATCGTCTTCCATAAAAAAAGAGCAAAAGGTCGCTAGCGTTCACGAACAGAGAGCCTGGTTGGAGTATGTATTGTCAGAAATCCAGAGAATTAGACCGTCATACGCCACATGCTGAGTAACTGCGATCATGATGTGCAAACCGTGATGACACGATGCTGACATTTGCAGGACAAATAGCCACCATCCCGAATCCTTACCATAACACCAGCGCACGTCCGATATGTAGCGTGTATATCTGGAACCCAGAAGAAGATATGCAACGATACATTCAATTAAACAGGTACATCGCGAATACTCATCCAATTTGAAGTCAAACATGACCTTCATTTCTCTCAAGCTTACTACAAAGAGGAAATGGATTATTCATTGACATCACTTCACGTGGGAGTCCACAACCGCAATATGGTTTGAGAGGATCTCATATAAAGCGAGCAATTGCATCATCGAGGCCCTTCTCCAATCCTTTGTATCGACCTCCTAAACCACCACAAACTGGTTTCACCCTCTCAGTCTCTCACTTGCGAAACATGTCCACCACCAAAGACGCGACCTCACAGTCGGATATCAAGAAGATGAAGGCGGAGCCTGATGGGTCGTTCAAGCGCGCAGATGCGTCTTTCCGAAACACCATTGAGAAAGGCGGAAAATTCGAACCCGAGAAAGGTGTGTTTATTTGCCTACTGTTTTTCTGAGCGCTCTCTCATTCTAAACATAGATCGCTACCATCTTTATGTCTCCTATGCCTGTCGTGAGTATCCGATATGTCATGGCAAATTGGTAGAGCTAAATTGACCTACTATTCAGCGTGGGCGACTAGGACTCTTATAGTAAGGAAGCTAAAAGGGTTGGACTCTCTCATTCGTATGTCTGATTCCTTCTCTGAATGACATATCAACTGATGTAATGTCAGCTGTGACCGTCGTTTCTCCCCGCATGGGCTCAAATGGATGGCCATTCGCTCAAGTCGACGCATTCCCGGCCGCCGATGAAGATCCACTGTATCACTCCGAACACGTTAAGGATCTGTATTTCAAGGCCGATCCCAACTATGGTGGAAGGTTCGCGTCCATGCACAACGACCCTATCTCCGCTTTTTTGATCATATGGTCGCAGGTTCACCGTCCCTGTTTTATGGGATAAAAAGCTGCACACAATCGTCAACAACGAAAGCTCCGAGATCATTCGCATCTTCAATACCGCGTTCAACGAATTTATCCCCGCGGACAAGGCTGCGCTCAATTATTATCCGGAGGAACTTCGGGTGCAGATCGACGAGCTGAACGAGTGGATCTACCCCAACATCAACAGTACGGCGCGGCGATTTCTTCTTACGTTTGACTTGATGCTAATAGTTGTCCCAGATGGCGTGTACAGGTCAGGGTTTGCAACCACTCAGGAAGCCTATGAGAAAGCTGTCGTCGAAGTTTTCGATGCCCTCGACAAGGTGGAGAAGATCCTCAATGGGAAAGATTACCTCGTCGGCGACAGACTCACCGAGGCAGACGTGAGACTTTGGGTGACCATTGTACGCCTTTTCATCCATTTCGGGGGTTATAACTGACGCACGTCCCATGCGTTCGTAATGTCTCTCAGATCCGGTTCGACCCCGTCTATGTTGGACACTTCAAATGCAACTTTCGGACCATTCGAGATGGGTACCCGGCCATTCATCGGTCCGTGGATTAGCGTTTATTTACCTGTCATCGCGTGGAGTTCTAAATGCTTTGAATATGCAGCTGGATGCAGAAGCTCTATTGGAATAACTCTGCCTTTAAAGATTCGACTAACTTTGAGCATATCAAGACCCATTACTATTGGTCTCACGAAATGGTGAGTCTTTAGCCTGCCCGATGGCCTAACTTGAGCTTGATCGTTGACTTGCTCGGGCATAGATCAACCCCACTCGTATCGTCCCGAAAGGACCCGTTCCTAACATCTTACCGTTGTAAACAAGGTAAAGAATGCTGAACGACCGAAGACACCGAGTCTCCGGGTGTACTTTACCTTTATGATTCAATTCTATTGTAGCATGGGCGCCGTCGTAAAAATGTGATTGAAATGCATGCCTTGTTACTTCTACTTGGGTAAGTAATATGGTCCAGACTTGTTGAACCATCAACAGGTCGATTTGATTTTAGGTGTAAATAGCACATTTACCACGCACTATCCATGCACGTTGCACAAAGGTCCCCGAAGCGCATCAAGATGCCTCAAGATGATAATTTGTATCTGCGTAGAATTCACCGATTTTTAGACTTTGATCTGTACTAGTGTTGAAATCTGTAAAAATTGCAATTTCTTCCGTGCTGCTGCTGCCAGGATCCTATGTATGTAATGCTATCGCGACGCTATTAGTCTATATAAAAATGATTCTATTTTTAGCCAACGACGAATATTGAGTTTCTTTCATACATACGCTGCAGGTAGTCTTGGACACTCAAAAAGAGGCGAGTTGAAGTGTACAGACAGTCGGTTACAGATCGAATGGTAGGCTTTCTTAGAGGAGTAGAACCCGAGCATTTTTTGGCAATGGCGCCACACTAGTTTCAATGAGGCTCCATATTAGTAGAAGTAGATGTACTAACGTTTCTTGCTTTCCTCATGCCATGCTCTTAGCGGTAAGGACGACTGCTTTATTATATTATTTTGCGATAGCTGTCAATAAGTACTATGCCACCGCTAAGAGCTTCGTCGTGAATTCCAGCCAAAAAAAATCCAACTTTCCAGAGAGATTTTGGATACTTCATCTACCTCAAAATTTAGAGTTGTATTAATTAGAGGATATACAACATAGTTATCTATCGGCTCAAGACGCACAGATAGGCCCCACCTTCACCGTGAAGACTGTATCCCACCATGTTAGAGTTTAACTTCTTCCTGACTCTGCTTATATCCTTGTTGTGTCTACGATGACAGGCGCAGTATCTGTCTCGTAACCTGTACCTGTTCGGCTGCACAACAGACAATCTAGACTGCAACAGCTTGGATGTTTCGACTCTCGAGTTCCCAGCCTGACAAAAGCTCGGTGCATATTATTCATCGGTCGGTCCTAGACCCATGTATCGTCCGTACACCCACACCCACGCCTCCAAAAATTTCGAGTCCATGTGGAGAGGAGGGACTAGATTTCGGGAAAACCTCGCGGTCAATGGTGGTTAGTAGATATGGTTAGTAGATACTGGAAGAGAAGCGGCCAGGGTGGTTAATGCGTATTACACGTTCGTAAAAAAAAAAAAAAGGAAAACAATGGTATTACCTGGTGAATAATAGGCCATAAATTTATCGTGTGCAAAGTGGCTCGAGCGAGGACCCTGAAAGTACACTAAGATCCCTAGTGCCATGTTCGGATAAAAATTGAGATTTTTCGCAAAATGCTACCCAGAAAATTCGGATAAAAATTGGTTCCCCAAGGCCTGCCTGGGCGTTGTTCGGATAAAAATTGATACTTCGTGCGAGGTTCAATAGAAGACAGCGATGACGAGCCAGTCGGTGGAGGTTTTAATTTCGAGGATTACCTACATTTTGCCTTTGTAAATTGTCGTTTCGGTGATGCGATAGCAATACAGAGCGCCCGCTATGCAGGAAACGCAGAAAAGAAAAATCTAGTGATTTTCAATGCCTGATCCTGAATTCGGATAAAAATTGGGCTGGCGAAGGCATGGTTCGAAATTCGGATAAAATTGGCCAAAATGGTTCGGATAAAAATCGCGAAATTTGGGCGGTTTTGGATCAGGCATTTTGGTGTACTTTCAGGGGTCCTCTCGAGCGTACGAAATCAAATGAGCAAAATGCATCAAAGTCAACTTTGGTAGACGAGTCCCGGAATACAATCCTAACGGTAAAAATAATAAGTAAGCAATTGGAATACATAATGAATGTACAAAAGATTCCATGTCCTACAGTATGTCAAAGCGTATCTCCGCGGAAAAAGAGCTAGTTTTGTGTGCGAACAACAGGAAAAGAGGTGGGTCCATATCCAAACAGGTATACCAAGAAGGAAAGTAAAATGATAGTCCATGAAATGTCGTTAGATTTTGTTGTAACAGCCAGTTTTGCCACGTCCTCTGGGTGACGGATCATAGGACAAAAAGTGCCCCAAACATCGAGCCGATGACGGCCGACCCAACGGTGAGAATGAGTCGCTCCGATCCATCCGTGAAGGCAGCACGGGTAGCCGCAGAGCTAGAGGTGTTCGCCGGACTTGCGCCTGACGAGGTGGGAGCAGGCGTCTTCGCACTACCCGAAGCACCCGAACCCGAAACACTCTGCGAGGAAGCCGAGGAGGTAAATGATGGTGTCAATGAGCCTCCGGCGCCACTGCCTGAAGATGGAACCGAGCTTACTGCCGATGAAGCACCAGAGGAGGTAGCGCCTGGCGGGGCGATGGCGGTGCCAGAAATCAAGAAACCATTAGCGATGGTACTCGAAGTCGTGCACGAAGACGAGGCAGGGACTGGGTGAGCAGCAGGCGTCGCAGGTTGGCCTTGGAAGAATGTCGAGGTGCCGTAAACGCCCATGGGCTGTAAGGAGAAAGATTGGGCATCGATCAGTATTCGCTACGAAAGATAAGGAGAAATTTTGTAACCTCGCCGCTGTCTGCTGCGCATTGGTCAAATCCAGAGCCATAGTTTCCTGGCATGTTCCATGCACACCCCATCACGTCATAAATATGTTGGCAGAAAGTGGGAGCCATGGGTCCAGGTTTGCATGCGCGGAAGCAGAATTCACTGTCAGAAAGGAAATTCTTGAAGAAATTAGTATATATTCGTAGTCGATTATCGAACTGTGGGCTCACTGTCCACTCGTGAAGCTGTTGCAGCGGTCCAAAGGCAGTAGAGAAAACAAGGCCGCCGATGGGGTTTCCTGTTGCAATTGTCAGACACCAACTTGACGCTCGACACTGACAGTGGGGATCCTACCATTTCCATCTGCTCCATGGGGATCCAACTAATTTTCGTTCGCGTATCAGACCATTGTGTATCAAAAATATCGGCCGAAAGAACAACATACCTCTCCCTAATTTTAAGTCGAGCACACGGTCAAGATTTTATGTCAATCATGGAAAAGCAATGGGATTTAAGCTCACCCCTCCATCAGGCCCGACTGGCACATTGATCAGCGTCAAGTTGCCAATCCCTAGATAAGTATAATGATCGTGAGATTTCATCGTTCGACTTGTCGAGACCATCCTTACCAGTTACTTGGACAAAATCTGGTGTCTGCACAAAGTGGGCACCTGTAATTGCACCGTCGGGAATGAGGCGGGTGCCAGTACCATTCTTCATTATAATGGCACGTCAGTATTTTTAGAAGGGCTGCCGAGGACGGAGAGCGCACTTTGGTGCACCAAGCGACCTCGATTCGCTGCGAGATAGCGTGGTGAGTGAGTGAGACTCGTCAAATTTTAACTTTAGGGAGGAATTCCTACTTCTGTGTTCCCGATGGTGGAATCTGGGCCCGGATTCGGAGGAGCAAAGATACAGAAATCGGTGAGAGAGTTTACTAAGTGGCGCCAAGATCTTCAGCAACATGAGAGAAAGGTAATTATGAATGCCGTGACGTACTGTACGCATTCTGGCATTCCGAGGTTTGGTTCAGACCCGTCCCACACTGGTTGGTTCCCGCTTGTCCCTCCTCGGTTGTTGGGGGTACATTTGAAGGAAGATAGGTAGCACTGTAAGTCTGCGCATTTGCGTATCCAGCCAGGAAAAGTGCGGAAATCGTGAAGGCGCTGGAAAGGCGAGACATCCTGACCACGTAAATTAGGGAAGAAAAATCGTAAACAATAGAGGGGAAGGATGTAGTTGGGGTAAAAGCCTCGCCGCCAGCAAATGTTCAGTTTCCACGCCAGTCCAGACCTATCCTAAGTATAGAATTCTGGGCTACGGAACATTGCACTCAGCGAATGGGTTTCCGCGTCCTCGAGCGTGTGCTAGGGAAAGTTAGGCCGGACGTGCCGGTCATGGTGCCGGGCAGGGTGAAAATAATGCGTCAGCTGATTGGCTGGCTAAAAACCCCCCACATGCTGCATCACAACCTCATTCACACTGTGATATGCTTTCGGATTTCCGAACAACGTCATGCATCACGCTCTGGCAAGAGATTTCGTTCGACCCAGGTCATATAGGTGAGTAAAAAGAAAACCTCTTCTTTGAGCGCTGTTTACAATCGACTTGCCGGCGCTACATTGTATCCGACGATTCCGACCCCATCGCGGTGAGGAGCACGAAGGAACACGGTTACTGACAGTGAAGGTGAAGATACTTGAGCCTGTTCAGTGTCGTGCATTACTAGCTAGTACTAGCCGGAGGACGAGCAGGAAGACTTTTTCTAATTGGTGCAGGATTTAGCGAGCCGCAAGAAATCGCGAACCCTGCAGCGAAGCAGAGCGAAGCGCGCACCCGATCCATCCGACTTTATCGCGCGAGGAACATGATCGCGGCCAATATCGTGGTGTACATTTTTAATCCGGGGTTGACATTTGCTGTAAGTATCGCGAGAATTCTTAAGGATCTGTATCTGTGGGTGTTGTGACCTGTTTAGCAGCTGTTTTTGACATTATTGGCGGCTTTGTCTCGATGTCATTGGATCCATTCAATCTACCATAGCGAGGTCGAATCTTCGGGAGATCAATGCCAGTTCTCAGCATCCTCTCTCACAGCAATTTCTGACCACGATGCACGTAGCTTTCACGAGGTAATTCTCTCCAAGCTACGTTTGCTTACTATGCAACTTGATGGCAGCATCCTTTTTTCTCAAGTCAATGCTCTTACCGTTTCCCAGACATTTTTCTGCTGTATGGATCTTGAGCCAAAAATGTCTATAATCATGCGTACATTGCGTAGTTTATCTTTCGACATAATCAGTGGCGAAAGTCCACTGTCATCCTATTCAAGCTCCAGTTATGCGGTGGGTCCGGTCCCGTCGTCCACCTTCTCTCCCTTTTTCGTCCTTACCTCTTTTGACTTCTCAGGCGTAGATAGCGGCTTTGAGCGCATCAGGAAGGTTTGCATTGTCGTGAAGCTGATTATCGTGTCAGCACTGCATTGCTTTTATGTGGTCCGTTCCTTTCGATTAAGAACGCTGTACGGAACCTGTGTGGAATGTGGGGTAATGAGGTCAGTTGGCACGATTTAGGAGGGGAGGACAGGTCTCGTGAGCATGGAACAGTTTCGAATTCCCCATTTACCAATAACCGTACCTTTGGCGATCGAACTCGGCAAACACCTGACGAACCCACATATCACCCTGAACTGAAACTGGATCTTACCCAGTTGAATCTCACCGGTTTCTGGTCATTCATATAAAAGATTCCCTTCGGCTCTTGGGTTATGCGTGTCCTATTCGCGTTCTAAATACTCTCAGTTCTGCTTTCGTCATGCCAGACCTCCTCAGCCTCGTCCACAACAGTCTTAACTTGCAGACACTCGCCTTGTTGGTGTCAGCAGGTTTCATACTAGCGCATCTTGTTCCATACTTCCTCGATCCTCATGGAATTCGACAATACCCTGGTCCTTTCCTTGCAAAGTTCTCTGATGCCTGGTTAGGCTGGGTTAGTAAGAACGGACACCGCTCGGAAGTCGTTCACGAGCTGCATCAAAAATATGGTTCGTGAGATTCCAGGAAATATCTGTTTAAATTATAGAGGCCAACGTCATTTTTAATTGTCAACAGGCCCCTTCGTTCGGATTGCACCCAACCACGTCTCTATTGCCGAACCCGACGCACTTGGCGTGGTATACGCTCATGGAAATGGCGCTCTCAAGACAGAGTTCTACGATGCATTCGTGTCGATCAGACGCGGTGTATTCAACACGCGCGACCGTAACGAACACGCGCGCAAACGCAAGATCGTTTCGCATATCTTTTCCCAGAAAAGCGTCGTCGAATTCGAACCACACATTCGCCTGTACGTTGGAATGCTGATCCAGCAGTGGGATCGTCTTTACGACTCGGCCTTGAAGGGTTTATCAGGAACAGAGGGCGAGGGCTGGAAGGGCAAAGGTGGCAGACTTTGGTTGGATTGTTTGCCATGTAAGCACGTTATTTCGCTCATGCCTCATTTCCAGACAGACTCCTGACTCTATTCGTACCAGGGGCCAATTACCTTGCATTCGACATGATCGGTGACCTCGCCTTCGGCGCTCCTTTTGGCATGATCACAGCTTCAAGGGATTTGGCCGTCGTACCCAAGAACCAACAAGACGCAATGAATAACTACGGCAGCAAAACTTCAGAAGTGGAGGTCGTGGAGATCCCTGCAGTCCAAATCCTGAACGGCAGAGGGGAATATTCCATGTCGATGGGCGTATTGCCTGCTTGGTGGCGCCCTTATGTCCGCAATCTGCCTTGGTACAGCAAAGGCCAAAAGGATGTAAAGTCCCTGGCGGGGATTGCCATCATGGCCGTCGCGAAACGCTTAGGAACTCCGAGCGATAGGGTTGACCTTTTGAGTAAGCTTCAGCAGGGGCGTGATAGCGATGGAAACCTTATGGGGAGAGAAGAACTGACGGCTGAGGCTCTCACTCTTCTGATTGCTGGTTCCGATACGACATCCAAGTAAGCCAAGGAAATTTATCTTCTCTGGTATCTCCGGGCTCTAACGCATGATCTTCTTCTCAGTTCGACGTGCGCCATTCTCTATTACCTCGGCCGCAATCGTCAGACCCAGGAGAAACTGCACAAAGAGCTGGACGAGCAACTCGGCACGGAAGATGAACTGGTCGCGACTGGACAACAAATCAAACGCCTCCCTTACCTCGACGCCTGCATAAACGAGGGCTTGCGGCTGCATTCCACTTCTGCCTTGGGTCTTCCCCGCATCATTCCCGAAGGAGGTATGACTGTTATGGACCAATTTTTCCCTGAAGGGACTATTCTCAGCGTTCCGAGTTACTCTATTCACCGCGACAAAAACATCTGGGGAGAGGACTTCGAGGAGTATCGACCCGAGCGTTGGTTCGAACTTGACCAGGCGGACATCCAGAAAACCTTTAACCCATTCTCTGTTGGTCCAAGGTAAGATTCTTACTACTGAATCTTGCTCGTGGAGCCGTTATTGACGTGTATCGCAGAGCTTGTGTTGGACGGAACTTGGCTTTCATTGAGTTGCAGATCATTGTCGCGTCAATCATGCGTAGATATGACATCGTCCTTGAGAGCGCCGACCAAAAGGTCAGTTTCTTTCGATCGTGCTTCCTGTGTTGCTTCAGTGTTAACGTCTTTGCTCCTCTAGTTGGAGACTCGAGAAGGCTTCCTTCGGAAACCCCTGGGATGCAACATAGGAATAAAGCGACGGGAGTTGTAAGCGCAGTCCATGCACACATGCTAGTGCAAAGTGAAGATTCGGTCGTCTCTCATTTGTCTTCTCTGTTTGCGTATCTAGTCTGCTTGATATTTTATGTTGATCCTGAGCTACTCTCAGATGTACCTGTACTTAAACACCGCTTATTTCGAGATTCCATGTTCGGCATGTAGTATTCGAAGACTGCTCGCAACAAGCATCAGTTGTTGACTGCGGCTCGGAACACGCGGCATTGTAAGTATATACAAAGGCCATCCATGGGAATCTCGATTTCTGCGACTGGGTGCTGCTCGATAAGCAGGGTCGACTCCACGACTGGCTTTTTATATCGCGTCGAGACTTGGGGGCGCTATGAATAGCATTAGCATCTTTTCACAGAGGTATATGTAGAAAAACAGAACAAGTATCTGGCACACACGCACGACTTGGCAGTCGCCACCGATGGCGTTGCAGACAGAGACGCACACCAGCACAGACTCGGCGCCAGCTAATACAGCCCCTCCACCACCGAACGATGTACAACACACTGCTTTCTCGCCGGCCGGATCTCCTCCCCTCATTCTGGCCTTCCTGGCTATAGGTCTCTTCTCTGCTGCGATGATCATTGTGTTTGGATGGCGGCGGATCCAGCTTGGACGAGCGTTTACCGTGGGGGGGATCCCCATAAACCATGCAGCATCAACGAATCGGACGAACATTCTCCCTAACAAGCCAAAGCTTTGGGAGCCGTGGTATGCCGATGAAGTTACATGGTCGCAGGTGTCAGGGAATACGGAGAAGGGAGCCGGTTACTACGATGGGGAGTGGGCCAACATGCTGGTAAGTGCTGTCTCTCAACATATGCCAAGCATGTGCATAATCAATAGGCGCGCGTGGGCTTATTAATTAATGTTCCATGTTACAGCCTCTGGCGGCTAAAGCAGTGTCGACGGATATCGGCGTGGTTCCAGAGGATTCTAAGCCCTCGAACACGCCCTCGACCTCGCTCCATCGGAATCTGCTCGACCCACAGCGACAGATCCTCAGGAGTCTGTGGCCACGATCATGGCGGCACCACCCATCTAAACCCCACGAAGCACACGAGTTACAGTCGACAGACAAGTCACCTCCTACGTCCAAAACGCTGCAAGTCGGCGTGGCCATCATAATGCCTTCCCCACATTTCCCTATTTATGTTAAGGAACGGACAGATACAAATACTGAATACCATGAGGAAGAGAAATCGCGGAAGAGAAAGGAGATTACCGAATTTTCAATCGGACTCTATGATTGTACCTGGGAATAATCCGGATTGTAATGACATATAGCATACACTGTCAAAACATACTATCGCTCTAAGCACGAATGTCCTATGATATATGGTAGTCCATGTGAGAGTGGCGACATATAAATAATCAAGTGAGTCGTAGGGCAAGTGGGTCGTAGGATAAATAAATTAATAAATAGAATGCAAGTGAGTCCACACAAGATCTTGCGTATCGATGGAAATGCAGTAGGTATAAAAAGGAATCTAGGGTATATGTGGTATGGAGTGTGTATGCTAGTAAGAACAGGTGACAAATAAATAATGGATCGACTTGAAGATGGATGGATGAAATACTTTCGATATGGTTGAGTCCACATGAGAGTGAGCGCGTACCGCTCGAAATGTGTTGGATACACAGAATCCGGGTATTTTGAGAGATGTTATCTTGTCCTGCGCAAGGTCAAGATGCAAGTGTTATCCGTCTCCACTGAAACAGATAGCCCACCAAACAAGGTGTGCTGGAGCAAACAATCCACACGCAAGACTCCATTCTGGCGACACTCGCCGCTGTCCATAGCCGCTTTCCAACGATTGTCGAAAACGACTTTGATTCTTTCCTGCTGTCTTTCGGACAGCTCGTTCCACTCGTCGTGTGAGATACGTCGAGTGACTGTAGTGTGAATGGCCTCGAGGACATCCCCGACGGTAATGCCTTCCGGACGACGGAGCTTTATAGGCCAGTCTCCAGAAAACAACCCGCATGTTATGTCAAGGGAATCGAGCGATGGTAGTGTTGCGGGTTGGGCGAGGTTGGCGAATGTGAGGGGTTCATTGGGATTGGGATTGGCGATATCGCGTGCGTTATCGGGCGACTCGCGGAGGTCCCAGTAGACGGGACAGACATGGCCCGGAACAACGTCGTGTTGTGAGTAGACGAGGAGTGGGTGGATGGTGAAGTTGGACATTGTGGATGAGCAAGAAGGAAGGAATGTAGACCTTCATTGCCTTTATACCGGACCTCTCAAGCCGATACAAGACAGGAGCCCTGGTGTAGAGAAATAACCATCCTCTCAATGACATCCCGACTTGAAAGCAGAATAAGGAAGGAGGCGGGTATGTGTCGTCATAGTTAGTACTGGCTGGGACACCGCCACGCTCATACAGCCATCGTTGATAGGCGATCACTTTGGGCCGTATGCAGGGACACTACCTCCGAAGACATGCCTAGGCTTGGCCGTTCTCCACTAACACGGCCGGTTAACATGGGGCAGAGTAGGGCGAGGGTTGAGGTTACGGCTCACCTGGATACTTAAGCACTGCCTCGCCGTCCCGACGCCTGCTACTCCGATCCCGAAGGAATGTCATTGGCCATCCCACAGCATTGATGAACGCAGGATACACGTGTAACGGCATTGAAGCATAAGGCGAGCGAAGAGCCGGAGACAATGGACTGTCGAGATATCGTTAAGCGCCGAAGAAACTTTCATAAATCATTAGGCTATGCATACCTAGTTGGTAAAATTTTGCATTGTATAATGGTTGCCATAAATCCATAGAGCCGTGCTCATTGCGACATCCTGCATTCCATAATTTCCATTTGTGAAGGTAAATGCGAAAATGCGGATTCCTTTGCAAAGAGGCGTTCTTCAAGCTCCGCTGGATGGTGACTCCTCTCGAAAACCATTGTCGATGACATCGGTGACAAAGTCTGGGTTGGTTGTGTTAGATGGCTTACTCCCGTAAACATAGCGTTTGTCGGGTATCGAGATATCGGTAGATTCGAAGCATCGCGTCGAACTCTGAATTCGAGACAGAGAAAGAGAACAGAAAAAAGCAAAGAAATCACCAGACGAGAGTTGTTGACTTTCCGCCCTGAACCTTAATTTTTATTTGGGATATGGAATTCTAGAAAGTCCGCCCCGCCTTTGTTTACTTTGGTTCTCGACCGAAAATAGGCAGAGCGCGGGCAGCCGTTCATCGGGCCGCAAACGCTCAAAGTCCGGATCCCTGTTGGCTCACAGGAGCTGCAGGCCCAACGGCGGGATGACACACGCATAATACTTAAAAGATAATTTAAGTGATATTTCTACAGAGAAAAGTACATACACGGCGAGGTAAGAAACGGACAGGTTAATACTAAGTATGCAATGTACATAGGCCGCTCTGGTTACGTAGTTGACATTGAGAAGGAGCATTGTTGGTGACATACCTGGTGGGCCTCCCACTGCCTGGATCCCCCTTCGTGTTCCTCCACTGCCCATGCTCCTGCGGTGCTGGCGAGTGTTTGTGTTTGTGGGTGGGTTGTAAGCGTCCACGGGCGGTCCAGGGGTGTTCGTGGGCGTCTGAGGTGTTCGCGAGTGGCTGTCGGTTGCTCGCGAGCCTTCGTGGGTGACGATAGACATCCACAGGCGGTCGAGAGGGGTGTTCGTGCCTAGCCGCACGTAACCGAGGCTCGGGGCTGTCTGAGCGTGTTTCAAGGGTGGTCAATGGAGATCATGGGCGGTTGGTCAGAGTTGTACGCCAGTGGTGAGCAATTTGCACTCACATCTCGCACCTTCCTCCCACTCCGTTCTCATGATAGAGTCTTGTAGCTCGAGTCCGTTCGGGCTCTCGTGCACCATCGAGACCGCCGCCCTGAAGTCGAAGAAGAACGGCTGGGGCGAGATGCCCGCCATGACCATGGTGCAAGTCCAGGGGTACCGCTAATGAAGGCGCAGATTCAGTTCACGCCAGCAGGTCGCAAAGGGGGGGTTCTGGAGGTGAGTTCAGCGGGGATGATGGTGCCAAGTAAGAAAAGCAGGAGTTATTCTTAGCACGTAAGTACCCATTTCGGACAATGAGCCAAAGTAAACAAAGGCGGGGGCGGACTTTCTAGAATTCCAAATCCCAAATAAAAATTAAGGTTCAGGGCGGAAAGTCAAAAGTGCCAGACGAGTGACTTCATATTTGGCACTATTTGGTTGATATCGCCTTCAACATCGTGGGACTCGGCAGCGAAGCAACCACATGGATAGCGCGATAATCGACAAACATTTCTCCTCACAACTAGATCTCTATCATCAAAAAAATGCATACATTTAACGCGCACAACACGGAGAATTTCATAAGAAAAGCGTTAATTATGTTGGCGCTGTCTTATTGACTCCCAATCCCAACCGGAAGGCCTCTTTCATCAATCCAAATGTCCATACCACTCTTCGAAGCAGAAGCAGCCGTATTCACGGCGATTCTTGCGACTTTAAGTCTCCTGACCCTTCTCACTTCGTCGTTAAAACTCGGACAGTTTCTCTTGCGTTTTCCTGCTGAAAGTGTTATCGCAGGCCTGAAGGGAGATCCTTTCAACATCGCGAAAGAAGAAGATTTCTCGGATGGATTCCCGACGCGTTCTACTGACCATTTCTGGGCTAAGGTATGCATGAAAATTCAAGATGATTGGTAGTATGCTGATCTGAATCCTGATTCTTAGATGTTGGGACGTAAGATAGTATTGGTCTTTCTCCAAGTCATAACCTTCAGCGCATGGCTACAGCGTTATGGCAAGGGTTGCTCTTTTGGCCTGTGCGGTAGAGAAACGACTCATTTGACGGACGGACTTTACATGTTTCTTGCTGCTTGTCTCCTCGCTGTCGCGGTTTTCCCTCTCCTCAGCCAGGAGAAGAGCCAGAGCCATACGCGCTCCATTTCGCATTTATCGTTCCTTTTCACAGTCAAAGTCTTTTTGCTGCTCACAATCACCATGCTGCCTGTCAAGGCTGTGCAGGCTTCATCAAACCTGTATTAAAACTTGGATGTGTGGACCATCGATGTCGTCTGCACTGTTATATCCTGGGAAATCACGATCACCACACCGCTAGGCCCCCCAGTCCACTATCCACAGGAGAAGATCTATTCGACCAAGACTCTATCCTCTTCGGGAGAATTTCCTGAAGACAACGTGTCGACAGAAAATGGTACGTGCGCACACAGCTTATCTCACGTTGAACTCGGTCCTGACATCGACTTTCATCAAGTTGTGTCTCTTTATGGCACGTTGTTCTTTTCGTATGCCACCAGGGTCTTTTTCCTTGGAAGATCGAAGAGCTTGATCACTTTCGACCAACTCCCTCTCCTACCAGCCAATTTACGTGCAGCTGTCAATCTATCCGAGATGAAATATGCGATGCGCTATGTTAAGATTCCTTTCGGAATGCTGACCCGACTGGGGTCTGGGTTCCAACTTGCCTACCCGCTCCTCCGAGTGAATCTTCCCTTGATAGGTGGTCTTCAGCTCATATCGGCTTTGGCAGCCGTCATGTTTTATTGATTCAACTGTTCCTTTCGTATCTGGAAAGAGATCCCGGGCGCAAAGAAATGTCTTGGGGCCTCCTCTATGTCGCGGGCATTTTCATAACCCAGTGTGCGCTGGTAATCGGTGAGACGCGTTTGTGGTATATGCCTTCTTGACCACTCATTGCGAGTCTAGTCAACGCCCAGCTTTGGTCCATATCCAGCAATAATCTTCGAACACGCCTCAGTTTACAGTTGAACTCTTCTGTATGCCAAGACGTTAGTCAGGAAAGATGTGCCTAGTTCGAGTTCAGGTGGATCACCTTCCGACGGCGACAGCTCAGAGACATCCGCAGATTTTTCAAGCAAGGCGGAGGTGATGACGCTTATGACTACGGATGTCGGGCGCGCCCGCGAGCTGGCGAGGCATATCTTTACTTTAACAGGTACCTCGTCTTCTCTTATGTGCTCATTCGGACATGTTTCAACTATGACTCGTAGATTTTTCCATCGGCGTTTCGATTGGAACATACATGCTCTACAACCTCCTCGGTAAGTACATGCCATCTCATCCTCCAACAAATGGCATTAACATTGCTGTTCATGTAGGTGTCTCGGCTTTCGTTGGACTTACTATTGCTGTGTTTTTGGTCCCTTTGAATCGACTCGCAGGGAAATTTGTGGTTGCGTACCAGCAAAACGTCATGAAATGCCGCGATGAACGCGTGGCGTTGACAAATGAGGTTTGTTGCTGGTGGTTTAATGTCCGTAAAGTTACCATTGACCATATTTTTCTCTGTGCAGTTCCTTGGTGCGATTCGTATGATCAAGGTTCCTTGAAGTTCCCCGTATACTGGTCACAATATAATTACTGAATCTCTGGGGTTCCTAGTCCATGGCTTGGGAAAGAAGTTTCGAGAAGCGCATTCTCAAAGTCAGGGCAAGAGAGCTGAAGTACCAGAAGCAGATCTTTCGATTTGAGGTCGGCATCGCCTTCGATTTAGGGGATTTCATTGAGATAACACTAAAATACGATTTGCGGACTCTGTGGAATTCATTGGAGTTTGCCTCACATATACCGAGCTTATTGTGTGGACTAATACTTGTTCGCCATTCTTTTCTAGGAACTCTATCCCGCTGTTATTCGGATTGGGTTGCTTCTGGCATTTCGCTGTGGTACGCAGAGAAGAGCTCACTCCTACCATTGCTTTTACGGCTGTAAGTTCACGAATGCTATTCAAGGCCAAAGTTTAAATGATAGCCTCTATAGATCGTCAGTGCGTTGTGATGCAACCTGTGACCGCCAGCCAGGCTTTTTGACCTTTTCTTCTCAGTCTTCGATGAAATCAAATACGCCCTCAACGAGCTCCCAGAGTTTCTTGTAGAGGCCTTGCAGGTAATGACCATATCTATTCATTATTTGCATTTCCTTAACGATATGGGAAGGCTTTCGTATCGCTTCGAAGGATCGAAACCTACCTCAACGTTGCAGAGGTCAAGGTTAGGCCCGCTGGAAACTCCTCCCAACAAGCCCTCGAAGTCGCCCTTCATTCAGCCATGATCAGTTGGCCGCAGATACGAGCTTCGAGTTCGCATGCCGAGCAGTCAATTTCTACGCCACGGACCAGATTCTCGCTAATCAACATCTCGACAACTTTTCCTCGAAGAGAAATTTCCCTCATTTGCGGGAAAATAGGCTCAGGAAAGACGCTTCTTCTGCTTGGTGGGTAAAATGCCTTTCTTTATTTGGAACCCTTGGTTGAACGATTCTCGTACCACAGCTTTATTGGGCGAGGCGGATGTCCTGGCAGGACACGTTTCATGCCCTCGCTCGGCGGTTGATTCATACGCATTTTTAGCAAACATAGATGAAACGGAGAATTGGACTGTTGATGGGATATGTGCATATGTGCTGTGTCAGAACTCGGAGACAATTTTTCGACAGGGTAGTATACATTCTACTTTTGGTTTCAATCATTCCCACCTGCTAATGGCGTTCTCAGAGAGAAACAACTGCTTTGCATGGCCAGAGCCCTTCTTCGACGTTCAAAGGTATTGCTTATGGATGAGGTCCGTTGTTGAAAATTTTGTCTAAAACATTGGAGACCTGACAAACTCTTGAACTTAGGCCACGGCAAGGTAGTCAAGTCCTACCCATCTTCACGCGAAATACTCACATGTTTCACAAGTGTTGACTATGCTACGGACGAAATCATAAGCAAGACAATCAGAAAGTAGGCCAGTCTACTTGAACCGTCGAATCACTTCGTGTTGACCTCCATGACTCCAGAGAGTTTGCTGATAGCACTATTATTACTATTGCACACCGACTGCGCACAGTCATCGACTATGATCGCATTGGTTATACTTCAAAAGTATGCCTACATCTACTAACCTATATTTATTCTGTGATAGATCATGGTGATGGATGAAGGCAAGATCGTGGAGTTAGACAGGTATGAAGCAACTAGCCATCATTTTGCTTCCAAAACAGCTGACGCAACTTTCCTCAGTCCTCGGACGCTGATAAACGACAAGGGCTCCAGGTTCCATATGCCGTGCAAGGCAGCTGGGCCGGAGGAATTCGCCAGACTAATGGCGATGGCAAGGTGAACACATATAGCCCGCCGGCTATGCAGATTGGCGCCCACTGGCATCGTAATGATTGGAGGCAAAATGGAGGTAACGCTAGACAACGGAGAGGCATTGACACAGAACGAGTTGACGTATATTGAAGTTGGTGATATGAAAGAGGAAATGTTAGCAAGAGCAGTAAGAGAATTTATTGGGAATTCGGTGTTCACTGTGGATGGTCATTGCCATTGCTCATTGGCAACGAAGAAAATCTTCAAGGGCGTTACTAAATAGTAATAGTAGGCAGCGGGTGGCAGTCACTCGAGGCGCCTTGCTGGAATCAATTTCTACCTGCGATGCAAAGCACAACCGTTGCTAGTCACATCCCAGCAGGCTGACTTTGTACACGACTCCGAGTAGGTAGCAGTTGCGATTGGTGCGAAAATGGCGCGTGATGATCGCTGTTGTTTGGATCTGGTGCTGAGTGCAAACACGACGCTTGGCTTTCCTCCTCCACCGCCCACTGCCATGGCCTCCGCATCGCCAGTTGTGTTTCACCAACCTAAACATGTCCATACAGAAGGGTACAATTCGCACCACGCTCGAGCACGCCTACCTGTGATACCCGATTTGCGCTTCGAATACAGCTACCTGCGCAGCATACGGCCATATGTCGAAGTCGAAGTCGAGAGAGTCGGAGGCGCCTCGGAGAATCCATATACGGAGGTAGAATTGGTCGACCAGACTCTGGTAGAGGAGGGATACGAAAAGCTGGATACTTCTCTTGAGATCACCAGGATAGAGAAGGAGACGGAAGTCACGGTGGTGCGACCTTCAGCTCCGTCGGGTCCGTCAGAGATCATTCGCGTGCAGTGGAAGAAGGTTATCTGGGTGACTATGCGCGACCAGGTCATCAGTCCACTGCTGCAAGGGGCCCTGTGGTAAGCGCGCCCTGCTATATCAACTTGGGGTAGTCCACTGATATTCACATTTGCGACAGGGCACTCGCAAGTTATTACTTGACACCATTCTCTGCCCAGATCGGTTCCCGGATGGGCACATTCGTACACGAGCGCATGCCGACTAAAGAGGGGCTTGGAGTTACATGGCTGCGGAACTGGGCTAAAAACATT
Source organism: Flammula alnicola (assembly GCA_015499995.1). Classification (NCBI taxonomy): domain Eukaryota; kingdom Fungi; phylum Basidiomycota; class Agaricomycetes; order Agaricales; family Strophariaceae; genus Flammula; species Flammula alnicola. The sequence continues at coordinate 92,257 of JADNRV010000056.1, forward strand.
GGACTCTCGAGTGGGAGCCATAATGCCAATATTCAAACACAGAGGACATCCAATACAAGTAGCTTCAGATACTGAGGGTATAAATTATACTATACAATCTGTATGTTTTACAGCACAGCCGAAAAGCTTGATTACGGCGTCGCTTCGATCCAGGCGTTGACCCACATGTATTTCGAGAACGCGACGTACAACCACCGGAACCAGACCATCTGGCTCTCATGGGCCTGCATGGACATGAGAGCTTTCAAATATCCCTCATACCCGGTAATGAAGACAGGCATGGCCTGCGCGTCATAGTTCAGGGGAATGGCAGGCGTCAAGAGTTCGGGATAGTAGATGCTGAGCACGTCGATAATGAGCTTTTCCAACCGCTGCATGCCGCGGAACGCGTACATCTCAACTTTCCCTAAGGAAACTGAGAGGATGCTGATGTATTTGTATTGGAGAGAGGTCGAGACCAAAGTGAATAGGCGGATAGTCTGTTTTGACGACGTTTCCCCGAGGTTTTTAATCAGGGTCTGGGCACCCTCAGGCAAGGATTTGTGGTTGGGATGGGATGATACCCCAATTTCGTCGAAGGTTAGTATCTGGGGGTGAAAGAAAATCTATGAGCAGAGGTTGAGTTTAGAGATGAGGGAGATCCATACTGTGTCGATTTTGAGATTAAGCACATAAGGCTTGAGGGCGGTCGCAATAACAGTAGGATCCCAGTGCGCCGTCATATTATCCTGGAGCTCTCTGCAAATCCAAACGGTTTGTGAGTTTCCGGTCATATGGGACACGTTTGAGTGCGTACGGGTGGTCAACAAGCCATCTCCTCGTTGCCGGAACTCCAAGGATGTCCAAGCTACGAACGAGCTCAGTCCTCCTCGTCTCTCCAAGTCCTTCAGCGTTGCCATTTGACAAACACACATGGTAGAAATTGATAGACGCGTGCGCTGATTTTTCTGCGAGCGATACGATAGTCGGCGCGAAAAACATAGACTCGTCATCTGGATGAGCCGTCACGAGCAGAATATTTTTGGCGACCACGTCCCATTCCTTTGGTTTCTGAGTAACGAAGAGACTGTTTGACTCGAGAGGTTGGTAGAGGGCGCCTATGAGCAAGGAGACTACGAGGACGAAGATTGCTGTTGATGAGACCATTTTGAAAGTCTCAACGACAAGTCAAGAAGCCTTGTATTTATAGTCTAACTTGAAGTATAGTATACTACTCCGACTCGAAAGCATTGATACTGTTTGTCACATGATCTACCAATGAACTAATTTATCCGAGCAATACCCGAATAGGTTTTAATTACCAGCCCAAGTATGCATTTGTCGCATAAAATACGACGCATTCGTCGAGCTTTGAACTATGCTGTTTGCTCTAAAGTCGAAATTTAGAAGTACTAAGTCCTCGACATCACATTTATGTGTATTTGATCAGACGCGATCGCGTCGCGTCGCGTCGCGCCCGAGTCGGCAATGAGCCCAAAACACACGCCTTCAGGATATATAGTGATTCTGCGGGCCTTCAGGCTCCTTGACACTTTATACGCCAGCCAGTATCAACTAAATTGTGTATCAAATCCAACTCCAAGCCTTCACTTGCCAATCGCTCAAATGTATCTTCAACATGAAAGTCTGCATCCCTCACGGTCTTTACTTTAATAATAATAAATATAAGCAAGGCACCCGTTTCGGAAGCGATTCGAGACCATCGATGATAATACATCACCAGTGGTTAGATACGTATGTAGACAATTCTAGCTCTTTGAGGCTAGGAAGGACAGTGTGTGTCCCTGGAAAGATCTCGCCTGAATTTAACACTTCCATAGTTTGGTCTGTCAAGCGACGAATGTGCAGTGTCATCTCCGTGACCTTTGACAGGGACGGAACCAGCAATCAGAAGTAGTCCACAAATTGTGTTTCGTTGTGAGAATCGATGTAAGGACTGTAAAGCACGAATGGATCCAACAAACATGCCGATCGGGAAATCATCCCAAGAAATGGGTCCCAATCATCATGGCAATCGTGTAAGGAGTCGCAGACCGACGAGAAATGTAGCTGGGGAAGAGTGAGTCTTTGAAATAACGCTCCAGGATTGCTAACTTCATTGAGTGCTAATTCTTGTAGGTTGTAGAGCATGAGGAAAACATATCCTGGGTAATCGCATTCTTCAAAGGACATAAAAAAAACCTTGAGCTCCTCGAGAAAATTGCATTGCGATACAGCCGAGAAAAGGAAGAAGTAGTAAACTTCGCGCAGTTCAAGAGCTCGTAACTGCGACCATGGAGCCTGAGGGTGCACTGGCACCACGGCATCGATAATCAAATGCCCCAATCTCAGGGTGTGAAGGGTGGGGGATTTCTGAAGAAAACATCATGCAAGAATCCAGCTGCCGGATTTATGATATAAAGTTCGAGGCTTTTAAGTGACTTGAGGATCCCGTTCTTCACGTATGTTCCAAAATAATAAGACACATCCAGGAGACTGGCATACGTGATGTTGAATGTAATATGTCTCCATCTGCTTGAGTGGAGGGACATCGATTCAATAATGGATTTGAGCTGGTATCGCTGACCAAATGTGTAAAATGCGACCTTGAGGTCGAGGGCAGCTCTTTTTTCGATCCAGCCACAACTTGAAGCGCTCCACTTGGGGTCCTGTAGGCTCTCGAATAACAATTGACGACTAGAGTGTTGACATGGCTAGAACGACGTTCTGCCAATGAGCGGAAACCCGGCTGAGGAGTGGTGCGTCTGGAGTATAGCGACAACCGTGGTGCGGAATAGATGTGATTCTCGATTTGAGTGGATGCTCAGGCCAATTGTTACATTGGGATCGTCCTTGATGGTAGTGTGAGACGGCGAGGGTCAGGATCTCTCCTAGTACATCCAACGGTAAAATCTTGTTAATCAATGCAGTAGGCGTATTGATCGGCATGTCAACATGTATGGCGCTTCACGAGTTCTGCAACGAGAACGGAACAAACAAAATTTCGACGGGAAGCGAGTGAGACTTTTTGACTCTTTAGACTGAGTGCGCTATGTCAACTGGAAGAGGGCTACCTCTTGCCCTGAGAGTTTGTTTCTGAGACTCAAGTGATTTACTGCAGTCTCCAATGGACAATGAGCCAATCGTTCGCTACAAAGACACAGCTCAACGTTCGAGTCATGTGCATGGATTCTTAGAACACTTGGCACATACCAGAGTTTCACACCGCCACAGTGCGACTGATCTCTTGGATAAACGGACTTCGAGGTTTACGAGAAAAATCCGGGTCGAATCAAAACGGATTGGAAGGTTGCTGCCAATTGCAAGTGCTGCGGACGCGAGGAGTAATGGACCGAGAGTCCTAGACGAACAGGCAACGCTGTAGCATTTAAATTTAATGCACTTGATGGCACCGTTTGCTGGCAGTATATCTAGTAGTGAATCTGCGCTGAGCACTTCACTCAGCAGATCATTTTCAGCGTCCAGATCCCAGTCTGCGGAATTACGAGAATAGACAGAGTCGTGACCGTGTACTTACAGGTTTTTGTTGACCCAGAAAGAGAAGGAACAAATATGAGCCAATTCTCACACTACTTTCCAACTTTTATTCCACCATCATGCCTTTCATGGGCGCTGGAACACGAAATTCGCCCATCGCAATCGACGACTCGGAGGAAGAGGTCTTTTATGAACTATATGATGACTCTTCCAAGTCGTCTCCTCAAAGCGGCGCACCCATTTCTTTGACCCAGGATAGAGGAACATTGTCTCCACAACCTACAGCATTGGACAACTTTTATCAACCCTCAGAGAGTGCGTTACAGTGGAAAAGACGCATGCATACCCTCTGATCTCATTTATACCTTTTGTTGTAGGCCGAATCGTGCATATTGAGAGGAAAAGGAAAAGAGCACCTAGTTTTACAAGCCAAGACATGCCTACTGCAGCTAGTAATACTCAAAGGACCCACCCGAGTCTCGTAAACCGTCTCTCTCAACCTGAAAGCAAAAAGGCGAGGAAGCGGAGACGAAAAGCCGAGCGTCAAGCATTGGAAGAAGCTCGGCTGCAGAATGTCAATTGGCTCAACAACGCAAGTGCCTTTGTCCCACCAGCCATTCCTTCTTTTCTTCCAACTTTACCCCTTTATTCTTGGGCAGATGGGCAGCAATTAGGGGGCGGTTGCTCGTCTTCTCATGCTGCCCCTCATGTTACCGACGATCCGTCAAACCTTAGACGGTACCTTGAAGGTCGAGCCACCCCATACAAGTACCCGTATGGACTCCTAGAAGACTCTAGATTATACGGTAATTATGAACCCAACTCACCGTCACCTCCACCGCTATTGCCACCCACGAGGACCTCTGATTGGGTGTCTTCCATGGCCATGGCTGCTGCAGACAATTCTCTGAAGCAGAGGGATGCTGTTTCCGAATCCCCGCAATGGTCTCCTCTGTCAACTCAGGCCCCTTTACCGCCAGTTCCACCGCCTCCGATGCCCCCACCCATTGTACACCCCCCGCTGAGTAACCTTCCGAAAGTTAACCCTGCGCCTATACCAAAGCCTACAGAATACCATGCTCTCCCTCCGAAACCCCCTCCTCCTCAACCCGTGCCACCTATAGGAATGAAGCCAGACCAGGACCCAAACAGCAAACATGGCATCTTCCACGTCACCTCCTCGACCAAGGAGGCGGGAAGCGACATGAAGAAAAGGGGTTCGGCTTACATTCCTAATCCTGCCCGTACGCTGGTTATGGAACAATTACCCAAGACGCATCGCCATCCAGACTTCATCAACAACTGGAGTCGCTCGGCATGTGGAACTCTTCCTGTCCATATGTTCATCGACGGACCTGGTGGGAAAGCTCTGATCGAGTTTGCCACGGCGGAATTGGCTCGAAAAGCATGGGCTAGCCCGAAGCTTGGAGGCGCTTATGCTGGGCTGAAACCCCATCAGCTGAAGGGCAAACCGAGGGAAGATTTAATCAAGGTTTGGTGGTATCGTGTCGATGGAGTGGGTGCTGGTGCTGGTGTTGGCGAAATCGAGGAAGGCGAAATTGAGGGTGACGCAGCCGAAAAGGAGACGGAGATTGTGACCAAGAAGGAGACCAAGAAAGAGAGGAAGGCTCGCCTGGCAAAGGAACGAGAGGAAAAGAGACTCAGAGAGTTGGAGTCAAGATTAACGAAGGAGCGGCAGGCACAACGAGAGCGGCAATCTCAGCAGCCCACCCGTCCTACCGAGCCTCAGAGTCAGTCTAACGAACAACCAAGTTCAGGCTCCGTGGGGAGACCACTTCAGAATTATGCAGCAGCTCCAATTAATCCTTTATACGCGAACCTTTCCACCGGCCACGTTGTCAATAGCACTAACGTTTACGGGTCTCCACTCTACCCATCACCGCCTGTCCAATATCCTCCCTCTCTTCTACCATATCCTGTCTCGTACCCTTCGGCCTCTAAAACGTATAGCAACGGATACGCGAACAGAGCGATGTACGGTGCCTCAATGCATGATGATCAGGGCGATCACGAATCCATTGCTTCATCCGCTGGTCGATCCGAGTCGCCCTTTATTGTTGCCCCTTCTCCCGTCGTACTTTCGACTTTCGGTCAAGCAGACGACTTGGAAGACTATGAAGAGGTTGACATGGAAGTCGATGGCAAGGAATCGTCTCCTGCTTCTCCTTTACAGCCAACCATTCCTGCGATACCATCGATTCATAGCTCTCTTCCACCTCGTCCAGCTCCAGCTCTTGCCATCGACAACCACGCCTCCAAGGTACCTGCACAGAAACCTCCACCAGCTCTTTCAGCGACAGCCCCAGTTTATGTTCCTCGTCCGACCCAGATGCCTCCTCAACCTGTAGTTTATCCTATGCCACCTTGGGCTGCGCCTCTTCCCAAAGCACCACTACCGCAGTTGTCGCCGGAACTATTACCGGCACCTCCTACATCGGCTTCGTCAACCTCGTCCTCGACTACTCCTGTTCCTTCGGAACCTAAGGCGATGAAGAATGCGCCTACGGAACCTAGTTACACGAAACGTGCTCTCATTGCTCGACAAAAGGAGTTGGCGGAGAAGATTGCCAAAACCAAGATGGAATTGGCTGCTGCTGCTGCTGCTGGGAAGTCTGGGACAACGGCGGTCTCAGCGCAGCCTCGTCCAGCACCGCCTGTCAAACCGTCAATGGATCTTGGAGAGAAACAAGCTATGGAGGATCGATTGAGGAAGCTAGTGCTGCAAAGTCGCAAGCCACCAGTGAAAGCAGAATCTACTGCGCCCTCAGACCCACTAGCTCGACCGCCCGTCTCAATATCTCACGATGAGAAAATAAACACGACAATATCTTCGACCGTTTCGGTTTCTGCGCATGGCTTCTCATTGGAAGACATGGCCGTTTCTTTCATTACGCAGACAATCGAGACCATGAAATCTCAACCATCCCCGGTTCCGGACCCAGCACCGCCCTCAGTAAAACCGATGTCAAATGCCAAACTCGAACTGGCCGCCAAACAGAAGCGCTTAGAGGACCACATCTTCGAGAGCAAGTCCCTAATGGCTCAGTTGACGGGAGCTCGGACAAAGGAGGAGAAGGACAACATTTTGAAAATTATGCGTGAAAAGAGCCGGTGCGTTTTCTCTCCAGCTTTATCTCGTGACCTTGTTTTGGCGGGATCTAGATGGCTGAGCATTCTTTGGCCCTTTCCTTCCTTTTGGTTTCCCTCTGTCTATTCTAGGTTGTTCGAGGAAGGTTCACATGCTTCGTCGGGCAACGCGAATTCTACGATGACCTCAGTTATGAGCAAGACCCAGTCAAAGACGACGACTCAACAATTCCACATTACTCGATGGCCCGTCAGCCATCAGGATGCCGGCGTTTTGATTTTAAGTGACGATGAAGACGAGGACTATTAGAGGAACTTTGTTTGGTTCGTCTAATCTAAACGGAATATTTTGACCTAAATCAGGTGTGTTGTTCTTGATTCAATGATAGGCGGGAAGGGAATTTTTGGAATGTGTTTCATGGAGAGTGGCCGGTTACATCAATCTGATTACAGGAAGTAAAATGTGTATTCTCTTTCCTTGAACCTGCCTTTTTCTGAAATTCCAGTTCAGGGAGGACACTATTGTGCACCTTGATCTGACTCATTGCGAGGTGAGTGCTTGTTGCTTTTGTAGTCAGCGTTCAATAACTGTTTTGATCTGACAGATTCGGCCCAGTCGTTCGACTGCGTACAACGTCCATCTGTCTGAAACAGCGCCCGACGCTCTTACGTCTAGATCGTAGGATGCGTCGTAAGTATCTTCAGGAATCAGGCATGAATGGGTGGGCGAGTACAAAGAACGAGGTCTCTATCCCCATTGGCTTGTAGTTCTTGTTACATTACACCTACAATTCTACCACCGTCGGAGACCGGCTGGTTGTGCTGAGCTCTCGCCGCCTACGGTGCGCAGCAACTTCAGGCTTGCTCCGGTCTTTGCTGTATCCCCGTATCTTGAATGCACTCTCATTTTTCGACTCGGACCTGTTTGTGGAGATATTAAGTTGTCTTCATTTGTTCGTTGTTGAAGTCGCACAAACGGTAGGTTTAATCATTAATGCTTTGATTAGACCTGATAATTAACATGTGGTGCCTGGTACTGCGTGCAGCTTTGTATCAAAAATCAAAGGGGGCGATGATAAGTAATGTGATGCCAATGATTGCCATCGACTCTTTGGACAATAGGTTCAACCTTCAAGATGATTATCAGCACTGGTCAGTGGCCAACTTAACCGGCTGCCTCTTCTACGTGCACTGCTGTGAACTAACTGCGGCCTTCGCCCACCCGAGCTACCGCCTTGGTAGGTGGAGAGCTTAATCATCTTGGGTGATGATACATCCACTATTCTAATACATGCATATGCTTTTATTAACTTGATTAATCATGACTATCGGCCACATGTACAATGCACCGGGAAACAAGAACTTCGGCAACATTGTACATTTGCCTCATAGAACATTTGCCTTCTCGTGGAAAATGCCTTTGCTGCAGAGACTTCAGCGCCGTTCACAAATGAATTGGAACAGAGACTCCAGCTCGCATGTTGCGATCCACCAATACATTAGCTATGGACGCAGTTGTGAGTCTCGCAGACCTTCTTAGAAGCTGGCCGCCCGCGGCAACTTCCAGCGGCACAAATTCAAATTGTAACACATGTGGGTCCCTCACAGGCTGTGTTGAGTTTCCCAGGTCTAAAGATGGATGAATATTCCAGTAAGCTCCGATGTATAATAAAAGATACGAGCCTTGTCGAGACTTTTCGACGAGCCTGGCACCTGTCAACCATCGAACTTCGTATACGAGTCGATCGGAATCGGAGGGCTCAGAATCCTGGGATGCCCAAATAAAACGGAAAATTGTTCTCGAAAATAAGCAAAAAAGTCTCTGGGTTGATGGTTCTGTATCTGGTATTTGGGTCTGCAGGCGCTTTGAATGAAAATAAAAGAGCTTTGTTTTGGTGGACTGATGCTAGAACTTGCCAGAATAAGGCTGTGTAACTTGAGAGGCGGAGCTGACTAAGCATATTCGTGTGTACTTGTAGAACGTACAAAACAGAGGCCAAACAACCGCACTGCACCTTATCCCTTGACCACCACCAGCTGGTCTCCATCTTCCCCCGACATTCCTGTTTTATTGGTGAGTCTCGCAGCTCTTCATTCTGATCTTTCTGTCTGATCACCTCCTGAAAACTTCGCTATCGCTCCAAAATCGTATCTTTGCGCCCGCCCTTTTCTTATGTGGCTCAATCATCCTAAATCGTCTTGATCTCGTGCGATCCAAATCGTATTTCAGTTTCTCACCCTTTCAGTCCTTGAAGTTTCAGTTCGAGATGGCTCTCAAGCGCATTAACAAGGTGAGTTGACCAACTGGACTACGAGTGGCGGGCGTGGGACGCCACAGCACTTGAACAGGGGCTGACGTCTCTTTTCCAGGAATTGATTGATCTTGGCCGTGATCCACCCTCATCATGCAGCGCCGGTCCGACGGGAGACAACATGTTCCAATGGCAAGCAACGATTATGGGCCCTGTAAGCATTTTCTGCGCCTCTTCTGCGATCGTGACTCATGCTGACTCGCGTGATCAAAGGGTGACTCTCCTTATGCTGGCGGTGTCTTCTTCCTGTCCATCACTTTCCCCACCGATTACCCTTTCAAGCCTCCCAAGGTCAGCTTCACGACCAAGATCTATCACCCCAACATCAACGCAAACGGATCTATTTGTCTTGATATTCTACGAGACCAATGGTCGCCTGCGCTTACTATCTCAAAGGGTATGCCTTGACATCGACCTTGTATCGCTTACGATTAGACTGAATTTTGGATTTTTAGTCTTGCTTTCCATCTGCTCGATGCTGACGGATCCCAACCCCGATGATCCTTTGGTGCCGGACATTGCGCATCTGTACAAGACCGATCGTACTCGTTATGAGGCCACAGCCAGAGAATGGACGAGGAAGTGCGTATTCAGCCTTCGATACTTTTACAAATCCAAAGCTAATGGTTACGGTCCATAGATATGCCATGTAGAAGACACTCCTTGGAAGCGAAGCTGTCTTTACACTTAGGAACAGGTGTCTAGATCTTGCTAGTGTACTCTGTATACATATCATGTTTTGCACAATTCTCTCCTTGTTTTAATAATCACCTTGGGCATCCTTCAATAATCATATCCTCGCAGTCGCGCACATGTGCCGTAGTCCTGAAAGTTATCAAGTGTGATGATCCCGTGTGATGATCCCTGTGTTTCCCAGCGTAGGTAACGTCCACAGATCGTATCTAGTGCTCTCACAGCCTCATATATCTACATACCTTTGTTCTGCATAAGTCCCTGATTCATGGGATTTAATTGATTTTACGAAAACGAACTTCACGTGAGAACCAGATGAGAACGCAAATGTCCTGACAAATGTACCAGTTTTATTCCTTCCTTGACTGCGTAAATTTCAGAACCGCGTAAAACGTTTCAAGTAGACAGCTGATCCATATTTTTTTCGTCGAGCTTACAGCCCTTGTTGGCAGGTTTCTTGCGAAGTTGCTGAGCGCGTCGCAGCAGCGGCGGCTAGGAGTCGGGCGGCCGATTTGTCTGGCACCGAGGGCAATACTAAACAGCCGGATATAATATATCCACCCGCAGGTGTACGCTCCGGCTTCCGACGTGTTCCGGCGCACTTGGTGGTGAATCGGCTGCAGTTGGCCGTCGGTGCACCGTGCAGTCCCTGATTACAACCACCACAATCGATTGAGTCACCTCAGATATGGCCAGACCCCATCGCTCAGAGCCCTGACCTTGCTACTCCTTCAATTGTGACTTGTGAAGCTTACTGGTGGCGATCCTCATGTACCTTGGCAACGAGTCACACAAAATTCCTGGACGACCGTATGGTCTGGATAAGTTCCTGCCATCTATATGTTTATCCAGGAAAGAAATGACTGGGAATGACACGGTTAACTTGCGTCCCTCCAGCCTTTTCGACATCCACGCAACCATACGCGAGACCAAAATTCCCAACTTTAGATCTTGATTCGACTTCGGACGGTAAATTCCCCTGAAACTGATGTACGGCACCGCCTCTTCTGCTCCCAGCTTGCGCGCCTCTGCGACCTTGGCGACATCTAGCAGCCGACTCTCTCTCATCTTAGCTGTTTAGCCAATCACTCATCTCGGAAACGTGGCTGGCTAGTGATGCAAGTATTTGCTATCCGGTCCATCGCTATGGTTAACTCAAACGAAATGAGTCGCCTTGAAGCCCAGTCATGCCGCCTGTACCACGTTTTACGTTGATCCTCTATTATCCTCATTTTCTATATGAACGAGGATGAATTGCACATCTTCCAAGCAAATCATCTACAGGGTCTTGGTTCCTTGGTTCCGCTTTCTCCTTTCTCTCCGATATTTAACTCGCGGTTCTCCCTTTACACCACTCGCCATGAATTTCAACCATCCTTTCGGTAGTTGGTCTGAGGCCGGTCAAGGTTATTCCTCGCTAAATTCGCCTTGGAACGTGGGTCCCTCGCAAGCTCCCTCCATTTTTGGAGCCCTCCCATACCCGACGGATCCCGAATATTCAAACCTGGTCACGTTCTACTTCACGTCGTTCAGTCCCAACATCCTCAACTGCACGGTGATTGGCCCACAAGCGCGGGTATACTACCGCATTGTCACGGATAATCAAATGCCGGGATATACTGTTATCAAGAACGCGGAGGGAAAGAACGTCTCTCTTATCGAGTGGCAGGCGCATCCTATGATCGAGGTGCGCGGTTTGCTGTCCAAGCAGCATGTGAGGACCTGGCTAGGCCTCACTGCGGATAAGAGGTCAGATTTCTCGAACTTAATTGCCGGCTCCCGACAATTGAAATTAATTTTGGTTTTGATTTTTCTCTAGGTCGCGTACGATGACGGTCAGAGGAATGCAGTACACTTGGGCACCTCGCGACAAGTCTATTAATGTAAGCCTTAAGCTCTATATTTATCTTGACCCGGATCTCATTATGATCTCTAGTTATACGCCGGAGGACATAGAGGCCCTACCTTCTTGGCTAGGATTACCAGAGCCAACGGTGCTATCACGCTCGACATGACACAGGACGCCATACAACTGGGCCTGCTCGACCCTATAGTCGCAGCCGCCCTCCTTTTGCAATGCGGCCGCAATATTGACTGATTCAAGAACTGCCACCTTCAAACCGTTCACGGCAAAGGCATTTGTAGCAATACCACTCGCTTTTTGGACATTCCTCGGCAACCCTTATTTATTATTATATTATTAACTCGGACACGGACTTACATCCTTGGACACATCATTACATATCACTTATCCATTGCACTTTGTAGCCTTACGATCGCTTTTCGCTCCTACCTAGAGCTCTCGAATTCCTGGCCATTTCCCCCGCAGCTTCCGCATTCATTATCCATCACTTCCTACATAATCGCATCAATCGCATCCCTTTCTTCTTTCGTCGTCCCTCATCTTTATTTATTTTATTTTACACCTTCCACATACATGCTGTGCACCGCAGTATCTTTAGAGATCATGGACTTTATAGCTTATACACCCATCATATCTAGATGAATAACAAACGTTGAATTCGGATCATTCATCTCCTGATCACCTTCAAGGTTTGAGAGTAAGTACGAAGCAGGCGCGTGGTAAGTATAACGAATGGTTCGCGATTGGTTTGAGGAGCGATAGTAGAAAAAAATAACGCCTCAACCGCGGTATCTGACAGGCGGACCATGGTAGACCTGGTTGGATACCAATGCATCATCAGATGACCCTTTCCACTGATTCTAGAAATCACGTTCCTTACACCGTGGGCGCTACTTTTACAGAAACTTACCATACTGGGACGACACGCGTTCAACAGCTCCGCTTACGTACAAACGTAAGGCACGAATCCGTACTGAGCGTCGAGTCGTCCTCTGCCTCCCATAGCCTCCCATTGACCGTCTGCGCGTCTCGGGCTTTACAGGCCATGACCAGGAGCGGGCAATGCGTTCCAGTTACGATTCTGATCAAATACTTATTGAGGGCCCAGACTTATCAGGTACTTCATGGTAGCATTTAGCTTGGTATGTCATTTTTATCGCACGATCATCAGCATCATAGTCAAATTCTCTGACTGACATTAGCGATCAGGAAAGAAGCTGCGAAGCATTGCCAGTGGCGAACCACAGAGCGCCCCACCTCTCGAACCGGGCACATATGTGGTCGCGAGCCAATGGTTATGGACATAGTCCCGCTTGCAAATTTCGACCATGTGATGTAGCCGGTGCCGTGGAATCTTTGACTTTTACTATGATAAATACCTGGCTTCTTTTATGATAACGGTTCAAAGGCACCACTTCCAGCCACACTATTTTTCTCTTCCCTCCCCTTCGGTGACAGCGGAACACTTAAATCACCATGGTGGAAGGGACGCTTGACCCTGCCAAGTACGTGCAGCTCTACAAAGGCAATATTATCCCTCTCAATGCATGCTGTGAGTAGGGCATAAGAATTTCAAGCTAATGAATGCACTGAACGATAGTGACTTTTTCTAGTGCCAGGACTGACATGGGTGCTACACGATTATCGTGGGTCTCTATTCATTATTGAAAATTTCTTGTCGGGAGGCTGATATCTCTTTTTTAATGCGCAGTTATCACTCTTGAGGACGAAGTAAGCAGAGTATGACATCTCAATTTTCGCACGCTCAATATTCATTCATGGACGGCAGATTCGCTATGTCTGGGTGCGTTCAGCATCCAATGTCTCTTACCACTATGTGGCGATCAGGAACTAATGTATTGGCCCTGTAGCCTCATAAAATGAACACCGGGAAACTGCTATTCCTGTGGGTAAGTGGATTGCGATTGCTCTTTCTCGTATCCATGGTGTTGTTGTTGAGCTCGTCAAATATAGATTCGATACTATGGCATCTTCCTCCTGATCTTCGACGTCACACAAATTCATGTCTTCTCTATCCCAGGAATAACCAGCGATACACTGTATGTTATTTTTACTTATCGATCCTACTTTTCTAGAGAGTCGATCTCCCTTTCTTTCCGACATTTAGTTGTGTGGCCATGGACTCGATTATCCGCATAGTGGGAGCGCTCATGCTGTGGGCGATCGAAATCGCCATGCAGATGAGGATATATGCTTTGTTTAAATGTTCGCGCAAAGTAAGTGGCAAGTGCCTAAATCTCGTACCCTGTGTAACCATGCCTTCTGATGAACTGGAGCGAAGAATACTCACGGGTTTTACCATAGGTAGCGATCATCAACTTCGTTCTGTTTTTGGGCTCCATTGCCGCATTTTTTTGGATACTCATCTTCAATGCGCTCAGACGTCGTTCAGTAATAGCGGATGCTATTCATTATCCTCTGCCTGGCTGTCCATCCATTCACTCTGGGATTGAATGGATACAGTGGATTCCTGGTAAATAAATTCTATCCCTTTGTCCTCTGATTGGCTGATATTGACGTCTATTTTCTGAAGCCACGGTATTTGAGGGTGTACTTTTCTTCTGGGTATTATACAAGACCTTGAGGTCGACAGTCAGCCGGTGGAGGGGCGGTTCTACTATATCGCTTCTTTCACTGATTTTGAGGGATAATGTGTTGTACTTCTTCGGGTGAGTTCACTGCCCATTCTCGAGTCTCGGGATATTTTGATCCTCAACTTGAACGCGCTATAGAATTTCCTGTCTACTGGTTTTCAATAACCTCATGGTGGTGGTACGTCCTGTCCCTTTTTCTTACAAGTGCTTTATATCCATTAACCTTCGACCCGTGAACCTGCAGGGTGTCACCAAGATCCCATGGTTTAGTTATTCGTAAGGACGAACGCTTTCGCGATCCGCATTCCAGGGCTAATACAATTTCTCACAGCCCCTTCCATGCCGCCATGGAGATCATGACCTCTCGCTTGCTCATAAATTTATACAAACTATCGGGATCGGAGACTGTGCGCCTGACATTGAATCCGAAAACGGCTTCGACGAGTGGGAACAGTAGGACTATATTTTCAGCTTTGAGGTTCCAAGATTCTACCAAGCGCTCAGACGATATTGAACTTGAATAATTGCCGCCGCACAACTCTGTTGGCGTGGTGAACTTGAGTAGCTTGGTAGTTGTGTAATTGGGAATTGTATTCAATATTTGTAATGTACGGCATCTATCAGACACAGATTCCAGGATTGGTAAAAGAATGTAAGCCTGGCAAGTCTTAGACTTACGCGCATGGATTCTTCACTATTTTTGGTGATCACGTGATCACATACATATGCTGAGGAAGTTTTCTGAATCTCTCTTTCTTCTTTACCGTACCGTTTGCCCCAGCCTGTACTCCGTCATCTTCGTGACAATGCACACCATGGTCCAATAAAGCTTCGTGTGACCGCAGCCAGTGAGCCCACCCGACGACGGGCTTCCAGAGAAGGAGAGATTTGGCCTTTCTCAGGATGTCCTCCGAGTCCGGGTCGAGCGCGATGTACTATCAGAATTTCGTCACTGACATTTTAGCAAAATTTCAAGATACTTATTTATACATTGAGCTTCAGCTTGAAATTTTCTGTCTCCAAACTAAGTAATGGCCCTAGCTTCAAGCTGAAGAAAGCTCAAATCGGAACACCATGTGGTTGGATCGGCCCGAAAGAAAGGCAACAAAGCCAAGCGCCGCCAAATAATAGCACGTTGCGTGCTCGGGGCAACATTCAAATTGTCTTTCCGTAACTCTTCTTCCTCCCATGCTCCTGGTCTGTGGGCACCTTTTGGGTGCCCGTTTTATTTCACAACTTCCGACCTGGCCTCGAGGCTACGCATATACATAGCTTGCTTGTTGTGACAATGATCTAATTCCAGATGAATTCCAGAATTTGGTTCACGGGTTCAATCAGCATGAGTTACTGGTATCGAGTGATTCGCCGCCCAGACTATCTACGGCAGAATACCTGGTTAATGACGCTATTCTGAATAGATAACTTCAGTAAGATAGCAGTATCTCAATTCATATCCAACTGTCCAATTACTAATAAGCCACTTCTTTCCAAACAGTGAACCCACGGTGATTTGCGATGTATTGCGGCAGCAGCAGCAGCAGCAGCACTCTTTCCTTGTCCGACTTTTCAAGCACCAACCATGAGGCCTTCATTATTGCGATACAGTGCCTATGCCACTGGATCTTTGGTTATCTACAAACTCCTCACTCATATGACTTCTTTCGCAGACATCCTGAGAGAGCACTCATTACTCGTGAATGCTCTTCCCCTCTTTTTTTCGGCCAACGCATGGCTGTGGAACCAACTCTTCTAATCACGCCGCCAATTGGGGTGCAATTGGGGACAAGGAAAAATATTCCCGTCCTGTGTTTGGTTCCAGATTCCACCACACTCATATATGATTTACACGGAATTCATCATCTATGGGTCATGCACGTTGGCTATTTATAAAAGGGGCGCCTCTCGAATGAAGTTCGGTGTAATTACTCTTGGTTCCAACATCCTCGGTATTCCCACATCCTGAAAGTTTTCAAGCCGATTATCGTCGGAGCGTCAGTTCGGAAAGAGACCCAATCAGCCTTCCCCACATTCCGACTTCTCTCGCATTGCTCTAATAGTCGACCTTGAAGGAACAACTTATCAGATGACTGGTGATATAAGGTTGGCGATAGTCCGTCTCCACGTGGAAGCAGTTGACTGATTCGACGTCCTTACATTGTAGCTTATGGTCTCCTCCAGATTAGAAAAATTTCACTATAAGTCGGGGACGCAGGTAGAACGCAGGCTGACTTCTGTGGTATTTAAAGGTGGAATGGGGGGCTGAAATCCTCAGAGATTCGCCTCTCTCCACCTCTGGTTCTCTCCGATTACAACCGTACAACACACACCATGCCTTCATTTGTCAAAGCTCTCCTTTTGGCGAAAGTTGCCGCTACGGCGCTGGGTGCGACGTACTCGCAGACGGACAGCCATACCGGAACCGGGTTCTTCAAATCTTTCACTGTTCAGGCCATAGCCGATCCTACTCATGGACGAGTGCAAGTATTCGCTTAGATTAATCCCAACATTCCACTTTAACGAACGTTTATAGAAACTATGTCGATACTTCAACTGCCGCCAGTCAAAACCTAACGTTTGCATCTGGCGATACCTTCATCTTGCGTGCAGACGACACGACGGTATTGAGTGCCAGCGGACCGGGCAGAAACTCGGTGAGGATACAGTCTAACAAGCAGTTCACCACCTCCGTCATGGTGTAAGTAACTTACTTTCCTAACGAGGAGAATTACAAAAGCTTACAATTTTTAGGTTCAATATCCGGCACATGCCGCAAGGGTGTGGGTATGTTGTTCTCTTTTATACATTATGAACCGCGTTGCAATGAGGTGTCTATAGTACATGGCCTGCAGTTTGGACAGTAGGTGCCGACTGGCCGAACGAGGTGAATTTTTCTCTGGGTTCTTTTTTGTTGACATTCCTCCGCGTCTATTCTTATCATAAACATTTTAGGGTGAGATTGATATCTTGGAAGGTGTCAACGATCAGGGACCCGACCAAGTTACTTTACACACGGGATCTGGTACGCCTGGCTACTCTTGCTGAAATATCTATCAAGATGCTGATAATTTTCTTAGGATGCACGATGCCTTCCTCGGTTGCTCAGACTGGGTGCGTTTTTAACGAGGAATCACACCGTCCCACATATGTCTAAATATTCTTCGGGATGAAAAAGAACCACACTTCAGACCAATTGCGACGCTGATGCCAACAATAATGCAGGATGCGGCGTCCAAATGACTGATACACGAAGCTATGGATCCATTTTTAATAACAAAGGCGGAGGATGGTGAGTTCGATCAATGCCTTTGATTTGTATTTTCCCAATAATTCAACATTACCCAGGTTCGCTGTCGAGAGAACCGGCTCTTTCATCAAAGTCTGGTTCTGGTCACGAGCTGCTACTGGCATCCCATCTGATGTTATGAACGGAGAGACTACAGTGGACACGGACAACTGGGTATGCATCACAAGATTTTACGTTCGGCGTCTATAACATATGGTTGGATTAGGGAACACCCCGCGCTTTCTTCCCAAGCACCAGCTGCCCGATCTCTTCTCTGTTTGGCCCACATAACATTGTCATCAATCGTGAGTGTAGAGACCCTACTTTATCATGCAGAAATAATGACTGATAGTTTCGATGCTGTCCAGTGACGTTTTGTAAGTAATGATGATCTCCTTGATGTAGGCTGTGTGCCTGATCTCTCCCAGGTGGCGATTGGGCTGGTGCCTCAAGTGTTTACGCAGCCTCAGGTTGCCCGTCAACCTGCGTGGGTAAGTCGAATCATATTTCTTGGATCGAGATTGTGTCATCTTATGAACATGAATTCATTATTTAGATTATGTCAACAACAACCCATCTGCATTTACTAATGCTTACTTCGACTTCGCGTGGCTCAAGATCTACCAGTGACGATATCATCACCGCCCACTTTTGTCGAAAGTTAAAGTTCTCTTTGATAGCCTGGAGCTATTCCATCTGTCCCGTTTTATCTCTAACTCGTTCCTTTGCGATCTCTATCTCGATTTATGCGATTTCTCATTGGGTCTGTAGCTGTAAATATATTGTATCAGGTTGTATTTATTTCAAGTTGTCCGGGAGACGCGTTGCGGTTGAACCGTGGTTTGCGTTGAAAATAAAGTGAATTCAAGAACAAGATATGGAGCATTAAGCGTACAAAGGAATAAAATATCCAACACAGCAATGTCGAAGGGAAAGAAAAGAAAGTGGGCTATGCTTCGATACTCTGCAGGAATCGAGCATATCCTATTCCTCGCACGAGGTTGATTTTCGTGGCTCCATCTAGCACGGTTAGTGTGGGCTGCTGAATTTGAGACTGAGAATAAAGGTTCTATGAGATTATCATCGCAATATACGAGCTGACATGCACTTACCAATAGGAGAGGCTGGGCCCTTTCCACAAGCTTCAGCAAGTCCTTGGTCATCTCCTCCAGTGCAGCCACGTGCCTAGGATCATTCGCGCGACTTCTGTGGAGGATATCTGGCAAAAGTGCAATGATCCTGGGCACACGTTTCGACAAGTTGTCGATCTCCTCGGCTTGCACTGAATCCGGGACAGCTTCTCCCTCCTCATTTTCCGCGAGCACGTCGTCCAAGAGTTTGGGAAGCTTGGTCATGGTTTCGACATAGTCGAGGAGCACCTGCAGTATAATTAGCGATCTTTCTCGATCGAATGAATAGAAAATAATGCTACCTTTCCTTCAACAAACCAGCCCTCGACCTTGTCCCTCTTGCCGTCACTATCGAATGGACTGAACAGTTTGCGAAGAAGTTCGAGGTCCTTGCGGATTATGGCATCCGGTGCCAGCTCCAACAGGGCGAGGTTATGGGCGGAATTGTATAGGTGAGCAGCGAGGTAGAGCTCGTAAGCAGTGAAAATATTGCCGCAGTTGAGTTCATACATCGCCTTCAATATGGCGAAGAAGACATTCAGTCCTGTTGGTCTCGTGCCTAATAAGAGTGAGGGACACACACCCTTGCTTCGTCAACCCATGCCATTGGCAATTTCAAACTTCCGACGAGACCACGCGTCATCCAATCATTGAGTTTGGCACCAGATCGCCCTAGTAGATCCTTTAGGGCTTTTTCTCGTCTATTTGCAAAGTTAAATTAGTGGATACGTTCACAAAACATAACGCTAGGAAAATATACGAACCCGAAGCTGCCTTCCAGGTGGAGCAACACAAACGCGGCTTCTTGTATCATACCCCAGCTCTCCAGCTCAAACGCGTAACTGCTGGCCAGGAGGTCTGCAGTGGGGCTGTGGCCTTCAGGCTCCACGTCGTGATCCTCGTGGTGTCCGTCTCGCGACCGCTCGTCATTGCTAGCGCCGCTGTGACTACCTCCAAAGCCATTAACGAGGCTTCCTCGTCCTTTGGTGGCAGTGCCCTTGGTGCGCACGCCTGGGTCACCGCGATCAGCAAAGTCACGGACCCGCATGACGCGAGATAGGATCACATAGAGGTGCCAGCACATGCTGACACCCCAGTCCAATCCCGTAGGAGCGAAGGAGAGCGGGTTGAGGGCGTTCGATAGAGACAAAGCCGGGTCCGCGTGCAGCTTGATGAGGACGTAAAGAGGATCTTCCACGGTCTCTCTGAGATTACTTGAACCCACAAACAGGCCGAGACTCGAGGCAGCAAGCGATGGGTGGGGGGCTTTATTTTGAGTCGTAGCCCACTTTGGTGTTGGCCTGGCGATGTCGTTTAATGTACCTTTGGAATTCCGAAGAAGCATGCGTTCGTATGCATTGACCACATCCGCCACGGATGAATCGACATTCGTGCCATACCAGAGACACAGGCCAAAGACACGCTTCCAATCCAGACCACCGAATACGTCTTCCTCCGGACGACTATCCACGTCATCTTGTACCAGACCACCAAGCAGGGTATACACCCGCCAGACCCCTCTTCCCACGAGTCCTTTTTGCGTGCTGCTAACGAGATGGTTGGATCCAGGCGACAACTTTTCGGATTTCCAGATCTCAAGTTGTGCCAGGATATCATCTCTGTAAAGATCATCACCTCCGGCTTGACTGATAAGAGTCGCAAGCTTTAGGTATCCTCCGTCAGCAGCAGTTGTGCATGCCTCGCTAACTTGATGTCCGGTGAGATGTGTAAAGGCAGCATCGGCTGGTGTATACGTCGCTGTAAGGATGAAACATCAGCCAGAGTTGACAATGCAGCCAAGTTTATTACCATTGGACCCGCTGGACTGCACGCGCAAATCTCCATCAACAGTAGGTTTAACAACGTCTTCCAACCATTTGCTTAATGCGGTTTTCCGTCTCAGCAGACTGACGCGATTTCTGATATCGGGGGTAATGTTGCTTCCATTGATTGCGGAGGGCTTTGAGCGACCAAGATGAAGAGCAAGCGGGTCGAAGAGTGCGCTTCCAAGGCGGAATATCGGAGCAGGTGTTGAAGTCTCCGTTGATGGAAATAACGATGCAAAAGAAGAAAAATTGAGAGGGTCGTTAGATGATGCAGGGGCATGGGTCCAGGTACTCCTCGATGACGTCTGAGTAGGTGATGATGGAGAAGTCGGGTATGCACAAGGAACGCCTGCGTCATCGCGGGAAATTGTGGTGTGGCTGAGATGGTGTTGTAGGAGTTTGGCAGCGAGTTCGGAGGGAGCCGACCATGATGACGACGAACCACTTGCGTCAGGGCGAGAAAGTGATAACGATGGCAGTGTTTTGGTGATGGTTATGCTTGAACTATTAGCAGATATGGTGCTAGAGAAACCTTGGAGCCGATGTGTCAATTGAGCTGATTGAACACTCACGTTGTAGCCATTGGGCCGCATATACCACCCAAATGCACTAGCTGCCCACCCGGGCCCCACCCCACTCTAAACGATCTGCCCATGGCTAGACCGGCATCAACATACGCGCCTTCATTTCCATTGGCAATAGAAGACGTGATCCCAACGCGCGCGTATTTTCGTGTCGGACGAAATATTAGGGGATCTATGTCTTGTGCGAATGTAGCACGCTGTGCAAAAAAGATTAGACCTTGATTGAGAATGATCGCAGGAAGATACTCACTTCACGAGAATCTAACCTCAAACCTTCCCCATCAGAATCCCTACTATGTTTCCGGCTCATGGCTTGATTTTTCAGGTTAACATCCAACCGAACGCCTGGGGTACGTGCTTTCGTTGGTTCATTCAGAGACTTCAGAGCGGCGGCCTCTTCAGGCATCCGAAACAACGATGTTTGCATTACATGCATCTTCTGCGCATCTACACCGACGTGCTGTGCCCACGGTATTATAGTTGGATCTCCCCGAGCATTTGTACGTGTCCTAGGCGGAGGAGATGACCCTGAGGGCGAAGACGGCGGAGAAACGCGAACATGGACCTCATGCGCGAAACGAATGTCTCCGTTCTCGTCCTCCACAAGCGCGTTGCGGTCCGGCGTTTTTGATTTTTTTCTTCGGCGAGGCGGAGATGACTTTAGCTCATCTTCCTGCATTTCCGAAGAAGATGAACTGGAACTTGAAGAGTCTTCGCTCTCAGAGAGTTGATCAGCTTCAACATTAGTCGGCGCTCGACTGGGTGGCTTCTCGGGAGTTTTTTCGTCGAGGGGTCTTTCGTCCTCCTCATCGCTGCTGCTGGTATCGCTAGTGTAGGCCCTGAAGCGCGCCATTAGGAAGGAGGAGGAGAGATATTGTGTGGTGGTGGCACGCTGCCTTGTCCATCGCACGTCGCACGAGATTATTGTTCCAACATACCCGGAGACAAGCAACACCAAGCATGGCCAAATATAATACACCGCCACCGAGGCTCATGTAAGCGCCAAGCTACAGTCAAAGCGGATGCACTTTTTTTCCTGGCTGTGTCTCCCGCAGTCAGCATGAGTGTGGCATTATTTTGTTGGAGTCTTTCTATTCGATACCTCAGACCGGGCGCTTTTTTCTTACAATTAGAATGCGGTACCAAATAGCCTGTCTCCCCATCGAACAACCACTGTAACGACTAAGAAGGACTAGTAGACTTGCCAGGCGTTCTCATCCCAGGAAAATCGTGGTCGCTTGGCAGCCTCGAAGAATAACTTACACTGTTGTACATCGCTAAAGCTACATGAGGTGTAAAATTTAAAAAAAAGTATCACGGAATTCCTTTCCAATGGTACAGAACAGTGCCCTAGGTATGATCAAGACATCGAGTGAGAGAAGAAAAAAATGATTAGAAGGAAAACAAACATACAGTACTATTCTCCTTCACAACCACTTTGCGATTGACCAAAGCTATAAGACATTTATTCACTCGCGCTTGATTAAGGTCCGGTGGGCTGATTAAATCGATCACTATGGGATGGAAAGGACTGCATGTCAGAGTGGTAAAAAGACTTGTATATGAATGGCACATACGCTTCACAACTTGACCAGTGGAGTAAATGAGGCCTTCGATGACTGTTTCCATATGACGACGAAGGGTCTGATAGATGGCAGTGAGGTGAGTTTCGAATTCGAAGGACATGAGCGAGAAGGGCATAGGCATACAGGATCACTGCCTCGGAATTCCAGAGGTAAACATGCGATTATCCTCTCAACCTCGATCTTGCATTTTCGGTGTATCAGAACCAGTACGCATTGGCTTGAATGATGGGACTCACACTTCGTTCCTTCTTCTCCTTTGCCGTCAACTTCGCCTTTGGACCTTTCTTCTTGACCGGTAGCCCAGACTTATTGGATGAAGTGCCAGTAGCGGTGGTTAGGTTACCAGCAAACGTGGTATCCGCATCTGTCACTGTAGTTTTATCAACAGAGGCAGCAATTTGCATTTCACGCATTTTGGCATCATTTTTAGCCTGTATGGCTTCCATAGCTGTGATGGCATCTTGTTCTGTGCAAAAAATTGGTTACATGAACGCGTCGAGGTTGCAATATGGCTCTCACCCGCTCGTTTCTTTGCACGCGTGAATGAGGCATCCAATGGTGCCTAGAAGGAATATAATCAGTCCAGGCTATCTAACGAATAGCATGAACAGCATTACCTGGGGCCAATCCGTCGTCAACGCGTTCATATTCATGATATACAGCCAGCTGGCAAACGATTCATTGAACGTCGCCAGAGAATCGCTGAGGCGTTTCATGCTTTCGACGTTGGCTTGAAGTGCTTCGGTTTCGTCCAGAAACTCGGACATCGCTGGTTCAAGGAATCCGAGACCATGTGGGGCGTCAGGATATGCATTTGAGCGCGAAAGACGGAAGAGAGATCCTTGAGAGACGCGTCGTAGAGGCGTCCGATGCGGGGTCTGCGTTGGGAGCATGGAAGAGGGGCAAACACGTGACTAGCTTTGAAAGTTCGTATTTTTAATTATTTTTGACAACGTTGAGCTGTTGAACGCCTTTTTGTTGCCAAAAGTTGATTGTCTACTCTTTGGGGGCCAGCGCAATACTCTTCGTATCACAGATACGTAAAATTGTGCATGGCGTGTCGTTGATCTACAGCATGAGAATACAAAATGGAAGGGACAACAAAACAAGAGTGTAATAAAAGATCTACAGTCCATAAATTATCAATCAGTCCAAGTTTCAATCAGAGTATCCACCAAAGTCATCTGAAGATGCAGGAAGCCCTGGCGTTGATCTCTCACTTGCAAGCGAACTGGCCACTTCCTCAGCATCATCATCATCCTCGTCGTTTTCCGACATCTCAGGAGGGGGAGTAGGAACTTTTCGGCCATTGGTTTTGCCTTTCCGAGACCTAGTTTTCCGGGATGGTTTGGGAGTAGGACTCGGTGGACTTTCAATATCTGTGTTCGTTGGCGTACTCTCCTTAGGCAGAGGTTTTCTACATCCAATATTTGTTTAGCAAGATTAGTTTGCATCACCCAATAAAACACCTACGAAGGCGCCTTCACTCGCGTTCTTTTCCGGTTGGCGGGAGAATTGAGGTTGCCCGAACCTGGGGCATGTACTCTCCTAGCGATGACATAAAGGGATTGGGTTATAAACAATTTTGTGTTTACTCACTTTACACCTTTTTTCTTTGGAGTCGCTGTCAGCGTAACGGGAGGCGGGATGTTTTCTTCGTCAGATCCTTGAGAATCCGACTCTTCCTGACTGTGACAGGAATTCAAAATGAGCGAGACGCAATGCAAAAGGTCGGCTTACGCTTTGCGGCTTCTAGAAGTTGGTTTCGGCTTTCGAGTTGATCGGCGAGTTGCTGGTTGTCTGGTACGCTTGCGAGGCGGAGTCACAGAGCTAAGGTTGGCAGTGAGATTCAATGACTGCTTCACGAATGTTTATGGACTCACTGTGCACGGCTTTCGTCATCTGGAGCATCTGCTTCTTGCTCTGTACCATCGTCATTATCGCTGCAACAAGATCAAATTATCAATACAGGTACCCAGGAAGCAAAAATATACGAACCTGTTCTCTTCTGCCTCTTGCTGTCCACCGGCATCTTCCTCCTCGTCCTCCTCGTCATTATCTGCATCGTCCTTCACTTTTCGTTTCCCGCGAGAGCGAGGACGAACCTCGCCGTCTTCGCCTTCCTCAGGCACGTCAACGCCGATCCGTTGATAGATGTCACGGAATTCATCGTCAATATATTGACGAGGATCAATATCCTTAAGCTCCTTGACGAAAATGCTCGAGAAACGATTCTTGAAGCGATCGAAGATCTTCTCGATGGCAGGGTTCTCAAAGGGACACTGCTAACGGAATCCATTTTAAAATTTGTCCATGGGAAAGAATGAATGTCCTTACATCTTCATGGTGCAAAAGCAGGATGTCCAGCTTGTGAATTGAGCGGCTGTCTAAGCCGTGTTCGATGTGAAGCTGCCCAAGAAGTTGACACAAGGATTTTTGTTGGTCCGCTGGTTCAATTTTAGTTGGATATCACACTGCGCGAACTATGGCACACAAACCTGTTCGATCAGAGTCATACAACGCAACCAAAATCTCTACAGCGAGATTGACGTGCGATGGTCGACTTTGCGCGTCGTCAATGGCACTTACGAGAGAAATGTCATCGTCATCAGTATGTGTGATGACCACAGCAAGAGTATTGACGGCGTGCTTACATCTCCACCGCTTTCTGTGGGTTCGTCCAGTCTACCATCAAGAGTCCAAATTGATACGGCGATATCATCTCCTGGCCATCTTCCAGATCTTCGTGCATTTGAACGGCGAGATCGAAAGTCGGCATAAATATCTATCGAAAATAAACAAATCGAGGAATGGTCAGTTTAGCAAGTAGGCTTACCGATTGCATCCGATTTTGGTTGGCCGGGGATGAATACGAGTACACAGGAAAGAAATACGACAGACACTGTCGAAGTTCTTGGTTATCCGCCGTGGTTGGGGATATGTACATCAACGCCAAGCAAGTTAGGACCTAGCGCAATTAGTTGAACAAAGGAGATAGAAACGAATTATATAATACTCACTCTGGATTCCGTTATCATGCCCGCGAGAAGAAGTTTGCACAGACCAGTAACCATGACAGCTTGCGCTGGAGGAGATTCCTCCGCTTCAAGAATTTGAAGCAAGAAATCGAGAATCCTCGCTGCCTGTAACATCTGTCAGAGGACCGGCATCATTTTTGCTTTGCAATAATTCCAACTCACAGTATCTTCCGAGCGACCGAAAAATTCTTGATCATACATGATCAGAAGATCCATGATAACCCGCAAAACTTGGACTTTCAGCTCGCTCGGTGCGTTCTGAGCCTGACTTAGGAAAAGCTGGAATGAGCTCAGAGCCATGTTCTGCAAGATATATATGCATATGAGCAGTATACTGGAAATATAATAGAAAACGCATTTGCCTTGGCAATGAGACAGCAGAGACCAAGGCTGACAAGCGCCTTTTCTCGCATTGCGAACTCCTTTCTCTTGACGGAAGGAATGATGAGATCACCCAAGATTCCTTCCAGAGTCGAGTTGTCCTCAAATGTCTACAAGTTCAAACAATGCACGACACATTTAGAATGGCAACAAAAAATCGAGGTTGTTTACGCACTCCATTTACGCGTTCCAGCATGGCGATACAGAGCATGAGGCATCGGATATCCATTCGATCAGCTTGGACACGTTCTTCAGGTGTCAAGTCTTCTCGGTCCTCCGCACGGCGTGAGGACTTGTCCCTCTTTATGGTCGCCTGTGAAATATCCGACTGATTATCATCAATCTGTAATTAAAAATGCATGATTGATTAGTACTTGCTGAGAACAGTAAAAAAAATAACAGATTCACCTGGGGCTCATCTGCGTTTTCCGCATCCTCTTCGCCCTCGCGCAACTCGACAACGATCTCCACGATGACACGGATGAGGTCACGTTCGGAGGGCATGATTTCTTTCAACACATCCAGACAACGTTCGATCAAGCCAGGTGGCAGTTCCGGATGGGCGAGCATATCCTCTGTTAAGGGTGGGTGTCAGCTTTACGTCAAACCAAATCAATACAAGAGGAACAAATGCTCACTGACGACAGAAAACACCTTCCTTCGACCAATTTCATCACCATAATCGAGCTTCAGTGTCATCCTCAGCAACTCGCTCATAATGACTTCGCGCTTGGCGAGTTCTTCCTCGAGCTCCTCGTCGTCTTCTTGGTCCTCCAAGCCTGCTCGTAGGAGCCTAGCGGTTTCGATTTCCTGCAAGACCTCAAGCATGTTATTATAAGCTTCTTGTATGTGGAATGCAAATGCCGTGAGGACTGGCAGCGACGCCGTTTCCAACAAGACTTCATTCTTCGTATTGGCGCAGTGTTCGACGAAAACGCGTGCGAGAACGACGGATTCAGGTGACAAGTCTTTCCAATACGCGTCTGTGTGGTCATAAAGTGAATTTGAGTATTTTTATCCTGGAAGACAGAAAGTAATTTGCGTACCTGAGAACACGAACACGTCCGGTACATCCGGCCTCGTCGTAAAGACCGAAAGCACCGCATCGACAGCAACAGCTTCGCCTGGGCCAACCACATCGAAAAGACCCAAGAAATGGATGAGGCCTTTCATCACCCCGCCATCATCGCCTTCCCAGGTGCTCTCCTCGTTAGCCTTCTGCGCCTCCACGAGCACGGCGTCGAACCACGACGTAACGAGCTTGCCTGCGGCGACTCTGACGCCCGGTTCTCTGTCACCCAGGCCATCCTTGACTACTTGCTCGCGTTGGGCGATAGACAGGTGGCGAGGATGCCCGAGTTTCGCCTGCAAGACGCCCGTGTACACGAGCTTCCGCGTGACTGGATCAACGTCCCGCGTCCGGCTGAGAACGGCGTCGATGGTTGCGGGTGAGAGAGGGACGTGTACGAGCGCTGCACGTCGCACTTCACTGTCGAGGGTGAAGGATGAAGTAATGAGCATCATCGGATGTTTGAATTCGCGTTAGATGACGTACGCCGCTGGATCTGTTGAGACCACCTCAAGCAGGGTTTCTAGGATAGTTTGTTCTCCCTGCTCGACCTCATTTGGGTCTTCGCTGTCGACGAGTTTGGACAGTGCAATGACAGCATGTGCACGGATCAGAGTTTCTTTGTCATTGAGGCGTTCCAGCAGAGCATTGCGGAGCTCATTGTATGCATCCTCGCTACATCCCACGAAAAGGATCTTGTCAGCCAAAATGATCGCGGGCAGCACGGGAGGAGGAATACTTACTCGATTTCGCCCAGGTGAGAGATCATCTCGGAAATGATGTGGATGCATCGGTACCGGACGTTCTTGTTCTTCGCTACGAAGCCTTCCAGGAGCCAGTTCAGAAGTCGAGATACGAATCTTGAGGTCGACGTCTCTTCCTCATCTTCACCTTCGACATGTCCGGCAGATATAGACGAGGAAGATGCAGTCTTGGATTTGGCTTCGATAACTAGATACAAAAATATTGTCAATTACTTGCGCCCACGAAAATACATGTCCAACATATCATCGAACCGAGGGAGATCTCACTACACACCTTTCTCGTTCATGAACTTCACAAACGCCCCGACATACTTGACAATCCGATCCGCATTGACCGGGCCCTTCTTTACCAGCAACACACGGCTAACCATATCCATAAACACATCCTGAAACGCCTTCTCTCCAACTAATTTCACCCCAGAGCCGTTCTTCGTAGGTTGCGTTACACCCGCTGCCTTGGTATGGATCTTGTACAAGGCAACACAGTTCTTCTTGTGGTTCGCTAGCGATGCTTGCGCCTGCTCGAAAACATTGGCAACAGAGTCGTACAGATCCTCCAAAATGCGGTCAGATTTTGAAGAGGGCGCCATGACGGCCGGAACTGGACCGGGAAGTGATTTAGAGTGTTCAATTACAAAGCCAAGTTCGAACCCTGAGAACCCTTCGTTGATGATCTTCGTGATCGAGATTGTTTGTTTCTGTAGACGCGTTATCTTGCTGTGTTTGTTGGAATCTAATCGCCTTCTTCTTCTGGCAAGCTACATACGAGATCTTATCTTTTCATGATCATCTCGATCTTAAATCGTCTTATCGGACCGGGAATTTTTAGAAAGGGGAGATCAAACGAGTCATCGAGTCATATTGTTGTTAGGACGCGGGGTCGAGGTGGGGTAACTGGTAACAGCACGAAAAACGGAGTTTACAGCGACAGCGAAGAAAACACCACATAAAGTGTAAAAAAGCAGAATTTATCAAATGGTATGAAAATCTATCCTATCCAAACTCTGTACTACGAGTGTCAATATCGTCGAAGTCCAGACTGTAGGGAATCCTAGGATGGAAAGATCCATTGAGGCGATGAAGGGTGCACGAGATTGTCGAGAGCAATGGATGGCGTTCAATTGTGAGGGTTTAGTCAGAAAGATGTAGTAAATCATTCTACATGACGAGGAAAAGATTCAGCATAAATTCCCGTGAGACCATGACATAAGATGGGCAGGCCCCGCTGGGGCAATAGATAGGCATTGTTCCACTCTGGTGAAAGATTCTGGTTGCAAAGGAGGTCATCCCACAGAGGAATGTGGGGATTTAGTGGGCACAACAGCGTGGGTGCCGATTCAGAGGGATTCAAGGATGAGATCAACAATGAGGATGGGTGGTTGAGTATGGTTGGCAGCATGGCCGGTGATTTAGTTTGGGGTGGTGGATGGGGCGAGTGGTTAGCCGGGGGCCTCCGGCTCAGCTCTAGTAAAAGGGTACGGTTCCCCTTCCTGGGACTCCGCGTGGGGATGTGATGACTCAATGGTCGGACTCCACGCACGGGTCCTCCTCTCATCAGTGTCGTTGTCCTGTGTGAAGGAACGCCTCCGCTTCTTGGGGGGCAGCTCGGGCGTCGAGGTCGTGGCGACTGGCGTCGTGGTGTTGGCAGAGACACCCTCTATCCATGCCAGCACGACGTCGGTAGGATTGCTTGGCGATGGCAACAGCTCAAGCGCCAGCAAGTTGGGAATGGTGGCCGTGGCAGGCGAAGCGACGTCCTCCTCCATGTCGTCGTATTCGTCTGTGGGGTGGAAAATCAATGGCAGCGGGGTTTCGTCAGCGCCCGTGGCGAGCGGGAAATCGAAGCTGCCCTGCCCAGTCCCATCAGTGAAGGAGTCGAGGTCCTTCATGAGGGGGGCATTTGGTGGAATCGAGCGTCCCTCTGAGTACCATGCATGACCGCTATTTGGGAGATGGTTAGAGGTAACGATGAGCCCCAGTCGTACAAGAATACACACAAAGGGGGCTCTGGCGAGGCGAGGAACACATGTGAGCTCTTAAGAGCTGGAGGAGTAGGGAGTGACGCATTGGTAGAGGACGGAGTGTTGGCGTTGGGAGTTTCATGGCTACTGCCGACGAACACGGTGAGTACTATCGACATGGGGGGAGAAGAAATGTGCATTACCAGTCATGAAAACCCTTTATACTGAGACCCTTAAGGCTTTCCAGCATGTCTCTGTCGTCCTCTTCGTGTCGAAAGACAGCTGATTTTGGTGACTCTGGGTCTGGCGACATTTTGGTCGGAATACGGGGGGTCTGTGCGACGACGGTGGGCGAAGAAGAGGCCAGCGCTGGTGGTGGTGGTCAGACGCACGAGATTAGGGAGGGAACGAAGGGCAAAATGTGGAGGAAAGGGTATTATATAGGGTATATATGAGAGGACGGTCCGCTTCCTATAGATGTGGAAGGAAGGAAAGGGAATGAAATACAAACTCCGACACTTATCAGCTCTTTCTACGGCGCAGCACTGCCTACCTCAAGCCCTAGTATTCGCACGCTGGGACGGCCGGAGGGCATTTCCTGGCGGCTCATAGACCTGCTGCCTTGCGAGCTGGCATTCGAGGATGGGTTGGAGAGAAGGCAGCAACCATGGGAGGCGTGTGAGGGGTATAAGGGGCGGTAATGGAAGGACCTGCTCTAATAGCATCTAATATAAGGCTTGACTAGGGAATGAAGGGCTTGCAAAGTCTCGTTCAACACCGGCCGGCCAGGAAGTCGTTCCTTTTTCGTACGTTCCCTTGATGAAAGATAGCTCGGCTCCGCTGCCCATGCCATAAGGAGGAGTAAGGAGGTCACGATACAAAATACACCCACGGGTGCAGCAGCTAAGCAACTCTAGAGCCTGGGCGTAGTTAATCCACAGAAAAATAGGGCGCTATTGAAAGGAAAGGTTCCTACGGCGCAGTTAGTGTTTAAGATTAACAATTATGGATATGGAAAATGACGACTCGAGGAATGGATTACCCCGCGGTTTTAATATCGCCTGAGTGATCAATGCGCAGAGAAACGCAGCACGGATTAAAAAATCGAACGAGACAAGCGCTGGATGCAGAGATAATTTGGCCATAGGTTAATGGGCTCTTTTAAAAAATTAAATGCCCAAATCTCCCGCAGATCGAGACCCTTACAGTTAAATTATTTTTCACGCCAAAAATCACCACAAGCCGACACAATACAAAACCCCAAAACGGATGGAAAAAATAGAACGAGACGGGGGTTGGACGCAGAGGGAATTAAGCCGTGAATTGCTGAAAGTATGAAGGCCCGGGCCCAAGGAATCCACACACTTTTCTCGACCTTTCCGGATCAGGCCTGTCAATTATCTTCCACATTGCCATTGATCTTTGTTCTTGGAGTCCAGGGAGAAGAAATTTTATCAGTTTTTCATCTAAGCATTATCCATCTGACTCAGAGATAGTAGAGACTTCCAACTACCCTCTTTACGTAAAATGGCTCATGAGCCGTTTTGGCGCGGGCGCTTTGAATTTCTGTTGTGATCCTCGAAGACCTGATGTGGCGGCATCGCGGGAGGAGTGAACGCTGCACGAATATTTTCATTGTCGAAGTCCGTACAAGAAATAAATTATTACCGTTGAAACCATTTATTTGGGGCATGTTTCTATTTTATTCACATCTGAAGTTATCGTGTTCACTCAGCACCGAGCGACCGTTGGCGAAGCCCTTATCTGAGGATAGGTATTTGGAAGCGTCCTTTACGCTGTTAACCCACTGGCTCCTACGGTTGAGCCTTCGCAGATGAACACAGCCGTTATATCTGATATTATACACCATTAATGAAAAGAATACAGTACAGTATAGGCGTAAACTCCCAGAGAGTATGGGAATACAGCTACCAAAAGTTGTCCAAACATTTACTGAGATCTAAGAGCAATAATTATGAAAACGGCATACTGTACCCATGAACCCGCAGACAAGAATTAACAAAAAATGCAGTGTGGAAGAGTCGTTTGAGACATTCAAGGGAGAGTTGTAGCCGTTGAGTCCCTGAAATAGACGCTCGACCAGATTTGAGGAAATATATCGATTATTCACATTAAGTAGTCAAGGAAATCCGCAGCCATTCTGAGAGAATCGACACAGAGGCAATTAGGCGACAGGGAGGCCCTGAGCCATTCACAAAAATCCCCGTTAAACTGGGACCTTTTCTGATAAAGAAAAAGTCTTCCGGACATGGCCAGGAGCAACGTCACGCCTGGAAACGGTATCCAGAAGTCATGACTGTAATAATATTCCTCAGGGTTCTACAGACCTCTAGAAAGCTGTGGAATACCGCCCTGACCTCTATGGAATTTAGACATCTGATGACAGTGGGGCTTATGATGGTTGCTTGGGTAGCCAAAAGGACGTTTAAAATTCACTGAACAATGAATAGTTGCCAGGGCAGTTCGTCCACGACATATGTGGATAACCAGACACGTAGCTCGACGTACTTATTCCACGGGGCGGTGTTGAAGGTGGAAGTGGAAATGGCTCAATTGATTTGATCCCGCCACCTTTTTTGTTTGGTTCCTTGTTTGTTGCTGTGCTTGATACGTGGCTCGGAGGAATTGTATGATAACTCGCCATTCCACATCGCCGAGGTCGTCTGCGACACCTTATTATTTTCCGGCGAGATACACTGATTTACTATGCTCAACTTTGAAGACGTCGAAGAGCGAGATGGTCAGTATATCCTACAGAAACGTTGGATATGTGTATATGGCTAAACACTGGTGATATAGGCGTTCGTTTGTCATGGAACGTATGGCCGTCATCGCGCATAGAGGCGACCAGAACTGTGGTCCCTATCTCGGCTTTGTATACGCCACTCAAAATTCGTGAAGATCTACCACCAGTTCTCTACGAACCGGTTGCATGCAAACCGCCTTGTCGCGCTATTCTCAACCCTTACTGGTGAGAGCAATTTAAGACAACATATTTCATCGAAGACCTCTGTTGACAAACACCTCCCAGCCAAATTGATATCCGTGGAAAGCTTTGGATCTGCCCATTCTGCCTATCGCGTAATCCATTCCCTCCGCATTACAAAGATATCTCCAACACCAATCTCCCTGCCGAACTTTTACCCAAGTACACCACTATCGAATACACCCTTGCTCGACCCGCCCAAGTACCGCCTATATTCCTTTTCGTGGTTGATACCTGTCTCGATGAGGAGGATTTGAAGGCCCTTCGTGATGCCATCGTGGTCAGCTTGAGCTTGATCCCTCCCTACGCCCTCGTGGGTTTGATCACATATGGAACGATGGTGCGTTATTCTGTGTGTAAATGCGCTAGGATGCATCGCATTAACTTTCATTCTCATTCTCTTAGACCCAAGTTCATGAAATTGGCTACGCCGAGTGCAGCAAATCCTATGTCTTCCGCGGAGGAAAGGAATACCAGCCCAAACAAATCCAGGACATGCTCGGCCTCAGCTCCCAGAACCGTGCTGCTCCTCGTCCAGGGCAGCCTATGCCTCAAGCCGCCTTTGGTGCTGCGCGTTTCCTAATGCCTGTCCAACAATGCGAGTTCCAGCTGACGGGCATCCTCGAGTCGTTGACACGCGACCCATGGCCTGTTGCGAACGACAAGCGCCCTCTTCGATGCACTGGCGGTGCCCTTAGCGTTGCTGTGGGACTCCTCGAGACGACATACCCCAACACTGGAGGTCGCATCATGTTGTTCGCTGGAGGTCCGGCTACCGAGGGTCCGGGTATGGTTGTCAGTAATGAGCTCAAAGAGCCCATTCGGTCCCATCACGATATTGATCGGGATACTGTGAAGCACTACAAGCGAGCTATCAAGGTTAGTCTTCAATCATAAATCATATTCTTGTTATGCGCATCTAAATTGTATGCCAGTTCTTCGAAGGATTGGCAAAACGCGCTTCGAACAACGGTCATTGCATCGATCTCTTTGCCGGATGTCTTGACCAGGTCGGCTTATTGGAGATGAAGTCTCTTCCCAACTCTACGAACGGTGTAATTGTGTTGTCCGATTCCTTTGCCACCTCTATCTTCAAGCAAAGTTTCCTGCGAATGTTTAACAAGGATGATCAAGGACACCTGCAAATGGGCTTCAATGCAACATTTGACGTTCAGGTTTGTATGAGCACTGTAGACCTGAGAGATTTGTTAGTTAACGAATTTTGTCGCAGACAACAAAAGAGCTCAAGGTCTCCGGTCTTATCGGTCATGCTATTTCTGCTGGAAAGAAATCTGCATGCGTCGGAGAGACAGAAATTGGTATTGGGCAAACGTCAGCATGGAAGATTAATGCCATCACGCCACACACCGCCACAGCCGTCTACTTCGAAGTTGTTACACCTGCCGGCCAGCCATTACAGCAGGGCTCCCGTGGTCTCATTCAATTCGTCACACATTATCAACACTCTTCTGGCCAACAGCGTCTACGCGTGACGACGATTGCCCGCAACTTCGCCGAGGCTGGATCGCCTAGCATTGCGGCGTCGTTCGACCAAGAAGCGGCGGCTGTCCTCATGTCCCGCATTGCAGTGTTCAAAGCTGAAATCGATGATTCGCCAGATGTCCTTCGGTGGTTGGATCGCATGCTTATTCGACTGTGCCAGAAGTTTGCCGATTACAGAAAAGAAGACCCTACGAGCTTCAGGTTGACAGATAATTTCAGCATCTATCCTCAGTTCATGTTCCATCTCCGTCGAAGTCAGTTCTTGCAGGTGTTTAATAACAGTCCTGACGAAACGGCTTTCTACCGGTGAGTTATATCTGGATTTCGCTCTTTTCTTTTCCCAAGTCATGTGCACGTTATTCATGGTTATCATGATATGCAGCCACATTCTCAACGAAGAAGACGTCAACAACTCTCTAATTATGATCCAACCCACACTTATGTCATATACCTTCGATACTCCACCTCAGCCCGTCCTCCTCGACAGCGTGTCTATAAAACAAGACGTCATCCTCCTTTTGGATACTTTCTTCCATATTCTTATCTTCCACGGAGAGCAAGTCGCGCAATGGCGGAAACAAGGATATCAAGAACAGGAAGGGTATGAGAACTTCAAGGAGCTACTGGAGATTCCGGTGGCTGATGCTCAGGTAAAGTCGCACGAATTTAACCCAAAGGTATAAACCCCTCTAATTCAATTATTTGTATATAATAATAGGACCTCCTTGTTGACCGTTTCCCCGTACCGCGATACATCGTATGCGATCAAGGTGGAAGTCAGGCCCGCTTCCTGCTGTCGAAGCTCAATCCGTCAACGACACACATGTCTGCCACTATGTATGGATCAACGCCGGGCGCCGGCACTGGGCAGGCGATCTTCACAGACGACGTGAGCTTGCAGGTATTCATGGAGCATTTGAAGCGTTTGGTGAGCACGTAATCTTTCGTCTCTTTATCGCCATCTCTCACATGCGTGTCCTCCTATCTTTGTATTTCCAGGCTGTCGGTGCTCAAACGAATTGATTTGTCCCACTTTTCCCTCGATTAGACCTCGTTATGTTACTCTTATCTCCCCTACTCGAAGCATTCCCTGTCAACCCCGTATATTGTCACTGAAATTAAATGCTGAGTTCTTGATATAGGTTTGGGACTTTTCTGAGAAGCACAATTGCGACGGAGTTTTTCTTCTTCCTTCCAACTGGGGGTAAATTCGGCGCATTTACACGTTCCGCGTGGTGCTTCAGAGCAAGATTTCAGCCACAAGTCCTTCGCCAGCGGTATTGCCCTTCCTGAGTCCTTTTGTCATGGTTATGTGCAAGAGTTCTGGTACTCACGCGAACTCATACATGTATCGCATTTCTATTTATAGGTATGCAAATACAGACCGGTCCTCCTAAATATCAAGGTGCACATGTACACGGCTCATTATATTTTCAACCAGTCCATTCTAGTCCATGGCGCAATTTCGATTGCCACCAAGGTGTTTATGATCGGCTAGACGACCCCGCATGGGCAATGCCAAAGCAATAACCCACACATTACCTGGCACTGATTCCCTGACGGAACTTAGAACTGTGAGCACGCCACATTCGTGCAATCTCGAACGTATGCGGGAATCATTATGGAAGTTTTTGACGTTCCAGAGGACAGGACTTATAATAACCTTTTCACGTTACTTGCAAGATTCGCCTGCCTAAAGGCTAAGGCCTTCTTGTGACATATTGGAGGAGTGCCATATTTCCGAAGAACCACAAGGTGCACCGTGGCCGTAAGTAGTTCGTGCCTTCTCATGTGGGACATAAAAGTCGCCTCGGGGTATTTTAAAGCTTCCCTGTGAAGGTTTCTGTTTCCCTCCCTCATTGCTTTCTTCCCGCCGAGATGGAGAAATCCCACAATGAGGACCGTATTGGCGAGCTGCCTACTCTCGCTGGGCTTCCAGACCTTGATACGCTCCCCAAGGAAAAGCAAGACGACACTGGGTCAGACAGCGCCGTCGATGAGAAGGGTAATTCATATGCCAACTCCCTCGATGAAGACGATAAGCCAGAGTTC
The DNA here is from genome assembly GCA_015499995.1 of Flammula alnicola. Lineage (NCBI taxonomy): Eukaryota > Fungi > Basidiomycota > Agaricomycetes > Agaricales > Strophariaceae > Flammula > Flammula alnicola. The sequence goes on from JADNRV010000056.1 coordinate 128,510, forward strand.
CGCAATGGAGAGCCTGTCATAACGACTGGAAAAGATGTCTCGCGCTTTGCTATTGACATCCGTGACGACGGCGACGCCGCACTCACTTTCCGGTCCCTCTTTCTCGGCACTTTGTTTGCTGGTATGGGCGCTGCACTCTGTCAAGTGAGTCCACAAGTCTCTTTCTTAAAATGACCATCGTCGTGAGATATTCTTGTCGTCGCTCATGCACACGGCGAATATCCCTCATATTTTGACTTGACAATTGAGAGATTTTGTCAAAGTCCCGATTCCCCTTGCTCGCAACGTTGAAGGCTAACTATTTTCGTGTGATGTAGATCTATATTTTTAAGCCCGTGCAAATGTCGGTGTCAACGGTGTTCCTGCTTCTCTTGATCTATACCGTCGGTAACGGGTGGGCGAAATTCTTCCCCAAGCGCACTTGGGTATTGGGCACTCGTTTGGAACGGTTGGCTGGTGTGCTGGACTTTATCAATCCTGGCCCCTTTACTTTGAAGGAGGTAAGTAAAATTGGCACGGGAAATGAAGCCTTAAACTGACAACTGTCCACAGCATGTGGTTGCCTCTCTTGTGGCTTCCACAGCAGCAGGAGGCAGCTCCGCGGTGCAAAACTTCGCAGTGCAAAGGGTAAGCTTGCTTGATTAACTAGATAAGAGCCTGATGCTAATGTATATTCTTTTTTGTGCAGCTTTATTATGATACTAATGTTGAGGCGACAACTGCCGTCCTCGCAACGTTTTCCACCGCGTGTTTCGGGTAAGCAAAATTACAATACCGACAGATATTTGTCCCTCACAATTTACGCTATAGGTATGGTCTTGTCGGGCTCTTACGTCCTCTTACGGTTTACCCGTCCGAGATGGTTTACTGGACGGTATGTGCGGTACTTCCTGGCATGAAAACTGTTCCTTACCCCCATCTTCTCAAGAACCTACCGACTGTTTCCGTCTTCCAAGGTATGTATCCTTTCTTCGAGTTGGGATCGTTTTCAGACGTTCTGACATTTCAATTCCAGCCTTGCACTTTGATACTGCTGCCAACTACAAGCGTGTCAAGCTCTTCTGGACGGCGTTCACTGGCATGTTCCTCTATGAAATCATCCCTGCTTACATTTTCCCGCTCCTAAATGGTATCAATATTTTCTGCCTTGCGGGTCAGAAGGCATCTTCGAAGACCGTGGACATCTTTACCAACCTCTTTGGTGGAACGGACGGAAACGAAGGCTTGGGTCTCATGTCATTTTCCTTTGATTGGCAATACATCGGTTCGGTGTACGTGTGTATATGCGCTTTTCTTTGCCTGTCCTGACTTTATTTTGTGGTTCGTAGATATATGAGCTTGCCTCTGATCCAGCAAGGTAAGAACTTCTCGGCACAGTGCGAAATACACGTCTAATAATCGCTCATCCCATCCTCAGCTAATTCTTGGGTCGGATTTTTCTTCTGCTATATCGTAATCATGGGAATCTACTACTCCAACACTTGGAACGTGAGTCATTTTTGTGCATTTCTTTTACCGGTGGTAATGTTGACGTTTTGTTCAAGTCTTTGGCCTTCCCTATGCTGTCCACGTCAATCTTCTCCTCGAATGGATCCATCTACCGTCAATCTGCGGTTTTTGGTGCGACGTTCCAGCTCAACGAAACAGCACTGCAGGAAGTCGGTCTTCCAGCCTTAACGGGGTCAAATGCATGGTCGAATCTTACTGCAAACTTGGCCGTAAGTCGGACGACATAAGTCCTCGGACTTCGACGATACTGGAATATATTGCTGACTTTTCCTTGCAGATCGGTGGTTTGATTGCCCACGTCGTGTTGTTCTGGGGTCCATATGCAGTCGATTCTTTCAAGCTCGCATATCGAAGGGAGCAGCCTGATCCCCATTATCAGGTAACTTGGCTCGACTTGAATGTATGATGCACATAACTAACATGTGTTAAAGGCGATGAAGAAATACAAAGAAGCCCCTTGGTGGTGGTATGCCATCCTTCTATTGCTCGCCTTCTTTGCGGGTACGATTTTAGTATCTTCGTTTCTGAGGTATAACGGCTTGACTTTCAATACTTATCCCAGGTTTAATTGTTGTCCTCAAGGGCCAGACTACTCTCCCATGGTGGTCGTATATCGTTGCTTTGATCCTCGGTGCCTTCGTTACAGTAAAGTGTTTTCTTAAAACAGTCCCAAGCATAAATTCAATCCGTTCTACAGCCCTTCTCGACGCTCCTATTTGCACGCATGGGCAATGGAATCGCTACGAATCAGCTGATGAAGATGGTCGCAGGAGCCATTAATCCCGGACGACCTGTAGCCAATCTCTACGTAAGCTCTCCACATGCTCGCAGAAATGAGACGTGGGGCATGTTTGCTGAACGTTTCGTCTAGTTCTCTATGTGGAGTCACGACGTTGTGTCGACGTCCATCGGTCTTGCAGGTGACCTGAAGATGGGTCAGTACCTGAAGATTCCTCCTCGCGTCATGTTCTTGACTCAGGTTTGGGGAACGATTCTTGGTAAGTTGTTTTGATGAACGAGTTCTCGCATTCTCTAACACTCGAATCACAATTAGGCGCCGTTATCAATTACGGTGAGTTTAATCATCTATACCACGAAATGCGGGGTCCTAATTTATTGATTAAGTTGTCATGATCTCCGTCGTGGATGCACAGCGGGATATTCTACTCAGCCCAACAGGGACGAATGTTTGGAGCGGTCAAGTACCGCAGAGTTTGAACAGCGCTGCTGTCACATGGTCGCTTGCGAAACAGCTTTACGGCTTCAATGGACCGTATTGGATCATTCCCATGAGTTTGCTTATTGGAATGGTACCCACCATAATTCAATGGTTAATTCACAAGGTATGCTCAATGGCTCAATGTCGGAGATTTGATAAAATTTCTAATCATCACTATACCCGTAGCGCTGGCCTAAGATTGGACCAGTCACCATCAACACCGTTATGTTGCCTATCATTTACCAGGTGGGAGAGAATCTCCCTCTTAGTTTCTCCGAGGCAGTCCTAATCATTTTATATAGTACTCCGCGTGGATGTCAGTCGGAGTTAACTCCACAATCACTTCCAGCATCATTGTCGGTCTCGTCTCGCAACTCTGGCTAAGGAAATATCATCCTGGGTGGTACAAGAAGTATAACTATATTCTTGGCGGCGCTCTCGATGGTGGCGCTCAGGTCATGATTTTCGTACTTTCATTTGCCGTGTTTGGGGCTTCCGGGGTGGGCAGACCATTCCCTAGCGTAAGGAAAAACTTCATATACTTTAGGATTCGGTCTCACCTTTTTTCTTTTCCTCCTTTTAGTGGGCAGGAAATCCAGGCGTCGGAAACGTCGACTACTGTAATGGGAATGGGGCGTTAGATTAATTTTTCTTTCTTTTTGGGGTTGTAAGCCTAGTCACGAACTTACGATTGAGAAAGAGGTAATGGTGATGTACTAGTACTTGTACGCCAAATCATATCAAAGAATGTATACGTTTTTAGCAGAATATCGGTGCATGACCAGGAAAGCTTTTAAGATCTTACACACAGCGACAAATAACGGGATCGCGGGTCAACGGGCCCGGGGTTATTCAGGCTTCAGCACCGTGTGTCATCCATCCCTGGCATAGCACAGACCCCAACTTTGCAAGAGAACGACTTGCACCGTATCGGCTTAGCTATGCAGTCTTCCATACTCAGAAGAAAAGCCAGCCAAACGTCGCGGACCTCTCTCAAAAGCTCTCTGCGAGCTCCAACACGTCGACGCACTTTTGTAGGCAAACTATGTCAACCTGCGTCGTCCTTCTCGCGATGCCACAGCACTCTGTTCATTAAGCCAACGAATAGTATTCCTAAGGCTGTTCTACGGCAACAAAATCGGTCATACTCTTCTCAAACAACCGATATCGTCTTTTCGGACCCGAACCGACCCGACCTGTTCTATCACTTTGTGCATCCTCCTACCCCGCTTTCTCAGTCTCTGCCTGCATTTGCACTATCCTTCTTGGACGTGACTCCTCCAGCGGCGGATTCGCCCGTAGTAATCGGCTGGCTACCTGCGCAGACATACATGACGGACACCCCAGAAACACCCGGATCAGAGGAAGAGCCAAAGGAACAATCGTCTGGACTGCAGGATTTCGTTGTGAATCGTATGTTCCAACCTTGCTCTTTCTGTTGCTTCGTATTGAAATTTCTCTCAAAGCCAAATTTGTCACTCTTCTGCAGGAAACTATCAAGTCGGGGCTGAAAGAAAATGTCGACGACATTTGGGAGAATGGCGGGAAACAATTGCAGGAAGGATGGATGCATATTCACGGTAAGCAAGGCGTATAAAATGGCCTTGAAGTCATGATCTCTGCCAATACCTCCTGCCTGACGCTGGCTCCCAGATCAACGGAATATCCCTGCACTTGGTCGCATAGGAGATCCAGATGACATCATCGCGTCTGTATTGGTCGAAGACAGCAAGGTGCCTTTCTCCCGTTATCATAGATATGTTGACTGTCACTCACTCATTTTGCAAGATTAAATATGATACATATCAGCCCATGCCGTCATACCGAGTCTGCACCTCTGACGGCATCCTCCAACTTACTCCTGGACTTGCAGAACACCTCCGCGCAGCTCTTATCCGCCTAACAAAAACCGAAGCTGCCTCATAGAACGTTCTATGCAAAATATCCTCGACCCTCCCACCTATTTATCAACGCTCTCGAGGTCATCATGACGAGAGTGTCGCAAAGCACCCTCGTTAGAACGATACGGGGACTCTCGTCTTTTCAAGGACGAGAACAGGTGCTTCACTCATAGATCATCTAGATATTTACCCCCACGCAACTATCTGTACGCAATACCACATCCGCCTGTTCACCATTCGCATCTTCGTCCGTAGCTAATTTCTCGTTGTCATCAGCCCAGCTCCGTTACAGTGGCTGAACAAGGATTGCTCCGCCGCAGTAGGGAGGCGTTTCGCAACGTGTGCAGTGGGTTGACCTCTACAACGACTCTGCCCCGTGCGAAGTGGAGAGCGCAGGACAACTTGAAGGGGATCTCAAAATTTCCAATATCGCGATATTCTCCTTGAATGTTAAAGTTGAGATGCACCAGGGTTCCGCCTCTCATCTTCGTCAACTTGTCGTCAACCATGGAGCAAGTATCATATTGGATTTTTGTTTTTCGAGGTTTTCTTCAAATGCCAACCAGTCTACTTTAAATTACGGTGCATACGAGCCTGCGTCAGGTATTGCCTATGTTGCTGACATAGGAAACGACATTACGCATTATCGTTGCCCCCATCGGCGCAGTGCATATGTAGTGGAGGAATTTGGGAGGAATACTAATCCATCTTGCGAGCTTTCGCGTCAGGTTGCTGAAAAGGGTGTGTATTTCTGCTTGTTAAGAGCGGCCGAAAATAACAACGCGTAAATATGGGAAGGATTCGCTTACGTACAAGGTGCTGATTGTAAACCACCTCCAACGATTAACTTTTTGCTTTATCTTCTGTAGATTTGCTTCTCATACCTCTCGATGATCTCTTTATCTGCAGTATCGGCGGACTGCGCAGCAGCGGAGTCTAACCCTCGATAATCTTTGCTCATTGAACCAAATATCAGCAAAGCATGCAATGCTGCATATTCGTGGTAAGCGCATGTTTCTTCAATACAGCAACGTCTCTCTTTGACTATCCCGATGTCTCCTCAAAGAGTTGCGGACGCAGCTAACATCTCCCCGTACCCGTTCGTTGTTCGGCAGGAGCGCCAGCCTAACGCTAGTCCTGAAAATGCTGATCGGAGCCGGCCTGCCAAAGGTAAAAAGCCCAAGGCAAGGGCGAGGGCAGAGAGAAATCCTCGACAAGAGGAAGAGATCAGGTTTAATACGGGCCCTAGAAATCTCCGTTCCCCACAAGCCGGTCGTGGAGGTCGTCGAGTTTTTCGTATGCCAGGTCGTTCATACCCTGAGGATCAAAACGGTGAGCTGCGGTCGAGTGTTCAACCTTCAACTTCTGCTGAGTCTTCTACAGGGATTCCGGATTACCCTCCACCATCATTTCAGGAAGCGATCAATACGCCACCCTTGTCTGTCTGCTCCAGTACTACATCGTTGATACCGGCGCCATCCACTACGATTCCTTTAGTAATACCGGAAGATATCCCAGAGAATTCTCAGACGGATTATGTCGAACCCGGCACAACAAACGAACCCGCGGCACCCGACAATGAATCAGACTCTGACGAGTCTATGTTCATTGTTGACAAAAACTCAATACCAGTTTGCTCAACAGACCTTCCAAGGGGTGCAGCACTGGAACAGCGCGTCAAGATCGATTGGCTATCACGACGCGGAGTCGAATTTCCAGGTCGTTCCACGGCAGAATCTTCGCACAAACCAAACGATAATGCTGACACCATAAGCCGCGGTCGGCCATTTACCAGACCCCCACGCTTAGAAATCGATCCAGTGGCCACCCCTGGAGAAGGTCCTGCGACCACGTCACCTATCTCTAGCCCCAAGCGAAGATTCCTTTCTCTCTCGCCTCTGAAGACGATTTTCCCTCCGAAGTCACCAGCACACCAAGATCGCGCGATGTCTGCCCATCCATCCCCTTCCTCCACGCCTTACTCCATGTCACGCTCGACTTTCTTCCGAAGCACCTCATCACTTGCAACCTCGTTGTTGCCGATTTTACCCTCTGGGAATAATAAGAGCGATAACCTATCGCGTAAGATCTTCGCACATAAAGGAAAAGACCGCATCAAAGCTAGTCCGGAAAATCTGGATGCTTGGGAAGTCCTAAACGAAGAATCATATGCAGATGTCGACAAAGACGGTATTGAACATCGTCCGAGCCTCATGTCTGCAGTCGCTTCCCTTCGGGATCTCGAGACTGTTGGAACTTCCCCCACCAGGAGCCAAAGCTTTGCTTTCGGTGGCCAGGTCGCCAACACATCGCGCGCTAAACAACTGCCCACCTCATCCCATGAATCTATTCCTGAGATGTCCGAATCGTCGTTGAGAGACTGGAAAGGCCCCTCCACGGCTTTCGTTGATCGACAAATTAATCGACGCACTCCAACATCTCCATCGACAATCTCCATCTCGTCAGGAACTAATACCCTCCCAAGTGCTGCCATGTCGACGCTAGATCTAGCTTCACCGATAGCGCCAGCGCCGATCCTAACGCCCGTTCGTACTCGAGCCACCTCGCCCTCTCCACCTCCGTCTCTGGCTTTAAAGCATACCGCACACGTCGCTCATCCATCTCCCCTCCGTGCGGACTCTAAGCCAAATATTACAATTAATAGTCAGGCGGCGGCGGCTATGTATCAAAGGGCTCTGGAAACACCACTTCCTGTCACGCCTGCCTACCATACTCATTTTGAACGCGGAGCCTCGGGCGGTGCATCCGTCAATCCAGAGGAGACTTCCATCCAACATGGTGCATCCCCGGCCCGCCGGCTCCCGGATATGTTGAATTCAATCTCAGCTCCCGAGGTGCCTTTGATTTCTCGATCATCTCCGCAATTGAGCATCTCTGTGCAACCAATCTCTACCACAGCGCCAAACCTGGTAGCGAAAACAAGTTCGCTGGAAGAACCTATGACTCCTACCCGTCACCACTATGCGGGCCGACCTCTACCGCGCCCGCCGCCCACCGTCAATCGCGTAGGGATCGTTGACTCGACCTATGCACCTCCCGAGAACTCGACAGACAATGCAGATAAAAGCGGCCGTTCCTACAATTCCTGTCCAGAGGGTCTGCTAATTGACTTAGAGGATACCACTCTGGACATTTTTTCAGCCAGTGGTGCCTCGACACCGCGTTCGGATGAGGGTCGCTTCACCCCGCATTATCTGCCGACCATGTCTCAGAACGCATCTTCAGTTGATTTGGTGCCCAACACACCTTCACTCGCGTTCAGCTCGGTGGAAGGAACGAGTACACCTCTTCGATCGGCATCGCATGGGACGGGCCAATTCCCCCAAGGTAATGGCTTCTCCGAGCTGACCGACTTGGATTTGCTGGTATCCAGGATAGCCGACGGAGAGCGCGACGGTTCCGACTACGAAGTGAGTTTTGGTCATAAAGGGAGGAGGGAGCTTGGCCTCAATCTCAATACCCAACCAGACACTGCTTCTGGTTTCAGAGTTAATTGGACCCGCGAGCCCAACCCAAGCCCGCGCATTGCCCTCCGGAACGGACACCTCCCCGAAACCCAGCCCCAGTCGCAACGTCAATATGTCTCTCATTGGGCGTATTGAAGTGACGCGTCGCCGATTGACGGCGGACGGCCGTGTCAAGCTAAAGATCACTTTGCTTGACGTCGCCGTGGACAAATGCGGCGTTTGTCTTTCACAGTTCAAGCACGGAGATATGGCCGCTCTGACATCCATATGTCAGCACTCTTTTCATGAGAGATGCATTGGTCGTTGGCTTGTCCAAGCCAAAACCTGCCCGTTGTGCAGGGTCTCGTTGGATACGGACGTTCGATAACAGGTTATTGTACGCTATGATCCCACCATTTTGCCTTCTCGAGGTTTTCTTTTCTTCATCATTCTCAGGGTTGGCTAGTGCCATTCATGTAGCATACAAACCACCACATGCGTAAAACGGACATTCATTTCATGTACACATTGTATGGACGTCTTTCGTCGTTTTCTTTCATTGTAATTCTAGCCAGTGATCGCCTGCACAGCTGCGGGGAGCCATTATTGCGTGATGTATCTTGCCCAATATTCAGATTCCTATCAGGTAGTCAGAGCTAAGTGTTTCTGTAGATTTCAGCAATGTTTCGTAGACTAACATATGTCTCAATTGAACGTTTGTACAGATCCAATCATCTATTCTTGCTGATCTACGACGTCATGAATGCACGTGCCTGTTGCTTCAGCCAAATAGGCCATAATAAACCAATCTAGGCATCCTTGTCCAGGAATGGTAACCGCTTTACATAAAGCGCGTTCTATTGTTGGACGGGCCACGTCGGGCCACTTTCCTAATCTCCATCCTCCTGGTCGCCACTGCCGACACGTTTTCACTGAAATCTGACTATCAAGCGTGCAATGTATGCGCAGGGTTCAAAGTTAAATGATGGGCCAAACAGGACAAAGGAAGGGTAGCCAAGCCCGCCATGAATCCACAATGCCACCAAAGCGCGTCACCCGTTCCGGGGATGGAGGGCCAAAGCGATTTCCTTGCGACGCGAGCCACTGTGACATTGAAGTGATGTATTTAAACGCGCCCTAACTTGGCCTACAAATCCTTCTTACCACAACTTCATTGAATACAACCACCACAACCACCACAACCACAGCTATCACAACCATGAATACTCCAATCTGGGACGAACAACGCCCTGCTAGACCAGGCATTATAGCCAAGATTTGGGCTTTTAGGTACCGCCTCGAGCTTGCCCACCTCTACACTTCCGAATGGTTTCGAGATCTCCTCCATCTCACCATAACTCTCTCGTTCCTGGGAGCCTATCCGCGTCTCGATCCCCCCAGGTCTACCACTCGCAAGGCATACTACCGCGGAAAACAAACCCCAACGGCCGTGCGCAATGTTACCCTGGATCACGAAGTTCGAGGCGTCCGCAAAGCGCGCGTCAGAGTGCTTCACGAACAGAAAGCTAGCAAGGCATTCGCCGCTAACATCCAGCTTGGGCGTCCCGCGTTCTATCGCGACATGGGTCTCACTCACAAATTCGACCGTCATCTTCCGCCCACCACCAGGTCTGTCCGCGCTCGAGTCCTTCACCGCGCTAGACTTCTTGAGGCACAACTCAACGGAATTGACATTCGCGGACAAACTTTTGGCCAACAAGGACAGATCGTCATGCCTTCTACTGCCAGTGCACGAGCCCGAACGTGAGCACCCTTTCCTCTTTTCTTCGTGCCACCGCTCATTCGAACATTCCCTGTCCATAGACTCGGACCTTACATGAAGCCTAAACCACTGCCGGATCGCGACATAGAGACTGGTGAGATCATCCCAGTCGTGATCGCGCCCCCCGACACTAGCACGGAAGTGGCAGACGACGCGCAGGATATCGCTCCGATGAGCGACTTTCCAGAAGACAAGGGTTTCCCTGGTGGCAACCCATTCTACGTCCCGCCTGTCCAGGTCTATTCTGTTCACACCCCCCAGCCGTACTTGGATATAGCGGGCCAGTCATGGATCACTGAGGAAGCCGACGACCGCTTCCACGACGCGTTCCCGAATCTTCGACCCGCCGCGATGCCAACCGCTGAGCAGATTTTCGAGCAGTTGATGTCAGGAGGTGGGCATCGCGCCACTCAGTCACCCGAAGAAGTCGCGTCGAACTTTCCCGAAGCACCATCCTCAACTAACGAAGAGGGACTCTCCCACAATTTCCTTGAAGAAGTCGGATATCAGACTTACACGACGCCTCTCGATGGCTACACTGTGGACCACGAACCTCCTCATCCTTGCAATGAGTTCTACGAAGATGAGGAAGAAATCCCGCTGCGCAACACGTCAACTCATGCTATGGATCCACCTCAATCCTGGACGGAGTCCGACCCCGCATACGTAACAAGGCCACCGTCATCCAACCGCCGTCCAATCGATCGTGAGGCAGGTCCACGGGCTTCGACGACGCGTCCCGGTCAGGTAGCGCCGGCTATGTCCAACATCCACATCCCAGAACTCCCTGGCGCACGCTCGACGCACTCTCATTCCATGCCGCCCCCAACTTGGACGCGTCAGCCAGCCGAGCACGACCACCAAGCCCAGCAAGTCTCGGACGAGTCCCAGATGCCACATGGTCGCGGAGCGTTCACGTCCCAGCCGACATCTTCCTTACTAAACACCAATAGACCCCTATCACTTCTCGAGCGGCTGTCGCCGCCAGGAGTGACTGCAGCGACGGGGGAAACTGGTGCTAGCAGCGAAGACGACGGTCCGTTCAGGGCCCCGAACCATTTTGCTACTGGCAACGAATCCACTACTGCTACTGCATGGCAGCAATCTGCATCTGCCTCTGCCCCTCCCACGTTCCAGCCAGCGACACCTATGTACTCACAGTTCCATGAGCAACCCCAGCCCCAGCAAGCGCCCACCTACCCTGGAATGGAATCCTTCCAAACATACCCAGCGCAGCATCAGTCTGCTTTTTTTGCAGACATCGACGACGAGATGTTGTCTGAAGTGGACCCGTGGGCAGCGCAAACACCTCAGCAGCAGCCACCCACCTCGAACCCTTTCTTGGCTCAGGCTGTCACCCCTGAGGCTCCTCAAGCATGGAACACGTTCCAAGAGCAGCAATCCCAGCAAGCACCGACGCAGAACCCATTCATGGGCCAGTCGTTCACCCCAGAGGCTCCTCAAGCATGGAACACGTTCCAAGAGCAGCAATCCCAACAAGTCCCGATGCAGAACCGATTCATGGGCCAGTCGTTCAACGCGCAGTTTCCACAGGAGTGGAACACGTACCACCAACGCGAGCAACCCCCTCAGCAACCAGCTGCCTGGAACCCATCCATGGGTCATGCATTCAACGTCAGCCCACATGTTCCTCGAGATTGGAACACCTACCAGTCGACCCATGCGAACTACGCCTCCACCAACAGCGTACCGACGGTCAGTTTCATTTTTTACTATCCACCGTAGTCATCGGTATTGACGAGATTTTTTGATAGCCATACGCGCATGTCAACGAGTTCGCGAGTAGCGCACAAACCCAGCAGGTACCGATTGTGATTATCTCGGTTCTCTCTTGTTGTGCTTGGCTGACCAGATTTCGATGCTAGCCGTACGCCCAGCCACAAGCGTGTTTCTACGACGTCAACACAGGTCTCTGGACACCGATTGTGAGTTTTATGGCTGCAATCTGTTCATAGAAGAGATTGTGACGAATACTGACCGACTCGCGATAGTCAAACTCCCAGCCACAGCCTTGTGTCTACGACGTCAACACTGGCAATTGGGTACCGATTGTGAGTATTTTCCTTTTGTCTGTAGTTCAAAGATTGCTTACCATATTTCGACAGACATACGCCCAGCCACAGCAGCAGCCACAGGTGTTCCAATACCCGAATGATGTTCAGGCTAATTGGTCTGCTTTCGTGAGTCCCTGTTAGCATGTATCTCGGAATATAGAGGACTGACCGAAACGCGACAGAACCACCAGCAACAACAACAGCAGTACCAGGATCAGCAGTATCAGAACGCCTACCAATTCCTTCACAGCCTTCAGCAACCCACCCAGCCGATTCCGAGCCAGCCTCCACCAGTTGACTCAGAGTTGGCGGCGGTTGGTTTCTGGATGTCGATGACTACAGCAGTTCAAGGCCAAGTCACTCCAGCCGACTTCGTAGCGCCTGAGATCAAACCCGCCCATGCCGAAGACGTCCCTACACCTCCGTCACATACCACCCCGAACCCCTCGCCGACGGACGAGATTGCAGATGCCGAGTCCCACAAACGTTTCTGGGATTTGGTTAATCGAGCACAAGGTGACGACTTCGACCGAAGGCAACGATTCAACTACTCGACGGCAAGCAACAGAGCGCCAGCGCCACCGGGCTCCTTGGGCAGGAGGGAGCAGGATACCACCCCAAGCCCTCTCCGTCGTCCCATTCGCCCTTTGCCCCAGCGAAGCCCTGCTGCGAAGCCCCGGAGCCCAAGGGACCGCGCACCCTTGGGATCTGAGGAGGATTTAATCATGCGCCTGGTAAGTTTCTGCGTTAAGTTTCTACTTGAAGGTATTTATACTGACCTGGATGTCCTCAGGAACAAGAGCGGTATCTTGAAGAGAAAGCCCGCCGATCTCGCACCCGATCCCCCACCACCGATTCGAAGAATGGCGAAACCGAATCTCCTGTCAAGGTCAAGGAGAGCAACAAGCGTCGTCGCAGCGACTTCACATCTTCAGTATCGGATATCGCAGCCGCCGATCACCTCGAAGCGGAAGGCTCTCCTCTACAGAAACGCAAGACAGTGCACTGGGCACCCTTGCCCTCAAGTTACACCGCCCAGCGAAGATATACGTATCGCATCAACACGGAACGCAGGGAGAAGAAGGCTGCCGCCAAGAAGCACGCCAGGTTCTGCCCATCTCTGTCCTCCATTGTAGGGTTTTTCAAGTTTTTCGCTTGATAGTGAGGGAGCTTAGACTCTCTCTGCCCCTGCCTGGAATTGGACTACGGACCGACCTGCAAATTCCGATAGAAGTGATCGCGATCGCGTCACGCCGGGCTGTGCCCAAGGAGAAGAACCCTTCCAGCTACTCTTCAACATCGCTCAGTGCTTCAAAGTCACGTCAGCACCATCTCGACCGAGCTACAAAGCTCGTCTCACCCGCGCCATCGACTCGTCAATTCCTTTCCCTATGGACTCGTTATTTCCTCTCGCGGTGCGCCTGCCAAGCTGGCTGCGCACAAGGAGTAGAATGCTAGCCCAAGGGATTCGACTTGCCAACACCTGTCGGTGCGCGGAGAGTCGTGTTAGCATCACATGGATCGTGCGGAAGCGAAAGCTTGCCCACCTTCGCTAATGACGACTCAATTATGCCAATTATGCTCGTATTTCTTTTCTCTCTCTCGTGTTTTGTCCTATGGTCACTTTCTTCTTGTCTCGTCTGTCAGTAGAAAGCGCATATAATCGCTTTTCTGGTTTCTGGTTTCCTTTCTGCGTGTTCGTGTTCGCTATTCTGCTAGTTAGGGTTTTCAGTTTTCTCTCTCCCGTAGAAATAGAATGGGGCAGTATTACCGCTTGGAATAAACTTTTCTTCGCTGTTGCCCCAAACCACGATGTCTTGAGATGCCGCTTACAAGGTAACACAACCGTACGGTGAGACCTGCGTGATCCGAACCCGTGCTAGCTAAGGCACCGACGACTAGTTAAGGGACGACGGATCGGCGTGGTGTCGGCATCTGAGCCATGAATCTTTTTGCTTCCGCTCCGGGGTTGAAAGTCGACGTCAGTTGTATATGTGTCCCAAGAGTGTACGGGATGACACTGAAAGTTTCTTTCATCTCTAGCCAGATGAAGCAAAAGTTCCAAAATTCAGTCGAAGGCATCCAGAGCATCACACTGCCAACAATTCTCCCCGCCATGGATCTACGGAGAAGATTGTGTTAGTTCACTGTCGGTAACGACGCTTATATGAGCTGACTTAACATACTACATGGCTTTTCTTTCAGCGTTCGCATATACTTCCAGATTGAATCCCCCAGGCAGAGAATCTCTCCCATCAGCGCCTCTGCTCCTCGCATTTCATAAAGAATGATGAAGCAGATAGCAGAAAAGCTTTCTTTCTATGTATTCCGGACTGTGGCGACACTAGGGATTTTCTGGATACCCACCCCTTTCATATGAAAGGAAGTAAACATATTTTTTTGGGAAGCCACGAAAAAAAAAACTGTACTGACCTCCTCTAACATCTATCCGATCATGAAGTGATTTTCAGACATCAAAACCCAGGAGTTGCGAGAGATAAATATTGGATGTTATGGGAAAGGATGTAGATGGGAAAGGGAGGTGAGGCATGCCATGTTGTATTCAGTCGTTTGCACGCCGCGAGAATCCGACTCGGCCTTGCACAGTCCGTGCCGGACATCCGAGTAGAGCGTCCGGATAGAGCTCCTTTGTCCGATTCGGACGACTCGCGTACGTACAAGAGCCCAACTCAACGTTTATTCGAAGGGATACAGACACGATGTTCTCATTTACGCAACCTTTCTTCCACCACACACACCCTTTATATCGCAGATCTTCCCAGCTGCAAGCCTGGGTCGCCCAATTACCATATCATCCCGTTCCCCACAGTCGATATTATCATGTCGGTTTCAAAAGATGAAGTCGCTCATGATGAGGCTTTGGCACTGATACCGCAGCGCTGACGTCTGAAGATGTCATGGATTTATCGCCGCCTCCGATTCCTTGCCCATGATGGATCGCTAGAACGGCTCGGAATTATTGTCTTGTATGTCGTTCAAGGTACGACTCACCATAAGGGGATGCGTGGCCTTCTTTCGATTTAACATCTTTGCCTTCAAAATACATTGCTCCCATTGCTGCAGCAATGGTGGTTACACATGCAATGGCCTGTTAAATAATAATCGAAGGTTTTTGCAGATTGTTTTAACAACGTATCATACTACTTACCATGGTGGTTCCCCGGCGTCCAACATGTCGTTCGATGGGAGCTGCCATTATGATAATGCCGTCCGATGTAATTTATGCGACAATTTTGCGAGAGAATATTTCGCGGAGCGAGTGAGGAGTTTTGGGATACCAGGCATATATGTATAGATCGTCGGTGTGACATCATGTCTCTGGGGGTCATGCCGAACTCCTATTCAATCATGGCGCCAGCCATAATCGTCTCCGCGTAGTGGTAATCCGTTGTAAACAAAGGCTCGGCAACGTTACCCTAAGACTATCGAGACACGTTCAAATTAAGTGTAACTGCGAGCAACGTACAAGTAATATTTTAGGAGTGTCTGATGGTACTTCAGCGTCTTTATAACTGGAAACCGCAGCGTGGTCGACCCAAAACGAGTTGAAGGAAACTGCAAGAAAACCTCGCGAAAAAGCCGATTGTGAAGCTTATATTCAGGTGTAGGGTACCTGTAAGCAACAATGTCAAGGAATATTATTTTACAGTACTTAGTACACAAGTGTCGAAGAGCCACTGAATCCATTTAATGGATCAAATAATGTCACAAAGGGGCAGAAATCGAATTAGCGTATCATAACAAGGGTTGAACGAGCATTTACGTATCAATCAAGTCTGCTAACATCAACGTCGCAGTGGTGACAGGGTGGATGGCCGATGAGTTGAAATTGCATCGTAAGCAGGCGGTACTGAATCTGCGAGGTTTTCCAGAGGTTCAGTAGTGTTCGCGGTAAGAGAAACACCGCGTTGTGTTGCATCGAATGAGGTGGTATTGCTTGTGGCGTCACTGGAGAACGGCGAAGGGGCTGTCCTTGTGAAGTCCGAATCCATTCTGTCTCTTTTGAGATCGGCCATCGAAGAATACCCGAGGTTGGTTGCCGGGAAGGGGGTGATATTCCCGCTCGACGATGGAGAATGTCCAAAATTCGGTCGGACTGGTGATGGCCATTCCGACATTTGAGGAGACGGGTATCCATTGGACATATCTGAGTAGTATGAGCATGAGTCCCTTGCGTTAAACCGAAACCGAGGAACACTCACTGTTGTTATGTGTACCAACCTGTTCCATCGAATTTGTCAAACCCTTTGCGCGTCTTTTGCGCAACCAGAAGAGAAGCAGGATCGCAAAAATCAGGAGCGCTAAACCTCCAACAACCCCGCCAGTTATGGCGCCAACGGGGGTCGTCTTCTTCGTTGCTACTTCCTGTTGGCTGCCTTGAGAGGCGGTTTGTTGGGAGGCGGTTTGTGCTAGCGTCGTGGCTGTAGAGCGTGTGGTCGTTGTGCTAGATCCAGGGGTAGGAGTTGATATACCGGTGAGGTTTGGCATGGTCGCCAGCGTTGAGAATGCGGGAGTGTAGGTTATATAATCCAGAATGAAGGTTTGGTTCTCGACCTCAGTAATGTTCATAACGAGAGTATGATTCCCAGCAGCAATGTTGTCGACGGAAAAAAAGAGGAAGTTAGAAGCTTCTGCGTCAGCACTGACATGTTGCGGCGAGCTTGCGGTAACAGGATAGGATTGGGATTGGACGTTTCCGTCGAGCGTGTACGTGGCAGAGATAATACCAAGATTTGTCCATGAAAAAATTCCATAGATGGCGACGGAAGTCCCTAGTAAGATGTCGTTTGCCGAAGTGTGAAAGCCGACTTGATGAGGAACGCACCTGAAAATCGGAAAGTCATCGTATCTCCTGGAGTTACACTACGTTGCGTGGTATTGCCGACAGGGAAGCCATCGGGAAGGGTGCCAGCATTGAAACTATTTTTGTTTTCTATCCAACTGCCATCATACTGAATGGCGGGGTCGTTGTTGTCGACGAAAACCTTTTTGTTCGACAGTGGGGTATTGGGCGCAACAGTGATGATCGCCATATCCACGGCTGTGCCATCCAAATGACCCACCGTGATCGTGTGCTTTCCGTCGGGTAGAGTTGGAGACTGATACCACTGGACGTATGCTGGCGGAGTGACTGTTCCATAGGATGTATTGACAGCTGTTCCTCCGTCTATCGTGACAATAGCAAATTGCGAAAAACCAGCCGTTGGAGTGTTACCGATGAAGGCAATGGAAGTCCCTGCATGAAATCAAGCAAATACGAATTTGGGTCAAGGAATGCTATGGAAATATGAAGGGTTTTACTCACCTTCAAATGTCAGAGTGAACGAGCCAAAAACCGTCGAAGTAACAAATGCAGGATAATTCGACGTTCCTGAATACCATTGAACAAGGGTGCTGAGTGTCCATTGGCCTCCCGAGTACTGGAAGTCGGCAGCATTGTCGTCAAGTATCAGTCGTAGTTGGCTAGCCATGTCAAAACAGTAGGGGGAAAAGGCAAACAGGATGGAGCACAATGACAGACAGTATTTGTACGGAAAGTTTACACGCGAACAATCAATTAAACACCGCCCGTTGCCAATTGTCCAATCAAGGATAGTCTGCTTGGCCTGGGCGCTGTCAACTTTCAGATCCAAGGGGAAACCTGCTCGCTTCAGACAGTTAAAGGGTCGTATCCCCCTGCACGACTCATTGGAAAGGATTTTGTGCAGCGACCCAAAAACGTAGAGTGGGACAGCGCGTTGATTACTACTTATTCCGTTGTTGATTGCTTTAGTTTATCTCGAGTGCACGACCACCTCGACAGACAAGCGGAGTGGATGTGGGTGGTGTGAACAAGTTGCAGCGGACCCTTCCCTTTCCGTTTCGTGATCCGTGCGCTTTGATCAAGATCACCGCTTTATCTGCCTATCACAGCGACAAGTTGGCACTTGTAGTCTTGTACTGTTGGCAGTTAAACTTACATTAACAAACGTCGGCGACGTGGATTGGCACCCGAATGTACAAGATACACCTTCCTCAACTCTCATAAGAAACCTTTAGAAAGGCCTGCACGAAATTGTCTGGGCCGTCTGCACTGATTAAATGATCAAACCTGAGGCCTCTGGCCTCATGAACGATCCCATCAACCAACTGGGAGTATCATGGCTACTTTCCTTACATATGCTCCGTTATGATTAAGCGCAGTAACGCCGTGTAATGTCCCGGGTTCGAGACGCATGATATCACTTAATGTTGAAACTAAGGTCTATAAAAAAGCAATTAACTTATTAATTTGAGTCGGACTAACAGAGCGTTTACATAGAATTCGCAAATATCGAGATACTGCTGCGTGTATTTCCCGAACTATCCACAAGAAGGTTGTCCTGTAGCACATTCTCAGTTATGTTTCATTGAGTTGAATATTTTGAGTACTCACCGAGCAGCTTGATCCGAGTCCAGCGTTTCCGACCCAGCCAGGCTCCCAATAGACGATTCCCAAACCATGTCTTCCTGATAAACCGGAAAGGACGTTCTTGATATCCGTAACCCACGTAGATTGGCCAGCAACTGACACGGGCACGGATGGCTCGCTGAGACTCACACCCGAGCATACAGCTGGCCAATCTGTTTCAACGACCATGACATCCTAGGATGGGAAAGCTTAACTGTAAGTAAAGGTAAGTATTCGGAATGACATACCTTGCCATATTTATTGATCATTGCCTGCAAACTTGAGCGGAGCGCATTCAAAGTAGCACCAGTTCCATAGAAGGGGTAAAAAGAAAATCCCATGACGTCCACATCGAATGTTGAAAGTTGCCCAGGGATGAATACTTGCGAGTAGAATGAGCTGACGGACGCGGAATCCCAGCCATTGGCAAGATGTATCATGACCTTTGTCGTCGAAGAGGCTGCGCGAACGCCGTTAGCAGCTGAGTGAAGGAGCTGAGAGACCGGTGAGTAGCCATGAACAGATATCTGGCCGGTTGGCCATAGTATCCCGTCGTTAATTTCGTTTCCGATCTAAGAGGAATGAATACAGTCAGCAGGTTTTTTTTAACATTTGTTGCAAATCGATGAAAAGTGCATACTTCGATGAATTTAACAGGAGTTCCTTGCGCTGAGAAAGATTTAACGAGATTCATGGTATAGCTGTACATAACGGTGTCACTATTATTGAACAGCGACATCATGAAAGAACCTAACGTGTAGATTTGAGTGTTTAATCCTGCTAAATCTGTTGGCCAGCCACTCGGAATGGCTTGGTGTCCGGGATCAGCCCCTAAGTATCAATGTTAGCAACGCTCCGTCGGAACCAGACCTTCATGGACTCACAGGTATCGCTGTAGTGAAGGTCGATCAATATCTCCATGCCCGCAGCGACGGCACGTCTTGCCAGCGCAAGCCCATAGTTGAGGCTGTAGTCGGCATTGTTGGTACTGGTCCAAATCCGGATGCGAGCAAGGTTAGTACCATGATTGTGGAGGATAGTTTCAAACTTTGCGCCTTGCACAGAGGTTGAGTCTTTGTAAACAAGCCCTGAATTTTCGAGGTTGACCAAGGAGCTGAAATCAGCGCCGTGGTATTGGAGCGCTTGACTCCAAGGAACAAGGGAGAGGACAGCAATAACGAAGGGGATAAGCGAACGCATTCTGAATGCGGAGTATCTCGAGGAAATGGTGCAGCGTTATAAATGCATACACCAGATCACTCTACACGGCAGAGGAAGCTCGACGGATACAATGGGCCGCTGAAGAACATGTGATGAAGACGAGAAGATGGGTTACCAGTGAGGCCATGTTGTTAGACCTACGGGACCAAAAAGTATTCAGTTTGGCCACAGGAAATTCGTCGCGAGAACACGCAAGGCCTATTCAGCCTAGTCTTGTCAGGATCATGCTAGGATTGAAGCCATGCGAATCGACGTTCGTTGTAAAACATCCCTTCGGATCAAAGCAAAAAGAAGCAGTTTTCCGGATTTCGAGTACGAGCCGTGGTTGAGTAAGTTTGAAAGTAAGGGCCGGAGTGTCAGTTCTGTTTGAGTTTTGCGGTCATGAGTCCCATGGTCTCGAGAATGCTTCGACATATTCGTGCGCGTTGGAGGATCCAATGACCGCGCTCATGACGCATGGTGTGGCATCGAAGCACAACGAGACGGTCATGATGGATTCTGAAATAATAGCCTGGAGTTCCACAAACAAGGAAGTCCGTTCGTGTGCCAGCTGTGTAAGACATGTCATTACACAGCCAATGGTTCACGCGCAGGTCACCCGTAGGCCGTGCAACTTGCAGGTGACCTGTAAGCCAGCCTCCAAGCAGAGCGTAAATTGACCTACAAGCTTCTCGTGTATTTAAACGATTGGTTGCCAGCAAACACCACTAGTACATCACCTATGGACTGTGCTTGTACGTATCGTGTATATTTGCTTGTACTCTGCCTACAAACTGCCGTTCCCATGCACGGCTAAGCTCCAACCGTACACTATACGTATACAGCCCTGGGTGTATATATATGGATACAGTTGTATACTCTATATATACTGTATATATATGGTTATACAGTTTTTATATAGGGTTCTGCCAGATGTATATATTTTTGGCTGTGGGGGATCAGCTTTTCATGCCATTCATATAGTAATTAGATTAAAACTTCCCCGGCTTGGTTTATTTCCTGAAAACACCAGGAATTCCTGTCGAAAATAAAATGTCACCTCTGCTTAGCAAGGGACAACATTCTCTGATCCTTGATGCTCCGGAATGAACTTCTCGTCTATGTAAAAATCCTCCTCTATACAGCTAAAATATTCGGGCAACTTATTTCAGTTGGGTATGCCTCCTAAAATTGTTGAAAATTTGGCCAAGAAAGCCATCTTTCTGGTGTGATTTTTGAAACTGTATATGGCAACTATATACTGTATATTTACTATCTACCCCACTTTCCTCGAAAGTTCTATACATATACATATACGTACGTCCATTATTACGTAGTGTACGGTGAGCTGCACGGCTCCGGGCAGCGCGTCGCTTGTGGACTTAGAGAAATTTCCGCCTTCGCATCACGCTGTGACTGCCAGCAAACTTGTCCTCTCCCTCCATGTTGAACTTCAACCAACGCACAAGTCCTTCGGTTCGGACTCCCTCCTCCCCCTCGCTTTCCGCTGCACATCCTTCCTTCCTCCCTCCGTGCTTGAGTAGCCCTCAGCCCCCTCTTCTGACCTCCAATGGTATCACTTTTGGCCCCAAGGAGTCAGCACAAGCTTCACTCGGAAGACCTTCAATTATGGTCATCGAAGACATCCGCCCCAGTGTAAGTTCTTTCATTGCTCCTGTTCATGATAGATAGAGGTCTCATATCATCCTTCTATAGACATGCTTTCATTGTTCAAGCAATGGCGAGAGACTATTCTCGAACGGCGCCACGTCACGATACCGCCTCGGCCCGGTTTGATTTATCTTCGCTGGAAGTTCTTAGTCTTGCCGTATTTATATTACATTATGTCCCTGTTGCTATTTCCCTCCTGTTCTCGTGGTACATACGCCCTACAGGTGCAATAAATATTGAATTTAAGCTCATTTTCGTGAATAGACCAGGATTGTGGTCTCGGAGAGTTTACCAAATGCGGTATAGTGCGCACTAATCGACCTTCAAGCTGCCCGCAGGCTGTTAGCCGAGATCGCAAGCAGCCTACGCTCAGTGACCGTCAGCCGACTGAGATTTAAAAACATGAGTTGCTCCCAGATCAAACTGTTAGTGACCTGTAGGCTGGCCCTCAGGCTGCTTGCGCCGGTGCCCGCGGGAAATTTCCGCGCAGACCATTGACCGTGTACACAGGCAATGGTCTGCGCGGAAATTTCCCGCGGGCGACGGTGCAAGCAGACTGAGGGCCAGCCTAAAGGTTACCAACAGTTTGATCTGGAAGCAACTCACGTTTTTAAATCTCAGTCGGCTGACGGTCACTAAGCGTAGGCTGCCTGCGATCTCGGCTAACAGCCTGCGGGCAGCTTGAAGGTCGATTAGTACGCACTATACCGCATTTGGTAAACTCTCCGAGACCACAATCCTGGTCTATTCACGAAAATGGGCTTAAATTCAATATCTATTGCACCTGTAGGGCGTATGTACCACGAGAACAGGAGGGAAATAGCAACAGGGACATAATGTAATATAAATATGGCAAGACTAGGAACTTCCAGCGAAGATAAATCAAACCTGGTCGAGGCGGCATCGTGACGTGGCACCGTTTGAGAATAACCTCTCGCCATTGCTTGAAAGCATGTCTATAGAAGGATGATGAGACTATCTATCTATCATGAACAGGGGTAATGAAAGAACTTACACTGGGGGGGATGTCTTCGATGACCATAATTGAAGGTCTTCCGAGTCAAGCTTGTGCTGACTCCTTGGTGCCAAAAGTGATACCATTGGAGATCAGAAGAGGAGGCTGAGGGCTACTCAAGCACGGAGGGAGGAAGGAAGGATGGGCAGCGGAAAGTGAGGGGGAGGAGGGAGTCAGAACCGAAGGACTCGTGCGTTGGTTGAAGTTCAACATGGCGGGAGAGGACAAGCTTTGCTGGCGGTCACAGCGTGATGTGAAGGCGGAAATTCTCCAGACTCCAAGTCCATAAGCGATGCGCTGCCCGGAGCTAGCCGTGCATGGGAACGGCAGTCTGTAGGCAGAGTACAAGCAGATATACAAGATACGTACAAGCACAGTACGTAGGTGATGTGCTGGCGGTGTTTGCTAGCAACCAGTGGTTTAAATACACGAGAAGCTTGTAGGTCAATTTACGCTCTGCTTGGAGGCTAGCTGACAGGTCACCTGCAAGTTGCACGGCCTACGGGTGACCTGCGCGTGAACCATTGGCTGTGTAGGAATCTGGCAGTACATACATATTTGGTGGCTTGATTGAAGAATCGGACTCCGACGATATCTTTCAAGAACGAATCTCGCTGCCACTGTCCTGCAGCCTGGAGCAGACACGAGGCTGAGTGTGCATTTTAATTTTTCATCAAGCGGTGCTTAGGAGAATCATGACTTACTGACCGCGAATGGCATAAATCCATTCAGGGTTATCTACGAAAACCAAGGCCTGGCCGTGTAGCGTGTGCGCATGATGACGGCCTGTAAAATTTCTTTAATGTGTCACAATGTTTTTACAAACTCCTCCGCTGTATATAAGCAACGAACTTGCGGTTTCCTGAGAATGCTTAAGTCTCCCTAGGTTTTTTCCTCCATCTCTATCCTCGCTAAATTTATCCGACGGAATCCGGATCAAACCCACCGAGAACCCATTACCATGCCTGAAGATTCGTTTAACGTAAGCAATTCCTCATCGTCTAGCAGTCGCGGTATGAAGCTAATAAGCATATACCTTAACTATCGTGAGCCTGTAGAGCCTGCAACGGGATTTGTTGGATGAGCACCCGACAAAAATGAACGTACCTGCATGGTAAGCGCGATGGCCCTGTTCAACCTAGCCTTGAGGCCTGATCGCTAATCTTCCCCCATAAGTCCCAAGGATATCACACAAGAATATTCCAATCCTTCTGATTTGTAGGTACTCGAAATCTCTCTTCCACAAGCGAAGGTTAATTTGAATATTCCTCCGCAGTTCTGCAGATGTCTCGAAGCGGTAATTACCTTTTACAACTGGATTTAATGGTCGTACATCAGAATCTCAACCACGGAAACAAGCGACGAGGCGGACAGTTCAGAAGGCTTATTGATTGAAGAAAAATCTTCGTAAGCATCCTGCTTCCTTCGGGAATAGGCCGCAAAAAAACTTACCACTGATTCTTGCTAGTCTGTATAGATAGATTTATTTCGTTTTATTGTCAAATTCGGCTGACTCGAGAAACTTATAAAGACCTCCTCCCCCAAGGAAAAAAACCGCTGGACTGTCAGTCATCAGGAAATTTATATAATTTCAAGTTGCCATCACTCACAATCTTTTTATCTTTTTAGCCTGGTTACCTTGCCGTCTGACGACGATCCACCACGCGTGGGTGGAGAATTAAATGAGTCATTTCTGAAGACTCACTCGAGGCAGAACACATTTGGAGACGTATTTCCAACTCGTGAGTTGAGCATTGAACATGGCCCTATGTTTATGGATTCTGATTATTTTACCTCAGCAAGCACGCAGGCAGAAGTTTCAAAGGCCAGCGACATTGATGACGCTGGCGGACAGACTAGGGAATAATGCGCTTCTAATTATTGTATGGATCAGTGATCCGAGGCGTCTCTTCTGTGTATAACGCAACTATAATGACGTCCATTAAACTGCAATCGTAAACTCCAGTTGGCCTTCATAAAGTCTCCGGACTGAGAAAGAACGCGGTAATTTCATAAATACACTATCATGACGCCTGTATATCTTGAGTCCAGGGCTGGATCGATATGAGAAGATTGGGTATTAAGGCGTGGAGTGAATTCTAAGCAATTCATTGTACGGGTGTCAATTCACCTTCGGAAATATGGAATATACATAATAGCACAGTTTTATAACGGAGTTACGACAGTAGCCTGCATAGTTCCCAGATATGTCAGTCACGTTTTTCAGAAGTATGCCACTCGTGAGCACCAATGTCATGCGAACCATAGGCGCCAGTTTCCCATTGTGGTATCTATTAATAGATGTCTCTGGACAGCCAGTATGACAGGTCTGTTCTGCTTCAGAGAAGAATTCGAAATAGTCTAGGGATACATTTTGCTCCACATCAGTGAGTTAGCTAGACTATTATTGGAGTCAAAAATTCGACCCCGCTTTCTCGAATCCAGCTAGATTCAGATGGTTTGCATATGTGCTGCTTCAAGACTCGGAACTCATTAGCGCCGAGCTGGTCATCCTTCAATAGCACAATTTCATCTGTCGTACTGGGTCAGATGGGCAGCAACCGCGTTGAAGGTAAGGGTTGGAACGTTTCAACGAAACAGGGATTCAGGCTCTTTGGAAAGGTTTAAAAGGCGAGGCTATTTTGCGAGGATCCTTCAGAGCAGAAATTCAACATCAGCTCGCTAGTTCTTCGCAATGTTCAAGTCTTTCAAAGGTAAAGAACCTAAATCGTCGCACAATATATGTACTATTGTTGAACTCGACATATTACAGCGCTTTTGGGCTTCCTCGTCGCTGTCAACATCGCCAGTTTTGCCGCTGCACTCGACTTCACTGGGGCGCAGTGGATTTGGATCCCAGGTCGTGCTGCAGATGGCATTACCTACCCTCCCGGCAACGCGATTTTCCGTAGGGATTATTATCCCAAGGCTGGCAAAACACCTCTCTCTGCCAACATTCTCATCACCACCGACAACGCGTACACCTTGTATGTCAACGGCTACAAGGTCGGCACAGGAATAGACTTCACAAAGGCACAGCGATACTGCGTCCCTCTTGAGCCTGACTGCAACGTGTTCGCCGTGGAGGGCCAGAACTATCAGGTTACCGGCAGCAATGTCGGCAATGCCGCTGGAGTTCTTAGCGCAATCGAAATCCGATATACAGACGGCTTCACCGAGACCATCGTCACAGATGGAGAGTGGCACGGTGTCTCTGGTGTACCGGCCGGCTTCGAGCAGGTGGCTTTCGACGATAGTGCATGGCCCGCCGCGTTCGTCGAGGGACCATATCCGACTACCGCCCCCTGGAACGCGCCTCAGAATGCGATTACCATCCCGCCTGCTACACAGAACCCCGGTCCTGATCTCAAGTCCGCCAGTTGGATTTGGACCAATGAGGTTAACAGTGCTGGAAGCGCACCGATTGGAGCTCGTGCCTTCCGCAAAACCGTTACTCTCCCCGCCGGCCAACTCGTAGACACCGTGACCATGGACATCGTAGCCGACAACGCGTATACCCTCTACATCAACGGGCTCCTCGTCGGGTCCGGTCAAGATTTCCAGACCGCACAACGCTACCAAGTCAACTTCCCTCCCACTTCCACCGTCACCATCGCCGTCTACGCTGCGAACGTCCCTCCAGGTGGGCCTGCCGGACTTCTCGCTGCAGCAGAGTTTGAGGGCTGTGTATGCGGTTGCGGCGAGAACACCTTCATCACCACCGATTCGAGCTGGAAGTACAGCACTGGAACTCCCGCTGGGTTCGAAAACCCTGGCTTCAACGATTCCGCTTGGCCCGCCGCTATCGTCGAAGGTCCATATGGACGAGCGCCGTGGGGACAGGTTACCATTCCCACAAGCAACTCTCCCCAGAACGCTGGGATCTCGGGCGCTCCAGCTGCCCCTCCTGCTAGTGTTGTCGCTTGAACAGAGAAATGAGCCAGATACTCCTAAGCAGAACGTTTTTATGCAGAAACTTATTCCGATTCCTCGCCTTTATTTCTTTCCAAGTAGAAACTGAGTTAGCTATTCAAATAGGCATTTTCAAATGTGCAGTTGTTCGATTTACCTGGTCAAGTTCTAATATAGAACATATTTCTCTTCAAATAGTGCGCCCATGCGCGAATGGTCGCCTTCTAAATAGGGAAGCGACGAACGTTCGAACGTGGCAGATAGTTAACCTATGAGAATGTAAGCGCTCGTTAGCTTGCAATAGTTCAACGCACTAATACCCTTATTCGAGTCATCCCAAGAAGTTCTTGACCCTAGTTCGTTTGAGTAGTTCATGAAGCCATGTAGGAGTCATTAATAGCTTGATAGAGAGACGAAATCGGGCGTTTTGGTAGCGTATATGTGCTGGTTCCGTTATTGAAAAATTTTCCCGTCCCTTTGCAAAGCGTCAAGGATGAAACAGCAGACGCTGGGGGGTAAATCTGCCCCTAGGAATGCGGAATATTGTGGTTGCTTGGGTTGGCTAGGTCAAGATTCCTTGATTCTTGGTCGTTCCGGGAGTTGCTTGGATGACATGCTAAATAGGACAGACGAAGGAAGATGAGAGGTGCGCCGCCGTCACTGAACGCGAAACTCATAGCTAGTGCAATTCGGCAAAGCGAATATCAAGCAACCTTGAGGTTCGAATTAGGCTTGCCTGGTTGACGTTGAACGTTGAACGTTGAACTTCTATGAAGTGGGTTCTTCAACTGACATAAAACTAGAAGTTTAAAAAGGGTCCTTCTGCACAGTCAGATTCTAATATTGAATACGGTGAAGGATGGCATCCCACAAATGTTGTGTGGACTATGCAGCAATATCCAAAGGCCGCCAAGACAGAAATAAGAATTGTTGTTAGCCTGTGGTGATGCCCCTCCCTATCTAGCCAAAAGTCGTCTCCAAAATATCGAGGACTAAAGTTGTCATTGGCATGCCGAACTCACAGGCTAAAATCCTCTCCATGGGTGCTAGTATTCAATGAGTTGCTCGACCATCTATCTGTATAGGCATGTTGAACGCTATCGCATTCAATGATAGTGTGGAAAGGAGTCACTCACTGTGTCATAAATTGGCAAAAACGCAACGAACGCTTTGCAGATCTTCAAGACCTGAATAGTTCGCGCGAAGAACGAAGATTTTTGGTCTGAAATAAAGGTAGGTGTGCTCCCTGGAGAGTTCAATAACTTGTGATAGTTGTTGCTGCTGAGAACTTGAAAGGACTGCAGCCCACGCGCGGCGTGTCCAAAACAGGTTCCACGTAGCAAACAAACTCTGCTCACGACCTCCATTCACGACGACCTCCTCTAAAATGGCCTTCACATTGCGGCCTTTCTCCCTCTCCCCGTTTCCTCTTCTCCTCCTTCTGCTTTCTTTTCTTCACTCGGTCTCGGCCATCAAGTTCACCCTGCCAGCCTACCGTTATCCTCCACAGAAATGTATATGGAACACAGCACATGCCAACGCTCTTGTCATTGTCACAGCGAATGTCGGCCCAGGTGCCAACCAGCGCGTAGACATCGAAATTGTGGACTCAGGCCCTAATCGAAACATTTATCTGAGCAAGAGGGGGATCAAAGCCGAGACGAGGTTGGCCATTACGACGCATGCCGAGGGTGAGGTGGGTGTATGCCTAAGGAACTACGTCGAAGGAAGTACGTAAATCGGTATTCCAATCCTCTCTCGACAAGTCTGACTCCATCTTAGATCACCCTGTTGGAAGCGACGAGCAAAGCAAATTGAGCCGTGTCATCGACTTGGACATAGACATCGGGGCGGACGCCGTTGATTACAAGTGCGCATCCATCTTCTAAATATCATTCTTGCTTTAGACACTGATTCTATCCCAATTCAGCGCTATAGCTAACCAGGAATCTCTTTCAGGACTGGAAACTGAGATGCGGAAACTAGAAGGACTTGTGAAAGAAGTTGTGGACGAGATGAACTACCTCAAGAAGCGAGAGGAGAGATTTACAAGCACCAACTGTACGCTCTCTAACTACATTCCCTGCTTGGGGCTCGAGTTCTAAACTCTTTTGATTTCTACAGTCTCCACAAACCGTCGTGTGCAGAACTTTGCTTGGTTCACGATTCTTTCGCTGGCAGGTCTGGGGGTATGGCAGATCTTTCATCTCCGGGCTTTCTTCAAGAGAAAGTACCTTATCGATTGACGAGTCTCCTACGCGGCACTTCCACGGAATATTCCGCCAGAGGAAGTAGGAGAACGTTCACCAGCACATACAGTCATCACTGCGCTAAGTTTTGGATGCATGTTTTGTAATACACATACTCACCTGGTATAATGGTCATCACTCGCCACGGTCTATGAATATCGATATTTATTTTATATCTCTCAAAAGAAGACTGTCTTTTAAAACTTGGGTGAAAGAAGAAACAGAAATTGGATCGGGTTGATCATGAGAATGTTGCTGACCGCCTAATTCTAACCTTCCCCTTCTTTGCAAAAGGTCATGCCGACCAATTACAAAATTCTCTGGAGCCACAGCGCAAAAGGACTTACCGGAAATGGTGCGCGGTTTATTTCTTGGCCCGAATGTTATATTTATACCTACCTTGAAATTTAGGTGTCGATAGGTCTTGACATCTTGAGTTCAAGGGAAACCCAAGTAATCGTTGCGTCTTCACTCCATTATATTCGAATCCAATGTACTATCATTTCCTCACGTTCAATTATACATTCACAGAATGCCGGAATATAATTGACTGGACCAGTGGCGTCGACCAACACTTTGCGTGGGTGCCACACCAGTCGGTAGCAATTGAACGATGAGCGGGCCATATTCTGACGATTGTTGCGCGGGTTGAACAATGTTACTAACCTAGTGGCCCAGAAGTTTATTGATTTGTTAAAAGCGCAAGGTATTCCAATGTTGATTTTCAACTTCTTCCTTCCTCCCATCCATCTTCCAAAGCCCTTGTGCCTTCTTGTCTCTAGACGCTCTCCGGACATCATTTTAAATCATGCCTTCCAACGACAACTCTACCAAGGAAGTCCCAGAGGGTATGTTATATCATTCAGGCTCTTATTAAAAAATTAACTGACGGTTTCATTTTTCTCCCGTCTAGCTCTTGTCAAGCCATCCATCCTTGACCTTCCTACAGAAATTATCATTCTGATAATCCTTTTGGCCAGCAAGCAGGATTTCCATGCCCCTCATAACCCCAGACAGACAATCCTATGCATTTCTCAACTCTGCCGAGACTTGCGTGACATAACTCTGGACCTCCCCGCTGCATGGGCTCAGAGCATGGATCTTGGCGGTCATTCGAAGTTACTCACCAAAGTAATCATCCCGCGTTGCCGTAATGTCCACTTCGACACCCTCGTCCTCCCTCCCGTCACGACAAATTTGCTGAAGAGCGACAGTATGAAGAAAATAGCCCGCGAACGCAGCGCCGTCCCCACGATTGATATACTCGACGAAGAACGTGTCCCCTGTTCTGAATTCAATCGGAAATTATGCAGGATTCTCCCTTCTCTCATAGGCCAGACGCGAAACATTGTTCTGCGGGTCAATCCTCGCGACTGGAAAGATATCGGAAACTTCTTCCGACAGACACTGTCATCTCTTGAGGGTTTGACCGTTATGAGAGGCCAAGGCGGCGATGAAGTCGAGCCTCGCGACGAGGACCAGTGCACGTCGGTCACAATCAACCAGTTCCTATCCGACGTTTCTTCTCCGTGGAATTTACGGTCTTTGAATCTTCGAAAGTGTTACTTCGACCTCGAATCGACAGCTTTCAGCAGGCTTGAAGAATTGATACTGTTCGACCTTCCAGTCTGCGTCGCAATCTGCCCGAGTGCTATGCTTCACATCCTTCAAAACATGCCACACCTGAAACGCTTGGAGCTGGATAAAGTCACCTTTACCGAGGCCTATCTAGAAGAAGGCGACGAAGAGGTCTTCTGGTACGGTATCGAGGATGGGCCCGTGGTGAAGCTGCCGAAACTGCAGAAGTTCATATTCGACGGCCCCGTCACGCATTGTGCCAGCCTCATTTCAAAACTTCAGATTCCTCCAACCTGCATTATAAATTTTACATGCACATCAATCACTTCGATCCCTTCGCCCGACGACCCATGCAGGCAGATTGTTGCGTATTTCTCGTCAAGGAAAGCTGGGTGCAAAGCTATCACACTCGGCAAATCGATCACTGTCGAAATTACGGACGGTGGACTGGTTTTCGGGACGACGCAGCCAACCCTCGAGTCTAGGCGGGACATTCTTATGGAACGACAAAAGGACACCGAGGCGCCAACATCATATTTCTGCCTTTGTCTGCTTTGGGACGAAGAACTTACTCATATCGACCCTTTGGAACTTCTCGGATTCGTTGCCGATTCGTTTCATGATTCTTTCGCTGAAGTCACCGACCTCCGTTTGAACTATGACCTTCCTCAACCCACCGACTGGGCATTGCATCGGATGGATTTGATGAAGTTCCTGTATCCGTTCAAACAACTCCAACATGTGGACGTCGCCAACAACTCGACCTTCGGATTCCTTCTTCCGTATCTCCACCATCCCATCTGCACTCATCGGGACCTGCCCAGTTGGTACCAGCCTAGTCCCAAAGCCTCCTGGTCGCTGGATCCACTGAGCTCATTGCGGTCCTTTTATTTCCTCGATGTCGACTTCATGACTCTTTTTTTTTCTGGTCCATCTACCCAGACCGTCCACAGTCTCCTGATACGTTACATGAAGTCGCGCTGTTCTCGATACGGCAAAACATCGGGCATGACTGGCCGCGGGTTGATTCGCAAGATAAACAGGATATATCTCCATAACTGCACAGGACTATCTAACCTTGCCTGGGGGCAGCTGGGGTTTTATGGAGCTTCCGTCGAGACACTGGATCCTGCTGGGTCTTCTACAGGGAACTGAAAGTAACTCCCTATCTCGTGATATGCATGATGAAGTCGCAATATTTTAAGATCGAGGGCTAGGTCATTGCATATGTGCAGTACTTCATTCGAAATACTGTCGGGTTCCGTGTATGTTTATAAGTATATGGCACACAAGAGCCCCTAATTACGAGGACAAAGCATAAATTACAAAACGAATATGACCTCCAGACGACAACCACATGTTGTATAATACTACTCAATCTGATAGGCCTTGGACTGTGTAATCTGAATCTTCTCCATCTTCATCATCAGAATTCCCATAGAGATCTTCGCCATCCACTTTGACCATGGTTCCGAATCGCCCATAAATGTTCTGGTCAAACTCTCCGACGCATTTGACGAAATTAAGCTGAAGGACAGGCCTTTCGAGCTTGTCCCGGAAGCTCAGAATCTTGAGCAGCTTCCTCCAATGTAAACGCTGTCGGACAGTGAAGTTTACGTGCATGAAGATCAGGTCTCCGAGTAAGGGCAGTAGAACGCCTCTCATGCTTGATCTTGAAGTGTTGGAAATGATGGCGTCCGCATTTTGAGGTCGGAGGAGTGGTGCGTACAGAGTAAAGGTATCGTGACTATGAAATTCAACGGCTTGGACTTGATTCATCTTGCGTAGCCATCTTGATAATAGTGGCTGGATCGTAAATGGTACGTCGGCGTCGGCGAGCAAGCTAAGGGTGTCTGGCGCGCATTTACAATTCTGGAATGCCGATGCGACCTCTGGAAACAGGGTGAAAAGGGTCTCAACATCGCTCGGCCCGCTCTTTTGCCACGAAACCCCTAGTCCGATGAACGGGTGATTTTCATCCGATGGTGCTTCTCCTTCTTCCGGCCCCTGGACAGTGAACTGGATGTGCGTCGTACCCATGTCAAGTGATTGCCGGCCTGTCAACATCTCGCAACTCCAGTTGGACAGGATCTTCTTCATCCGAGAAAGGATATCCCGCAGGTCTCGGCCATCATGCGCATTACGACAGCGTAGCATGAGTGAACAAGTTTCTCTCAAGGTGAGATTCCTGAAAATATCTGCGCAGGCCGAAATCGGCGCTGATATCACAAGCTCCTTCAGATGTGGCATGTGTACTTGGGGATCTGGTAGGGAAAAGGGGGCGTGGAAGTCCGAGGGCGAAATAACATTATCTGGGGCCCGACTGATATATAACTTCTCCAGTTGCCTCATGTTTCGTAGAACGTCGAGAAGATGGGATACGGGGACGAACTGCATCTTGTCGACCACAAGAACGCTAAGGCCATAGTACAATTTCTGGTTGAGGTCGATTGGGCAATTGTGGACCTCTAAGTGATGGAGATTGGGAGCGTAGCCGCAGAAAATATTTGTCGGCTCAGTTAACCGGAAGAGGCGTTTCCTGCGGTCGAGTCCCAAACTAACGGAAAGAGAAAACCTCTCTAGAAGGGGCGCTTGCGCTTGTCGCAATTTTTGTTCTATGTCAAGCCATCCGTCTTGAGTACGAACTGCAAAGTCAAGATTGCGTATCCGTGGGAGGTGCTTCAACGCCATGCGCAAGGCAACATGATGAGCGTCAGGCGGAATGAGTGCGTCTAATGGAAGGGGATTGGATCGCTCCAGAACGATGCTAAGCCACTCGGGTCTCGAGTACCAGGAGAGGACCGGCCCGAGCCATATTGCTTGGTGTTCTAGCGCGGCTGCAAGCCACTGTCGATTTACTTGTGCGGTAAGTCGCGCTGTTCTTGCGCGGCTAACGGAGGAGTTGTTCGCGCAGAAGTTAACATCTGCGGAAGCGAGGAAGAGGATGCGGCCGAGAAGTCGAGAGCTCAGTCTCGAGATTGGCGGCTGTACTGATAGAAGGTGGCCTGTGTATTGCTCTTGACTCAAGAGCGGCTGCGGCCTGGCCGGTGAGATTGTGAGGGTGTGGAATAGCTGTGGATCCATTGCCACCAAATGCTTCAGGATATATCTGCAGCGATAGTGTACGTTCTAAGATTGGGGATAGATAGATGTCGTTAATCAAAGGGATACGACGACGTGGGTCCAAGCGGGGTACTCACCCGACGAGCCGGAGATTTTGTTCCAGAATTGTGGACGGGGATTGAGGATTCAGCGGTTTAAGTAGGTAGTGGTAGGTGGCAGAGCATGCTCTGGGGAAGCAAATGGACTTCGAAAAGGGTACAGTTGCATGACTCCGAATGAGTGATTGGACCTGGTTTGTTGTGCGATATCCTTACGAATGCCGAGCCGCGACATGATTCCTTTCTCGGAGACCTTGTGCTTAACCGAGCTAATTACTTGTTGGGAGAACTGTCGAAGAAGCAACCCTGGAAAACAGCGCCAACTGTCAGAGCGTGTCAAAATCGGGCCTCTAGAGGAAAACATATCCTGAGGATGCACTGCATCAGAGATGATTAGAAGTTAAGAGGCGCTCGTCTGACGTCAAGTCAGAGAAGACAATTAGATGGTTTATCTGCTCCTTGCAGGTATCCTGAACAGACTTGATCTGAATCATTTGACAGCTAAAAATGTTGATAGACCCACTTTGTAAATGCAGCGCTCAGCTGCTTTGTTTTAGTTTTGGGAGCATGTACAAATAAAAGCCAACCTATGCAGTTTGGAACGGATCCCTTGGCGAGAGCACACAGTCAACCAACCAAATCAGATAAATTTTGTTTGTACGTGCTCCACAAGTAAGTAAACAAAGCGGTTGAAGCGCTGTATTTGCGAAGTGGGTCTATCTTTTAGCTGTTATGCGTGTTCTAGACAATAAAGACTTCTCTAAACCGGTAGTGCCAAGAATAAGCTAGTACTTGTAAAGCGAGCTCAATTGGATTTTTACTGGGGGAACCGGATCCCGGCGGTTATGTTAGGTAATGTTTAGATTTAATCTGCAGGACGCCCGATCTGCAGAACCCGTACGCACCGTCCCGCCGCGAAGCGGAGCAAAGTTAATCATTGCCTTAAAGAGGACAATTGTCTTCATCCTTAATAGAAAACAGTAGCCGTGTCTGCAGCGTGTCTGTGGAATCTGGATAGCATTTTCAAAACGCAGGCTGCGACGGGGTATCAGTAATAAGATAGGCCAAACCAAAATTGTCGATACTGACCTTATCATTAAATCACTGGATTAATGGAATTAATGAGCGCCCCGACGGATGAATCAAGATTCAATATTCAAGCTTCAAGAGCCGTCTGAGCTCGGTGGGTCCACGATAGAATATGATTCATTATTGCGTCTCAAAAGGTAAATCATCTCTAGTGAATCAACATCACCATCCTCGGCGACTGCTAATGTTGACTAAGTATTCCGAGGGATGGAAACCTATATATATAACGAGTCAGACGCTTTTATGCTCCAACCTGGCGCGCGCTGATATGGTCGTTATCGATGAGATCAAGAGAGTTCGGGAACATACGGTGCATATAGACTCGGAGGATGGTTTTTGCCATGAGACAGTTGAAGTTTTGAAAGAATTCAGTCCATCTTTAGAGACGCTCCTATTACTGTCAAGTGCTGTGACTTGAGACGAATATACGAGTATTCGCATCAGGAGAAAACAAGAGAAAAATTATTCTGGAAGATACTTTGATATCGATTGAGGGCGAGAAGGATGGCTCTCCCGATCTTCCTGGCATAACGTAGAGAAGGCCTGCATGATTTACTTATCTTGATGTAAGTACTGACAGAATCATACCATCGTCACCGACGAATTCGTCCAACCGTAAACATCGCGACTTACCTCAGCAGAAGGCGTCGGCATGAGAATTTGAAAAAAAAAGGGGCCAGCTGCTTTATACCACGCTCGTCGCTGATTGTTCTGTAAGACTGTACATTTGTCCAGATGGAAGGTCTGCTGAGTATTTCCCCTGAGATATTATCATATGGAATATATCAAATGCGAGAAATGGAGAGGACATACTGATCTCGGATTATCAGGATTAGCAGCTTGATAGAGTGTAGGACGCATCTGTTTTTGGCAATGATTTTGGATGGTAACCGTTGAATCCTGATATCAGCAGTGTATCAAGCATGAAGGAATCTTCGTATAGCCCACATGCACTGACGTTGCTACTGAATGGAATGTATGAAGGTACTTCTGGGTATGCATGAAGAGTAGTCCTGCGGTCCGCGGATGAGTTGGAATCTCGTCAAATATCGAGCACTTTAGACATACGAAAAATAGGCAAGGCGATGCACAGGCATACGGCATAACCGAAGGTCTGATTTTCGCAAGGTCTGATGTTGGAAGTGGACACAGCACGAGACACGCTGATGGCCGACTCAGAAGGTGACCCATAAATGTAGGAGGTAAGTAGCATATTGGGAGATTTGGCCGCCTAAGCCTGGTTCCGAGAGCGCCAAGAAGCAAGCCCAGTGAGCAGCGGAGAAAAATGATCTTTTTAAAGAAACGAAGCATGAAAGCAGCTCAGCGCTCAGAGCGTTATGGCAGTTCAGTGGAAGTGACTGACGCAGCGGAAACAAAATGGAAGATCAGACATGTGGGCTCATATAATAGGAACTAAAAATACACAATTCGCAGTCTTCTTGTGCCCTTCTAGAGTGGGCATTTAGAGTTCTGATGATTGAGTACGCTGCGTACATTGAAGAGTTTGTTAAGCTCGTCACCAAGTACCGACAGGTACCGACATCTCAAGGACGACAAAAAAGACCGCGTTCTCGACAGTGCCTGGAGTTTATCAGGATTCAGGAATTCGACTCAGGATAATGCGATGTTCTGAAGCAGGTATACGTAAAGCAGGAATTGAGCAGGAACAGTTGAATGAGTGGAGGCGTGGGAAGAGCACGTGCCGTGGGAGAAACGACACGTCGCGGTGGAATCGCGAAAATGTGGCCCTAATAGTTCTGTACTTAGTCTCATCCCCCACATTCTTATGCCAAGCGCCTCCTCTACTTGCTCATAAAACTTTTTAACGACCCACAAATCTAATGGCACGTTCAAAAAAACAAGCGCAGCACCTTGACACCGACTCCTCTGCGGCCACGAGACCAACACGTACACCTAGTCCAAGTAGCAGTCGCACCAGATCACCACCGTCGCCAGAATCAGAGCGCCCTGTCGGTCCTCTCTCAGTGGCTGTATCATCGCTAAACCGCGATACCGTAAAAGTTAATAACGCAAATGCCACGGAGTTGAAGAATGCTTGTGACGATGCGGTGAAACGCGTGAGTAGGAAGTTTGAGCTTTCACGCCTTTTGCATGTTTCAATTCTGGTTGATGATTCTGTTATCCCCCTACAACTATGCATTAGCCAATTTTACTGACTTTTACTCTGATTTCTCTCTGCCTATCAGTATCTGTCACGGCCA
Source organism: Flammula alnicola (assembly GCA_015499995.1). NCBI lineage: Eukaryota > Fungi > Basidiomycota > Agaricomycetes > Agaricales > Strophariaceae > Flammula > Flammula alnicola. Next base: position 165,012 of record JADNRV010000056.1, read on the forward strand.
GAGCTCTTCAAACAAATACACCTCCACACAGATGTTCGTCTAGGGCTCGGATGGCTTAGCGTTTTTGTCGCCGCTGGAACGGCACTGTATGGATATAAGGTTGACTTTGAACAGTCGAAACCAGTGGTCTCAATTGGACTCGTAGTGTGAGTTCCTCCATATTTTTTTGCTCGCATGCCACATTGCGAGAAAAATACTTATCATTTTCTTGGCAGGTACATCTTTCTAACTGTTATCCAAACCCTCTATGCCTACTTCGTCGAGGGTAACACTATCTTCGTAGGAAAACGCAAGTCGTTTTCGAAACGGGTAGGCTTCCTTGCTTGCTTTTGGAGCACAGTCCCATTCATATGACATGCATAGATAATAACTGAGCGTATTCATCTGAATTCCTCGACAATACCCCCCTCAATCACGTCATCCTCGTCATCGACCCCATCTCCCGCAAATGCACCCTCCTATCAACTTGTTGTATCATATGTTCGCTCCACCAACGGCGGCAAGTCCCTCCTAGCCAAGGGCCGCACAAAGGCCTCCCAGACCTACAGTGCGTTTTTCGACGAGCAAGGCGTTATGGATCAAGATGCTTTCGAACACTGGGTAGGCGAGCTGGTAGAGGAAGGGATAGACGGAAAGTCAGCATGATGGCGAGCATCGTTTGTACTCTTGTTTGATGGTTTTTGGTACTTATTACTGAGCGATATCTCTATACAAAATGTGGCCATGTGCTATTACAGTTTCTCGTAACTCTTCTGATTTATTTTGTGCCTCGCCGCTGCATACCCCTTTCCACAAGTTGATGCTTCGAATTCGGCTTCTGGTGTCTGGGCGATGGTTGGAAGTTTCGACAACAGCTTAGCTTGTGCTAACAACGTTTGATCAGATATCTTGGACTGTAGATTGTGTATCAATTGAGGCCTTGACGGGAACAATGAGGCATCTGACTCTTCCCTTAAAAGTCAGCGCAGGGCTGTCTGACGTTGCCAGACGTCACCGAGCTGCAAGAAAGATACCCTTAAAAGGTATTTTTCTGATCACAATTGACAATTGCATGCCGTCAATACTTTATTCTTATCATAATCATAGCTGAACGTCTATTGTTGAAGGTGTTATCTCAACCCCTTAAGCCATCAAGAGAAGAAAGGGGTATCCAACTAGGGATCATCCAGCTCCTCTATCCTCTTGTGACTTCCAAGAACGCCAGCGGCTCTACCGCCAAAGCCCAGTCGTATCTGTCTCGCCAAATGTAACTTAACCCCGAGCTCATCCGCCATGGCCCACACCAATCCCGGATTCTTCTGGAATCCGCGGCCTACAAAGACAACATCTGCGCGACCCGACTCAAGGATATCCTGTGCAACTTTGCCTTCGAAGAGACCACCAACAGCAGAAACTAACATCCTCGAACCCGGTATCTTTCCGATGGCTTTCTTTGCCGCGGCTGCGAGGGGCACTTGATACTCCGGACCTGACCTGATTTTTTGACGGGCATCCAAGCCACCGGAAGAAACGTCGAAAAGGTCGACACCATGCTCGGCAAGAATAGGTGCGAGCCTCGCAGTATCTTCAACTCTCCACGATGGCTCATCCGGAGCAACTTCTTCCATCCATTCTGTTCCAGAAACTCTATGGCAGTGTGAGTAAAGACACAAGAATAATGGAGAAAACAGATGGTTGCTCACCGGCAGAATAATGGCATATCTTCGGGAATAACAGCCCTGACAGCGTCGACAACCTCTAAAGTCAATCGAATCCTGTTCTCGAAGCTGCCTCCATATTCGTCGGTGCGCTTGTTGGCCTGGGGACTCATAAACGAGGACAGAAGGTAACCATGGGCAGCATGGATTTCGATGACATCAAATCCAGCAGCAACCGCGCGTTTTGCAGCATCAACGAACGCAGTGACCACTCGTTTAATGCCGTCAACAGTCAATTCGCGGGGTTTCGCATAGGCGGGTATGAATGGCAAGGCCGAAGGGGCCCAGACGTCGTCCGGCCACCCTCCGTATTCTGGAATAGCAAGCGGCGGAACAGGCAACGTCCACGGGACGAGAGTCGACGCTTTCCGACCAGCATGCGCCAGTTGGATGGCGATCTTCTGCCCCTGCGAATGCGCGAACTCGACGATCTGGGATAGAGGCTTTATATGTGCGTCCGACCATATGCCAGAACATTCGGGGGTGATGCGACCTTCTGGTAGTACAGCAGTCGCTTCGACGAAGGTCAGACCGGGTCCGCGAGTCAAAATTCCTCCAACTGAATGTAGTTTAGTTTTCTTAGTGAGCTGAATTTGCACGGACCAAAAGACGACGACATACGATGGGCTAGATGCCATGGGGTCACCATTCCGTTTTGAGCAGAGTATTGACATAGTGGAGACAACTAAGCAGGATCTGTCCATGTTAACCGGCTAGTTAATAACAAGGAAGACGACGACCACTCAACAAATATTCTATTCTGGAACTCGACCCCGCGGATCTTCAATGACTGGAACAGAAGTGGGATCGTTTTCCCGCTGGGCTGAGGGTCTATCGCCCTACCAGCAGGCGGATTTTGCTGAGGCGTGTAATATGAGATGCCTGGGGCGCCGTCGTTTGGGCTGGCTGTCATCTTTGAACTTGAGCAATGCTATGATGGACAATACGACAGTCGCTGGGATCTATGGAAATGCTTCTTTTATATGTCGACCTTCCTTCTTCGGCACGCGATGAAACCACTCCCAGAGGACCAGAGAAATTATGCTTTGTCAACGATCAAGACCTGGGGCTTGGGGCTTAATTGCGATGCATAGGATTAAGATGTTGACATATGTCAATCCATAGGACAATGTACTATTCGGACGTACCAGGTGGCTCACTTCTCGCCAACTCGACGCGTAATCATATCGATGAGGGGCTTTACCGAAAATTGACGGTAATTCATACATTTGGTCGAGATTTCCGTAATCAATGCTTTCTTCTCAAGGCTTTGGAAGTTGCTTTTCTGTCTGGAGCAGAAAAAGGAGCGGGATATGTTCACGTGATTTAACACAAAATCAGGCTGAATCGTGATATACGGCGATTCTAGTTATATTTGTTATTCTCTACTCTAACATCACAATGTGCCCCAAGTAAGAGACCAGAGTGCGTTATCATAGTCTAGACTGCTTAGAGAGTCATTCCTTCTTACTGCTTCCAAGTCCGCGGATACCTCTGCCTTTGAATCCCCATCGGATTTGATTAGCCCAATGCAATTCAACGCCGACGTCCTCCGCCATCTGCCACACCTGACCTGGGTTCTTCTGGAAGTACCGACCAACGAAGATGGCATCTGCACGACCAGACTCCACGACGCTCGCTGCGGCCTTCCCCTCGTAGAGTCCGCCGACGGCGCTGACGAGCATCTTCGAACCGACGGCTGTTTTGGCAGCCTCGGCGAAGGGCACTTGGTACTCTGGACCTGGTCGAATTTTCTGGCGGGCGTCGTTCCCACCAGCAGATACGTCCAGGAGATCAACACCATGCTCGGCGAGGATAGGTGCGATCCCGGCAGTATCTTCTACTCTCCAAGATGGCTCGTCAGCGGCGACTTCTTCCAGCCATTCTGTCCCCGAAATTCTGTGTAGTGCAGCATAAGGAAAGATAAATAAATAAAGAACTAATCAGATACTCACCTCAAGAATAATGGCGTGTCCTTTGGAATTACAGCCCTGATAGCATCGACGACTTCCAAAGTCAAACGAATCCTGTTCTCAAAGCTTCCACCGTATTGATCGGTACGCTTATTGCTCTGGGGGCTAAGAAACGATGACAGAAGATAACCATGAGCGTTGTGGATTTCAATAACGTCGAATCCAGCGGCAATCGCGCGTTTCGCCCCATCAGCGAAGGCAGTGACGACTCGCTTGATGCCTTCCAAGGTCAATTCACGAGGGTGAGCGTAGCTCTCGTGGAATGGCACAGTTGATGGGCCCCAGACATCATCCGGCCAGCCTCCCTCTGCTTTTGGAGCCAGCGGAGGTCCATCCAAGTAAGGTGCGATAGTCGAGGCTTTACGACCGGCATGAGCCAGCTGGATGGCTATCTTCTGTCCTTGAGAGTGGGCAAATTCGACGATCTGGGCCAGAGGCTTGACATGCGCGTCCGACCAGATACCGACATCCTCAGGACTGATTCGACCTTCTGGCACCACAGCGGTCGCTTCAACGAAGGTCAGCCCTGGTCCGCGAGTAAGAATGCCTCCCACTGTTTTTGTTTGGTCAGTAATCTGAAGAGTAGATGCGATGGACATGGGACAATGGGACATACAATGCGCCAAATGCCATGCAGTCACGATTCCGTCCTCAGCAGAGTATTGACACAAAGGCGATAGCTATTGAAGACAAGGTTTTTGTGAGCGTCTCGCTCGATGTCAAAGGAAGGTAACGACTCAACGAATATCCTGTTCGGGAACTGTACGCCGCGGATATTTAACGGCTGGAAAAGCTTTGGAACAGGATTGCCACTAGGTTGAGGGTCAATCGCCGTTCCAGCAGGTGGATTCTGGAGAGGTGTAAAATACGGGATTCCCGGGGCAGCAACATTAAGCGGGCCAGTCATCGTAAGGGAATGTTATGAAGGGAGATGAGCAAATGTGAGTGAAGATTTCGCCATCGGAATGTCGTCCTTTATAAAGTACCCTCGAGAAGTCTGACAAAGAGTTTTATCAGAGTTTATCTTATTCAGAAAGGTCTATTTTCAACTTACAGACGATGACCAAGGCCATGGAAAGAATCATGGATGCTTAAACTGATCGCGTTGTCCGTGGGATACCGATCTTCTGTCTGCCCATGACGAAGAAACGCGCATTTGGTATACGATGTACTGGGTGCGATGTGGGAGAAGTATGAGGAGGTTCGGCCTTCCGATAGTCCGATCCGGCTCCGGGAAATGATATGCCGTGCTGACAACTTGCTGACACTGGCGCTGACAAGCCCAGGGAAATTTTTTTAGGGATGACTTGGGGATGACAATCTAATGATATGAGAGCGCTAGCCTCGGATCGACCACCGTGCGTGTCGTTCATAGTACTTTTAATGGTCGCTATTTGGCCGTCATTATATGCAACAGCATGCAGCGGGATTGGCTAGACTTGGGTTAATCATTATTATTATCAAGTCCAGCTGCAATGCGTTAGGAGACTAGGGTAGAAGTCACCTAGAAGCAGTAGATTGGAGCAGATTCGGGCGAGCGGTTAGAGGTTGGCCATTGTGGATAATACTCCTCAGTAAAATGAACTGAGGATCAACTTGCTTGGATTTGCATCAAGATGGTGCGAGCTTGTCGCGACTTCCGTGATCACCAAAGTCAAAAATATGAGGTCATCGAAATATTTTATATCAGCTCGAGCCTTAGTGTCTGCTATTTTTTTTTGCTGAAACGCTAAGCAGGCCGCGAGTTCCGCCGCCCGCGACACTCGAAACGGAAAAGGTCTCATACACCGCAGACTGGTAGATTGTAAAAGGAAACTACACTGGTCTGTAAAATAGTGACGTCCAAGTCGAGAGTGAAGATGATACGGGCGCTAATTTTGTGCTTTCCTGAAACTTGCAATCAACGTCCGGCATGTGCACGCAAAGCTCTAGACAGATCCTCCGAAACCCCCTGAACGGAAACAATGAGTTAGCGAAATCTTTTACAGGATAAAGCGCAGACATACAGTATTTAGCAGCATATTTCACAACGATCTCAGGAGATCCAGGCCAGGCGTGCACTGTAATAATGAACGTCAGAAGCGAACTCATTCCAGAGAATAAATGTACGCACGGTTGCAGGAGGTTGGCCGAGGCGGGTATCCGTCCTGTAAACTTCTTGTGCGAGCGAGCCGGTGAGAGATTTGAGGAAGACCCAGTCAATATCCTTGCTGCCGGTCAGGGCAGTCGTTGAATTGATTTTGGAAGCTACGACGAATGCATTGGGATTTCCGGCATCGGCTCCTTGGGATGTGAAATCCCATTTTGGGTTGATTCCTGAGCCAGTAATGGGGTTTGTAACATAGTAGTGTTGACCTGTATTAAATATTGGGTTAGTATACATTACTATTGAAGAGATTCAGGAAGGCTGCTCACCGAGAATTACAGGGCCCGAGAAGAGATGCAGGGTGGAAATCATCTCTGGCGCGGAGACGGCAGGCGGGGCAGCCTCCCATGCAGCAATAGCGATGTCGGGGAGAATACCGAACAAGGGAGTGTTAATGAGACAGGAAATGTCAAACAATTCCGCCAGGGCGCCCACGTTCCTGATTAGAGGATCAGTCAGCTAACCATCGTTGAACGCTGTTCCTACTCACGTATAAGTACCCGTGCTAGTGCAAGTATAGTTTTGTGTGCCAATGGCAATACCGACGAAGGAACCCTTCGCGGTCGGCGCTGTAAGGGCTTGCGGAAGGTTCGGAATCTGCATATTACTGATGTTGCAGCCCGAACGCTTTAGAACAAGCCCTGACGCCAAGAGGGGGGCCAAGAGAGCGAGAGAAAAGAATGTGGTGAAGGCAACCATGGTTGGTAAAGAGAGAGACGTAGATGCTAAGTGGTGTAAGACGATGGGAGAGGTCTTGGGATGACTCTGGTGAGTGCCATGCCATTTTATACTGCTCGAGTAAACCTATACATATAGAAGCCGATTTTGCCGCTGAATTAGACTTAAAAATAATGATGCCGCGAACTCCACACCCCGCTGGGTAAATGCATCAAGAGGCGTAGCTTAACCTGACAAATGTCCCTGAACAGCGAGCGCGATAGATCATTACGAAGATCACTCTGGCAAGATGAAAGCGTTCAGACACACGAGGGAATTCGAAAGACCAGACTCATATGTAGAGTGATCGCCGTTGGTCAACAAGTTTTAAGCTTTCAAGTCCCAGGTCTTTTCAATACGTCGACAGATGTATCAGTGTTGGTGTTCTTGACTCTGAAAACTCCTGACATGGAAAGGGCGTCCACTTGCCAGTTGGAGTTTCAAGTCCCTAGTCCCACGGTAATGCCTAGGGTTGCAAATTTTGAACCGCCAAATTCATCAGACGGCGAAGCACTGACCCTAGATTGTCAGCAAGACAGGTCATCAACAACATTAACACCACTCCATTTCTCGCGGAAAGACGAGAATGAGGTGGCCAATGCCTTGAATGATTATCAAGTCGCAGAAGATGAAGACCCTTCGTGCCCTAGATCAAAGAACCTGGTAGGAAGAGAAACAGAACTCTGAGTTTTCTCTGCCAGGAACTTGGCCAGGCTCATAGCACCATCACTGATCAGCGCCTACGCCACGAATATGAATTTTCTGTTAAAAATAGGGTTTTCAAGTTCAGAATGGTTTAAATATAGTAGCACTTAACTTGGTACAACTGTTTGAGTCGATCCTTGACACCGTCAGAACAGCTCTGATGTCCGTCTGAAAGGCACCGTTTACGGCGGATTCGGATCAACATTTGGCAGCAGCGGTGAGGATCACGGTGATACGGTGAAACCTGAAACCCTCCTTCTCAGATGCGGCAGGGGGATGGTGTATCGTTCGAAAGTTGTGCTCCTCTTGCGGCTTGCTATTTTCTCAATTGGATTCTAAGAAAAGGTCGAGAGGGGCAAGACTACCTCTAGAAAACTTGCATCCCATTAAACCTAGCACAAGGGAAATGACGATAATCGGTATCTGAGATAATTGAGGCGTACATAAAATGAGAAGAGAAAACGCCGGCTAGGTGAGAACGATGTGCCTTGGAGATGAATGCACCTTCCGGAGCAGTCTGCGTTGGGCGGCTGTGAGACGCGCAAGCGCCTTCTATCTATATTCTAAAACGACATGGGTTCTCACGGGGGGGATAAATCGGGCGCGGCTCATTGGCTAGAGACAAACACAAAGACTCATTGGCTTGCGTATACAGATCTGTGGCGAGGCACGGGCACGTGACTCATCGATGGTCCTGGCCTGCTCTCGGCCCTCACTCTAGATCATGATGTTACCATTGGCTTACAACTATCTCTTGCACAACTCTTTCACCGTGCAAAGCACGGGTCCACAGTCTAGTATGTACTTATATAACCCACCCGTGGGAACTTCAAGCGCACTCTCTCGCTCTCATCGTCCATGTAATTACACTCTAATGTTGGCTTTCCACGGCGGTTTGGTCTCCAATGTCGATGTGTGTCTGCCTTTTTACAGAGCCCATCCAGGATCCCGGCTTACCTCAATTCGAATTTCGAATTCAAAAGATGCGTGTACCAAATCCGCCTATTTTTGGTCTCGGGGGTTTCCGCTGGGCGGCCCCTGGCGGCCCTTGTCGCTTGTGATCGGACAATCTTTTCAAGTGCTGTGTTGACCGCGAACCAGACCTGCGTGAGGCAGTTCATCTTCCATGATGGTAGAAGCACCAAGCTGCCTCCCATCCCTTCTATTCGGACGCTCTACAGCCATCTAGTCGTGTGTCGACCAAGTTTTGACACAACTTACGATAAGGCCGCCTTTTAACAAGCAAAGCATTAACGAATTTGGTTTGATCCTAACAGTTTCCTCCACGGCCTCCGACTCCAACTGTGCGGCTGTTGACCATTCTTCTTCACATGGCGCGAGACTGGACTCTAGATGTCAAAAGTCAATAGTCACGAGAACGAACATCAGCAAACCGATTCTTGTATTCAGAGCGAAAATTAGACCCGTCTTGAGGTGGCTGTTGGTTGGGCATGATACTGAGGACTTTCTTCAATCCATGTGAGTGTTCATTTTTTTCTACGACCGCGAACCTGACATTATTTACTAGGAGCGCATGCATTGGACTGGGTCTCGCTCAAGAATAAAGACCGACGTTCAAGAAACCACATGGTCTTATATGTATATGTGCTCTCGGGTTTACAGGAAATGGACCCCTTTAACATCTTACCTCCTGAACCCTGAACCAACACCCAATCTTATCGGAACTCTGTATCATATCATTCATCTTTACTACTGACGGACAGCGCGCAAGACTCCTAAAGCTGAAATATGGACCTCTTCAATCTATATCGTACTATATAATGCGCTTTCCATGACTCGACGACGTTTTCGTCTTTCCGACGCCTTCCCTGTCGCCGAAAATATTAACGTGCACAAAACTCTGTCTTGATGTCCATTCTTATCTGCGTGGGTTTGGCGAGGCTGAGCAGAACTGATTATGTAGTCGAGGTGAGTGCCTACTTATTTCCATCCTAGGACGTAGTATTCACAAATCCACCAGGGTAGAACGCTCACGATAAATATACTTCCCGAAATGCGCAGTCGATCCGCCCTTAGGGCGAGGATAAGGAGAACATTTGGGTATCCAACCCAACACCGATAAGTCGCTTAACACCCATGGCCTGAAAGATCACATGCATGCGTTGCACCCGCTAGAGCTCTTCTTCTAGGCCAAAAGGGATTCATACCATTTTGGTACGTCTTATCTATTCTTGATTTATCTATAGTGCACTTCTTGGCATTGTAGATATGCTCCTCCAGGAAAAGGCTTGCATTCCTGGGTAATTTATTTAAGGAAACTTGGTACATGCCATGTAAGATAAGAGTCGACGGTGCGGAAGAAGTCTTGTGCCCATATCTTCCTTACGATGTCTGTTATGGCGGCCCAGCGAACGTCTGACGACATGTTGAAGGATCCTTCTATCGGCATCGAGTCGATTAACGAGAAGGAGAAGCTCTCTGATCAGCTGTCGGAAAGTTCATCGCACGATTTCGTTGATAGTAAATTATTAGAACGCCCTGAAGGCGTAGCTATCCAGGTATTTCTGCAAACTTTTCTATAATACGAAGTCACACTGAGGATACTTTGCAAGGTTATATCTACTCGGGATGATCCTGATTTACCGGTTTTGACCTTCCGTGTATTGATTCTCGGTGTTGGGCTCAGCGCATTTTCATCGGTGAGTATTGCACAAAGTGTATTTCCTATGATGTACAGCATGTTGACGTCTTCATAATAGGTTCTCTCAACTATCTATACATTCAAACCCCAGAACGCCACGGTCTCCCAGCTGTTTTGTCTCATCATCGCATATGTGCTCGGAGTTGCAATGGCTGGTGAGAATGACCATGTTGCGGCTCTTTACATTAAGCACAATCTAAAATATAAACTAGCCCTGCCTCGTCATGGTCTCTGGCGCTACATAAATCCTGGTCCGTTCAACATCAAGTCAGTGCCATAAATTTCACAATATTGGCATTTCTTACCCTCATTTCTAGAGAGCACACCGTAATCGTCATAATGGCATCAACGGCTGCTAGTGTTGCGGTGGCCATGGAAGTTATTGCTGCCCTTGGTAAGTCAACCCATGTACGATCTTTTCCAGGAATTAATCCAAATAATCGATTCGCAGACTTATTCTACAATCTGCGTCTTAACTCCGCCGTAGCGGTATTCTCAATTTTTTCAACGCAGATGCTTGGTGCGTTTGAGGTTCCTGCCCTTTTCATAGCCTCATTGTTGGTTTAACTAGGATACGGTCTTGCGGGAATCTGTGAGTCAGAATCGTGCACGGTTTTTGTTGTCTAACACCCTGTATAATAGTGAGAACTTTCCTTGTGTACCCCACCTAGTGCGTGAAGCGGTAATATTTATGTATGATAACGATTGACCACATATTCCTTGAAGTGCATTCTATCCAGCATATATCTCTGTCGTAAATTTGCTTCAAAGTCTTCATTTCGATGGGACACTGAACGCGAAAAGACGAAAGTTTTTCTGGATTGTGGTAAGTTGCTGCTCAAACTACTGTGGCCAAGTCTCATTTTTGCAGTTCGCGGCGATCTTCTTCTGGGAATGGATTCCTCAATATGCGTTCCCGCTTCTCACTGCCATTTCTGTTATTTGTATGGCCGATAACGGCCGTCATGACTTTGTTCGTAATCTTTTCGGAGCTGGATCAAGCAACGAAGGGATTGGTCTCTTATCCTTCAGCACTTCCTGGACGTTAATAACGCAAGGCACCCCGCTTATATGGCCTCTCCAAACCCGTGCGTATCCCGCTAGTTCAGTCCTCAGATGACGTTACTCACCATTTCTTGCAGAGATTAATTCATTTAGTAAGTTCTCCATCGCCCGGCTTATGTGGCCGTGACTCATTGCAATCACAGTCGGAATGGGCCTTGGCTACATCGTCTTGACAGCTGCATATTACGGGAACGTTTTCAATGGACGAGACATTCCCTTCATGTCGACAGCTCTATTCGCCGACGATGGAAGCTCATATAACCAGTCCGCCGTCCTTGACTCGAATTACAAGCTCAACCCAGACGCCTTAGAGACGATTGGTCTCCCTCGATATACGACGACGTATGCTATATCTCAACTTTGTTATAACCTATCCCTTGGGGCAGCATTTACGTACATCGGCATCTGGCATTGGCCAGAGTTAAAAGCAGGTGAGCAGGTTTCTCGTACCCTATTTCCGAGCACGTCGTTGATTCTATGTCCGTCCAGCATTCGGGGGTATGCGCTTCTTGAAAAGAGGCCATGCAGATATAGATGATCCTCACTATAAGGGTTCGTTACCTTCTGCTCGTTCGTACACTTGTTATGCTCACCTATGATGTAGAGATGCAAAAATATCGTAAGTATTCACCCCGAATTTCCCGTCAGGTGATAATGGATAGATGTTAGCTGAGGTTCCTCAATGGGCGTATGGCGTTCTCTTTCTCGCTTCTCTGGGCGTTGGCATCGGTTGCAGCTATGCTGGACCCCATGGAACAGTCCTCATCCCCGCTTGGAGTATAATCTTCTTTACAAGTGAGTTCCCAATAAAGTACGTTATAACTTGATATATACTAAAGCCACATTGTTACGTCAGTCCTCAGCACTTTCATTGCGATCGTTTTAGGATTCAGTAAGTCATTAGAAGCCATCACATCGCACTGAAGCTCAACATACATATCTCCAGTCACTGCAACGACTGGTAATGTGACACCCATAGCTGCGAGCTCTTGACATTGAAGTTGCCCATCAGGTTTCAACATTTCCGTCAAATATGCCATACAAATCATCGCGGCTTTCCTTCATCCTGGACAACCCATGTTCGTCACGGAGATATGGTTCAATGTGCCCTATTTACTAACTTCGGTTTATTAGCCCTGTTATGTATGCAAACCTGTTCGGAAATAGTACTTCTTTCCAGACTCTTTTGTTGCTCCAAGGTAAGTCCAGCGGCGTTTTGCGCATGTCTTCCTCAAACTCATGAACAGTGAAGATCTCAAACTTGGGCAATACACCAAAGTTCCACCGCGAATGACATTTGCTGCTCAAATGGTATGACGCTTCTATCCACCATATCTATCCGACTTGCTGATTCGCTCGAAACCTCAACTTGTTATCTAGGGAGGATCCATCATTGGCTCGATCTTTAATTTCACAAGTAAGCTGACTATCCTTCCTTCCTCCCTGATCCAATCTAAGTTTATTGCCAGTGATGAAGATCATCGTTAATAATAACAGAGATGTCCTGCGAGATCCGATTGGTACTCGTGTCGTAAGACTCTTCAGCTCTTACTGTCTTTAACGCCTGATCTCAGATATTCTCTATTCTAGTGGAGCGGTTGGATCATTCAACAATACAATTCTGCTTCGGTGGCTATGGGTGCCTTTGGCAAGGAGCTTTTCTCCGTGGGTAAACCTGCGGGTTATTGGATCATTCCTTTCGCAATGTATGCCGCTATCATTCGGTCGCCTTTTTTCTGGATATAAAACTCATCACCGTAAACGTTTAGTTTCATCGGACTGTTTACTCCTCTGCCATTCTGGCTCATATGGAAACTTTCCAGGCCAGAGTCCCGCCTTGCCAGAGCGATGAAATATATTAATGTCCCTGTGCTTACTCTTTACATTGGATGGTGGGTTCCATCTTTTCCGCCAATGCCTCGGTGCGCCTAACCATGCTCTTCCAGGCTGCCTTACTCAGTTAACGGGCAATGGTGGTCTTGCTTTGTCATTGGCATATTCTCCCAGTGGTGGTTAAGGACGAGACGGCCTGTCTGGTTCGTGAAGGTATGCATTCGTAAAAATTCACGCCCTGCTAGCTAGCTTATAAGATATCCATCAAGTACAACTACTTGTTGTCAGCTGCTCTTGATGGAGGCAGCCAGGTAATTCTGTTCGTTCTCTCGTTTGCGGTTTTCGGTGCAAGCGGGTCTGCGGTTGCGTTCCCAACTTGGTGGGGAAATCCTGCCACACTTAGTGTCGACAGGTGTAAAGCAACCGTACAGTAGCGAAAGTGTGATAATCACTTCGCTCGATTGCAAATTATTCCATTTTTTTTTTCAATAAATTTTGGGGATGTCTGTTTGTCAATGACCATGCATCATGAGGCCTGAGGCCTGAGGGGCGATATCTCAATGGCCCAGCCGTAGTCGGATCATCCGTCCGGGTATAAGGGTTTCTGTGTGCGAACTAACCGTGCAATGCAGACTCGAAATAGGGCAAAACACGAACCAATAATATTGGTTCCATGTCCTCGAGGGCTAGTTGATGGGACATTCTCTTACGAGGAAAAAAAAATGTTATAATCCATACATGATCGCCATTTTATCGTACACGATACGGAGGGGTGGTTATACTGATACGATTTACGGCATCTCAAATGTCCGTGGTGGAGGTCATGAGCAAATGATACTTGACCATCTCAAACTTGGGCGCTTATATTAGTTGTAATTTCCGGGTCCTCCAGCACCGCCACCGGCGCCAATGTTACCGCCTCCGAAGGCGGCGTTAGCTGGGTGAGCACCTTGAAGCTGAGAAGAGTTGGCATTCCTTTCGTTAAGTAGGGTCGCGTCAATAGAGGCATCTAAGTCATAGAAAAGTGATTGCAGCTTACTGTTCCTTCTGGAGACCCTTGGCTTTTAGGGCATCGCTGCCGACCAGTGAGCCAATGGCCGACTCGATCTTGCCGGTTATGCGCTCTGCGGTGCCTCCTGTACCCTGACCTTGACCAGTCATCCCCTGGCCTTGACCGAACATCCCTTGGCCTTGACCGGTCATCCCCTGGCCTTGACCGGTCATCCCTTGACCGGTCATCCCTTGACCTTGACCGGTCATCCCCTGGCCTTGACCAGTCATCCCTTGACCTTGACCAGTCATCCCTTGACCTTGACCAGTCATTCCCTGACCCTGACCGGTCATTCCCTGGCCATGACCGAACATACCGTGTCCATGACCGAACATACTCTGACCTTGACCAGGCATTCCCTGGCCTTGACCGGTCATTCCCTGGCCTTGACCAGTCATACCCTGACCTTGTCCAGTCATACCCTGACCTTGGCCCTGGGCCAGCTGGATTGTATTGTTGTACATAAGCATTTAGTTCGTTAACCACGAACGGGGAAAATGATACTGACGTTGGTGTTATCATAATTCTGTTGACCAGTCAGGCCGCTCTGACCCGGGTTGTTGTTAAGGCCGTGGTGGTGGAGGAGTCCACTGCCAGAGCTGTCCTGGTCCAAGCCGGCGTTCTATAAAAGTAGATAAGTATTTCAGAATGCGATCGGGGGGTGCAATGTCGTACATCATCGTGCTTGTGGCTTGATCCAAAGAGAGGCATTATTCGACTAAGAGTTGATTACTTGAAAGTTGATATGAGTTGTGTTGTGTGGGAGTAAACAATTGGGAAGTATGAAGAGAACATATGAATGGTCGACTTATTTAAATGGCTTTTCACGCCTCGGCGTATTGTGGATTACATGACGCAGGTGTTGACGTCGATCATCTGCTCCGCCCATGATGCGCATGAGCAAGTAACTCCATTCTAATGTGAAGCGCGTAACGGTGTTTCTTAACATGCAATGACGTCAGCAGGAGCCCCTAAACACGACGCGTCTCTCAAGCCTGGATCTCTCTTCCGTCTTTCTCGCTCAAATGCATATCCTGACACTCCAACTGCTGGCTTTTCGCAATTTGCTATTGTCACGATAGATAGAGGAACACCTGTCAACACATCCTATGGAACAGTCACTCCGCCAGCGTACGTCCAGTGGTATCGGTCTCCAGTTTTACCCGACGGAAAGCACACGATCACGGTGGATCATTTGGATGGCACAGCCGTGGACATGGCGATCATCACCGTTGCGTCCAATACCCCACTGTCGAACAAAAAGGTTTTCGTCGAACAACAACGACCCCGCCATTCAGTATTGGATAGAAAACAAAAATGGTCTCAATGCTGGCACCCTTCCCGATGGCTTCCCTGTTGGCAATACCACGCAACGTAGTGCAATTCATGTCAGCGTTTTTGATTACTCTAGGCTCAATCTAAATGCCCTTGAATGTATCAGTTGAATCTAAAGTTTTCTGAATTTCTTCTGTTGAAAGGTTCATTTGCAAGGTTCGCCTACTCTTAGCCCTCCTTTACACAACTTTCCTCATGATTTCTGATAATTTTTGACGATAACTCAGGCAATTTTGGCTACGAAGGTCCGACTTGGGATGTCAGTAATCCGACAAACTGGTATGGAGGAACCTCTCGTTCTCCGAATGTTGGAATAGGATTGCCGACGGAGCTAGAAACATTCTCCGTAATCATTGAAGGTGAGTGTCATGATTATTAGTTTAAGTAATACTTTCTTATCTTCGTGTGATATGTACAGGAAGATCTATCGCGTTTTGCGGGACGACCCCAGCTTCGCCTGCATCGCAATCTGTATCTATCTCTATCGATGGTGGTGTGTCCTCATCATCTCTGCGTTTCCTCGCTTGTCGCCGATTTTAGGTCGATACCCTCGTCTCTCTCCTATCGACATTCCGCAAGACGTTTCTGAAGGATTCTCGGACAATGATTCGGAAGCAGCTCCGCAGGCGTATGATTCTCTTTCGCCTCGTCGCGGCTGTTCTTCGCGAAGCTCGAGTCCTTAACTGTTTTGATCCTGATACTTTTCCTGTCTGTTGTGTTACTTCTTCGACAATTGCTCGTCAAAGGATTTTACTTTTTCGTGAGTTTCCGTCCTTACTTGAAAGGATCTTCCAGTCGGACATATTCTATTCCATTGGACCATTATTCGATATTTCCAGTTATGAAGGCTGAAGCACCATCAGACACCTAAAATATTACTTGTATGTTGCTTAAAGTTGCACTTGATTTGTATACGATACATTGGGAGAGGTGGATATACTGATACAATTTACATGACCTTGGCATCTCAAATGTCCGTGGTGGAGGTCATGAGTAAATGATACTAGTCCATCTCAAATTTGAGCGCCTATACTAGTTGTAATTTCCGGGTCCTCCAGCACCACCACCACCACCGGTGCCAAGGTTACCGCCTCCGAGGGCGGCGTTGGCTGGGTGAGCGCCTGAGGAGACTGCTTGTTTGCGGTGCGTCAAAGCCTCCTGCTCCAGACGTTCAGCTTCGGCAAGTTCGCCACCTTGCTGATTATAAGAGCTGGCTTCCCTTTCGTTAAGTAGGCTCGCGTCAATAGAGGCATCTGAGTCATAGAAAAGTGATTGCAGCTTACTGTTCTTTCTGGAGACCTTTCGCTTTTAGGGCCTTGCTGCCGACCATTGAGCCAATGGTTGACTCGACCTTGCCGGTGAAGCGCTCTGCGGTGCCTCCTGTACCCTGACCTTGACCAGTCGTTCCTTGACTCTGACCAGTCATCCCTTGACCTTGACCAGTCATCCCTTGACCTTGACCAGTCATCCCATGGCCGTGACCGGTCATTTCCTGACCTTGACCGGTCATCCCTTGACCTTGACCAGTCATCCCCTGACCTTGACTTTGACCAGTCATTCCCTGACCTTGACCGGTTCCCTGACCTTGACCAGTCATACCCTGACCTTGTCCAGTCATACCCTGACCTTGTCCAGTCATACCCTGACCTTGTCCAGTCATACCCTGACCTTGGCCCTGGGCCAGCTGGATTGTATCATTGTACATAAGCATTTAGTTCGTTAACCACGAACGGGGAAGATGATACTGACGTTGGTATTATCATAATTCTGTTGACCAGTCAGGCCGCTCTGACCCGGGTTGTTGTTGAGGCCGCGGTCAGTTTGGTGGTGCTGGCGTCCACCGCCAGTGGAGCTGTCCTGGTCCAAGCCAACGTTCTATAAAATTAGATAATTATTTCAGAATATGGTCGAGAATCGAGAGTTGCAACGACGTACATCCTGTTGACCGGTCAGGCCACTCTGACCCTGGTTGCCGTGGTCAGTTTGGTGGTCACGGTGGTGGCTGAGTCCACCGCCAGTGGAGCTGTCCTGGTCCAAGCCAGCTTTCTATAAAATTAGATAAATATTTCAGAATGTGGTCGAGAATCGAGAGGTGCAACGACGTACGTCATCGTGCTTGTGTTTTGATCCAAAGAGAGGCATTATTCGACTAAGAGTTGATTACTTGAAAGTTGATATGAGTTGTGTTGTGTCGGAGTAAGCAATTGGGAAGTATGAAGAGAACATACGGATGGCTTAAATGGCTTTTCACGCCTCGAAAAGCAATGACGCAGGTGTCGACGTTGATCATCCTGCTCCGCCCATGATGCAAGTATGAGCAAGTAACTCCATTGTAATGTGAAGCATTTAACGGTGTTTCTTAACATGCAATGACGTCAGCAGGAGCCCCTAAACACTTTAGTGCGAGTAGTAGACTGCAGGCAGCAATAAAAATCGTTTGTTTTGGTGAAAGAATACAAGACACCATGCGAAGGAATCGAGGTCACAATTTTTTCTTCTTCATCTGAATTTCTTCGCCTTCCTTAGGCCAAAATCCTACTTCCAATTCAACAACTCTGGACCAAATGGCTTCTGCCCTGGACCATGCCTCGGTCCCTTTTTGGATGTCAAGACTGTCCACGATATCTTGAAGGGTATTTACGAAGGCTTCAAACTCTGGAGAGCTCCAGTTTACCGCGAAACTGTGAACAGCAGAAACGCGAGCATCCCCGCTGCTTGAATTTGGCGAAGCGCATTGCATCCCCTCAGCGACATAGCTCCATGCATCGAGATATACCTGAGGAGTACAGGAACGCCCGAGTTAGAAGAGTTTATGCTGAAAGGCAGACACCGTACTTTTTCCATGGCCCACAGAAATATGAGACCTTCGTTTAACGACGCTGATGATGCAACTCTGACCATCTCTGCCGTGTAGTCTCTCGTTCCTTTTCGCTGATTCCATGCTTCCATGTCTAGCCCCCATTTTTGTGAAGTGTCTCGAAAGAAGTCCACTTCGCGCACGATGTTATCCAGGCATTTGACCAGAACTTTCAGGGTCTCTTCATTCCAGCGTTCTTTAGGTCCGGATATAGAATCAGATTCTTGAAAAGGGATACGCGATATCAGGGAACCAATAAAACGGGGGTAGGCGTGAGCAGCATAGATTCGATCTTGTGACAGCCACAAAGCAAGCCGCTCCAGAGGCAGGGTGCCATTGCCTGCCTGAGCAAGGAAGGAATGCTGAGTAGCCGCCGCGTAAGAGGGAGTCGTTTGTAGTTCAATAAGATGTTCAGAAAGGTGATAAGTCATATTCAACTTTGAATGTTGTTGGAAGTACAGGACCAAGATACGGAATCATTAATCATGATTCATGGCCGCGCTCTTTGATGTCATTGGAGGCGCGCGACAAACTTCCCTAATCCGTAAACCATTGCCGAAGCGAGTTTGGTCTGAACGGGAGGACCAAACAACACTGAAAAGTTCGAGCTCGTTGTGCGACGTGACACTGACTACCCACTAATTCAGACCAGGAGTCCGACGACTTCGACAGCGAGCACAACGCGTAAACTTAGAGAGCGTGTGCCGCCATGGCTACCCCAGTACAACAGCAGGCCGTTCGGGCTGTCAAGAACCTCCGTGTCCAAGCGTTTAAAGGGCTCATGTCCCATCTGCGCAATTTTGGTCCTCTTCCTGAATCTCCCGCGATGGCCACTGCCCCTGATGGCGAAAGGCCTGTTCTGCTCCCAAATCCTTTCGTTGCCAAGAAGAACCCAAAGACAGGGAAATGGCGCCCACCGGTCTACTCGCTCCGCCGCCAGGCTGAACTGGTGAAAAAGGCCAATGCAACGGGCACCTTGCATCTCCTCCCACCTGGGCCCAAGACTCTCGCTTTCGATCTGCGAATGCAGAGGGTAAAGGCTTCGCTTCCTCCTACTATTGCCGCCACGCTGGAGGAGTCCATGCAAAAGAAGATCGAGTCGCTGGAGAGCCAAATGGCTCAAGTCAAGCTTTCTGTCGAAGTAGAGACGGAGGCGCTTGAGGCAGAGCTCACCGCTATGAGGGCAGAAGTTCAGAAACTCGCCGAAGAAATCGAGGAGTTCGAAATATCTTCGGGATCTATCCCGAAGGGCTCGCCGGAGTACAAAACTCACAAATGGAGGCGAAGGTCGAAGTGGAGGCTGGAACACCAGATCCCGGAGAAAGAGGCCGAGCTGGCAGCTTTGACCGCTAAAGTTGCTAAACTCCCTACTCTGGCCGAGCGAGAACAGGCCGCGAAGCAGTGGATGATGCCAGTGGAGTGGGTTGGCAAAGTCGCGGAGAAGAAGACTGGTGCGGAATTGGGCACTCGTCTGTATGCTGGAAAGAAGCGCATGTTCAAGGGTCATCTCTGGGAACGCCAGAGAGGAAAGAGGGTCGCCAGACAGTCCATTCTTATGCGCGACATGGCTGCTCGCGTCGCGAGGTACAAGGAGGTGCGTTTTCCTTATTTCCCCCCCTCCCCTCCGATATCCCAACTTACATTCGCCGTATTGCACAGTATTACAAGAAGAGACGGCCGAACCCACTCAAACCACCAAGATACTCGAAACCTCCCAAGCTTCCCTTCTAATCCTACTTTATTTGATAATGCATTTCCATTTACCCCCATCTCCCAGACACACCCAACATATAAGAAATTCACGGTATGCTGCCTACTCACTCCTCACTACTCATATCATCCATCTGTTGGATCCATTAGACCTGATCAAGACATTGAAGCATGGTACCACTTCGCGGCCTTTTCAGGAAGCCTGGAGATGAGATCCTTCAGAAAGCACACAGCTTGCAGGCGTCAGCACACCGCTAAGCACTGGCTTTCCTTGATCACTTCATGATTCAGCAATTCGGTCTTATACCCAAGCTGGCTTACCAAAATCTTCGGGTGATCTTACTGTGGCGTTGTTCGGAGAGAAATGTATCCGAATATTTACCCTCTACTGGAAATTGAGAATCGCGAGTAAAGGAAATATCATAGGCGCATACTCGGTGCCACTTCCCGACCATTGGAAATATGTGTACATGCTGAGTAGAGGAGCTCCGTTGCCCTGCCATTACTTGCAACCTAAGGCTATTGTACTTACTTCACTTATTCCGCTGGCCACGGGTCCTCGAGAGAGATCGCAATACTCGGCCTCGGTGATCACGTGCCTAAGAATGTGCTAGAGAAATCCTGATCTGATTCTTGAGTCGCAGCTTATTAACCGCAACTTTCTTTTGTTTCCCTACAACCATCTAGATATCTACGAGCAGCAGGACGAGAGATGTCTGACATTGGACGTGGTCTGCCGCTGCTGAGTGGACCACCGCCGCCTGTGGACTCGTCAAACGCTGACATAGCATGCAGAAAGTGCAACAAAGAATTCAATGTGATCTTTACACGAGCGAGGAAATGCAATCATTGTGGTGGGTGTTCAGCGACGTTTATATGCATAGTTTCGTTGAAATTGTAGCAGGGTACTCGTATTGTCATAGTTGTTCGGATTACCAGGCGTTGATGCCTCGTAACGGAGCGGAGACGGGTTACGATGCAATGAATGTGTGTGCGTTTTGCATAGAGTTCTTGACAAGTGCGTCGCATCTACAGTGTACTTGATGGCAAATGTCTGACGAGATACAAGTAACGGCTGCGGGAAAGAATCAACTCAAAGGACTCCCTTTGGCGAAACTAAAGAAATACATCAATGCTTATAATATCAAGATAGATCGAGCCGTCGAGAAAGATGATCTCATCGACGCCATTCTGACTGCAAGGGCGAGTCGAAAGTCGTTTCGATATTCATGTATTCATGCTGATAATTTCTCAGGGTCACAATGGCTGTCTTCCTCGTGCCAATGAGGTGAGTAGACTGAAATGTCACCCACAAAGGTCGCTCAATATTTCCCTTAGAATTACTACCGGACGTATTCAGTGCCGAACAAAGTATCTCAAGGTCGCCCTCGCGGACTGTTCTCGCGATCAGGAGGCCAAGCTTCTAACGTGCCACCCCCACCTCCTCCACGCCCTGCTCAAGGTCGCGCACCAGAATTCGCGCGCCCCGATCTCGCGCCGGACAACCCTTACCCACAGCCGCCCTACCCTCCTCGAAGCTCTCGACCACCGCCGCAACAGCAGCAGTATAACCCTCCACCGCACCCCCCACCTCGACCACACTCGGCATACACCAACGCACCGCCCCACAATCCGCAGCCCCAGTTCCACACCCCACCTCCACGAGCACCGCCCGGTGGTGGTGCACAAGGATATGGGTATCCTGGGCGCGATGCGCGGGGTTATACAATACCTCCGACACCGCCTCAACATTCTCGTCCACAACAACAGCCGCCGCCGCCGCAGCACTACAACCCGCGCCCTGTGCCTCCCCAAAGGCCGCCCCAGTCATCCCAGCCTCCGCCGCCTCCACCCCGCCAGCGCACGGCGTCTGTCGCACCCCCTCCCACGCTCAACCAGCTGCTGACGATGGATGCCGACTCCGTCGGGTCGCTCAGCATCGGCGCGCTGAAAGCGATATTATTCACGAACCACGTCAATGCGGGGCAGATCCTGGAAAAGTCGGACCTGGTCGCGAAGGTGCTGGTGCTGATTGCGGATGAGAAGAGGGAGAGGGAGCGGCAGCGGCAGGCGGAGGAGAGGGAGGAGCTGGAGATGATGCAGAGGGAGGCGGAGAGGAGGGAGGGGGTCAGGGAGAGAGCGTTGGCGGCGGAGAGGGAAAGGCATAGGGCGGAGGCGGCTGCTGCGGAGGCAACGGCAGCAGAAGCGCATATGGACTCGGAGATGAGAGCTGGAGATGGAGCTGGGGAGAATCGATCGAGCGGGGACAATAGAGGCCATCCGGAGCACATAACATCGACTACGCCGCCATCTGCGCCAACGGCTGAGCCGGCGCCACCCAAGATGCACGGCTCAGCGTCGACGCTTGAGCGCACGGGACTTTGTGTTGTATGTCAAGATGAGGAGGCGAACATTGCCATCGTTGATTGCGGGTATGTGTCGTTTTTTGTTGCTTCTCCATTTATCCTTCGTTTCAAAGATTCAACTGACATATTTTCTCCCTATTTTCTCGTCTCCAACTTCCTTTTGCAATGAAACCGTACTCCTACTTGCAACGAACCATGCCCTTGACCAGGCATATGGCGATGTGCAGAGAATGCTCGGAGCTGATCATGTCCAGTTCGAGAGAGTGTCCGCTGTGCCGCACGCGCATCGTCACGGAGGCGAGGCTCCTACGGATATTCAAGACGTAGACGGGACTGCCTACTTCAAGTTACCGCATAGTAGGGCGGGTACATTCATGTTATCACTTCTACTCCCGTCGTGCCGTTTTTCGCATATCGCATATAACTACCTTGGGATCAATCTTTTGGAACAACACACATCTCGGTCTCGGCTTTCTTTCTCCTACATGGTACATACATCATACATACAATTCGACCCTCAGCACTCGGTGTTCGAACCATCGATCTCATACCATCTCTATCTGTTTTCCGTTTCGCATGTTTACTACTGTACATCGATGTTGTAGTCGTATTTATTTGACAGAAATTTTCCTTGCCACCATTATTTATCGACGTGGAAAGTCAATCTGCATGGAGGTGATTTTGCTACTCGTCTTGGAGGATCCGCTGCCTTTGGAGAGAGCAAATTATCTTGACAGATAGCACCTGTAGAGGATATGCATCAGACCAATGAAGTTACTGTAGTACATGAATTCGAAGGTAGATAGTGGGAACAGATCTAACGAGTTGGGCCTCGAGCTCGTGGTAGCCATTGTTATGCATTCTCGACACCTATCTGCGACCTCGGAAATGAGAGACGAGACAGGTACCACGGTCTAGAGAAAGGAGAAGCATGGACCTATTGACACTCCGGATCATGAAGGGAAAAGAGGTGGCCGTCGAGTTAAAGGAGGTGGAAGACACGTACGGAAGGATCATCGCGATGGTAGGGTGGGATGCCAGAGCTCGAGCTGATCAAATGGGCCTGAAAACGACGAGTAGGGAGAGGCTTCGAGTACTTATTGGACCATCAGAGTTGGTGAAGATTAGGAGGTAGGAGAGGATTATGGGTCGATGTCTGACTTGCTTTCCCGAAGGATTCAGAATGGGGAATGGACGGCAGAGGAAAACAATATATTTTTGGTAGGCCGTGGATCTACACTCGAGGAAGCGGTGATGGAATAGAATTATTGAAATAATGGGGGGTGCTTACTTCTTTCGTAGCCATAGTTTACATTCATCAACGAGAGAGGGCGAGGGAGGTGTGTTCTGTTGAGTTCCTCCATGGCATTAGGTTTATAAACGTCGGACGATATAAAATACCGTACGTCGAAAAGCCGTGCGCAGCTCGGTATCTGGTAGCTCCAGTGGGGCAGTGTCAAGATCCTCGAGCTCGCTGTAGAAAATAACACATGCGTGTCAGGTATCCTGTCTTTTCGGAATATTCCCAACGGATGATGATGATTTGCGGACCATTCATGCTGTATCATGATTCCGAGTCATCACTGTCCGCCCCGTTAGTTGAATGCTGTCCAAAGCGTCGAATTGCAAACAGCAAAAATCTTGCCAGAGCACCGTCGATGACCGAAAATAATTCTGCCACCTACACTACGGACGGAGCGTTTGTATTCCGAGGTGAAATTCAGGATTCAGGAACTGTCGGTTGATGGTGGTGTATCTTTTTCATCTATTTTCATAATTATCGCACAGAGGGGTGGGAGAGATCGCATGGCGTGCTGATATGTATGACGAGCTCGAGGCGCAGCTTAAGTCAAGTTGGGCAGTCGAAGGCAGTCGATGCGGTTGGTGGTTGCGTGAATGGTCCATCTGCAAAAAAAGAAAGTAAGGGAAGCGGTCCCCAGTGAATTCCTGCTGTCAGTTTAGACGTGCAAGATTATCGATAATCGGAAGCACAAGTCGGATCAAAACACGAGATGCGCTAGTTACTGGTCATGTGGTAGCCAAACGAGAGAGCTCGAGGCAGGTCGGTCGCTTTCCCAGAAGGAAATCCCTGGGATGGCGAAGCCAGGTTGAGCTGAAGAAGACGATGGTTGTGCGCTGCGCACGATGTCGCGCACTGTGGGGTCGGGATGTTTAAATATTGGTGACGTCGACGAGCTGGAGCGGACATCCAGCTCGGATCGGGAATCACGATCGAGCTTGTCCGCTTCGGGACACAAAAATACAATACGTCAACCCCAAGTCCAATATAAATAAAATTCCCTGGCCTTCGCCATACCCTTCCCCCAGTTTCAACATGTACGTTTCCCCCTTACATTCACCGTGTACAGCTCACCCATCTCATGTAGGTCGGGAACCAACCTCCAGACGGCCCAGTCGGCGTCGACATCGACGTTCCTCACGGCCCTCGTGTTCAATGCTGCGGTTTTTGGCATCGAGCTGGGGGTTTTCACCCTCATTAGACCATATTTCAAGGCCATTTACGAACCACTCACCTACGTCCCCCCACCAGAGTACGTCTCTCAGGCTTGAAAAAACACGCCTTTTTCTCTCAGCTGAACCGTTTCCGTTTCCCCCGCTCCAGAAAACGAATCCAGCCCCTATCGCGCAACCCATTCCTATGGCCGTTGGCAGTCTACCGTGGGGACTATCGCGCTATCATAGCAGCCAACGGGCTAGACGCCTACTTCTTCGTGCGCTTCTTACGCCTCATGGCTATCATACTCGTCCCCATTTGGCTCATCTCGTGGGCCGTCCTCCTCCCCGTGACGTCCGTCGGTACCTCCGTCGCAGGCCTTTCTGGCCTCGATAAATTCACCTTTGGCAATGTCGCGCCAGACAAGCAGAAGAGATATGCGGCCCATCTGATTTTGGTTTATGGGTTTACTTGTGCGTCGTTCTCTTTTTTTAAATGCGGTATTTACTCATGAGACGCATATGTAGTTTGGATTTTCTACCACATCAAACGCGAGATGCGCCACTTCATCATTACGCGCCAACAGCATCTCATCGAGCGTACCCACGCAAAATCCGTGCAGGCAAACACCATACTGATCACAGGCATCCCGAAAAAATTCCTTACCCAAGACGCGCTCTTCAGGCAGTACAACAACCTCCCTGGAGGGGTCAAGAAAATCTGGCTTAACAGGTATGTATGACGCGTTTGGTCTATTCCACCACTCCCTCGGACCTTTTCTTTCACGCTTCTTGGTGCTTCTTGCCTCGGCATTGAACACGACTTTCGTTAAACCTTAAATAAACCCATTAAATAACTCCCTAACCCACTGTTTCGCTTATCGCTACTTCCCCCAGGAACCTAAAGGGGCTTCCAGATATCTATGACCGCCGCACCGAAGCGTGCGCGAAGCTCGAGGCCGCCGAGACGCAGCTCCTGCGTACGGCAGCCAAGCTCCACCTCAAGGCCGCCAAAGCACAATCCAAAGCCTCCGCAAAGGGCTCCGCCAAGTCTGCCCCCTCAGCGGACATCGAGTCCTCCCCAATCCAAAGCGCGGAGACCGAAGTCCCCGAATCCGAGCGCCCCACGCACAAACTCGGCAGCATCCCCTTCTTCGGCGAAAAGGTCGACACGATCCGCTGGGCGCGGGACGAGATTGTCCTCTGCACGAAGCTGCTGGAGGAAGGGCGCGCGCATATCCGTGCCTCGGACGAGCGTGGGCCGGCGGTGGTGGACGCCGCCCCGGGGGACGAGGAGGAGGTGAATAGGGACGACGACGACGACGACGCGAATGGTGATTGGGATTTCCGAGGGGACTCGGCTGTGGATGCGGACGGCAACCCGCGCCTCCGGACGAGCGATGTCGGTAATGCGCACGCGCTCAAGGCGCACCAGCATGTTGCTAATGCTGTCGGCGGTATGGCGAAAGGGACGGTTAGCGGCGTGGCGAGGGGCGCAGAGGCGATCAAGGGCAGAGTGGTTGGCGGTGGTGGGGGCAAGGAGGGCGAGTACCCACCGATGAATAGCGCCTTTGTGACGTTTGAGAGGCAGATTGCGGCGCATTTGGCGGTGCAGGTGTTGGCGCACCATGAGCCGTATCGGATGTGTGAGTGGTTATTCCTTTTGGGCTTTGTTTTTGATGGGTTTTGGGCTGAAGGAGGTTTCTTGATTGATGTAGCGAATAAGTACGTGGAGGTGGCGCCTGTGGATGTTATTTGGGCGAATCTGGGGTTGAATCCTTATGAGCAGAAGGTACGTGCATACAGTTTTGCGTTTGCCTATATGCGTGTTCTCCGATGTTTGGCGATAATTGACGCGCATATATTCACTCCTCATCCAGATCCGAATCGCGATCAGCTACGCTGCGACTGCTGGGCTGATCATCCTTTGGGCGTTCCCTGGTATGTATATTCTCTTCTTTCTTGTCCATCCTCAAAAGAATCGGAAAGAAAAAGCTGATTGGGTTGGTTATTGAACAGTGGCATTTGTCGGTGTGATCTCGAACATCCACACCGTATGTACCACCGCCTCGTGGCTCGCGTGGATCTGCAAACTGCCGAGTGTGGTTGTGGGGATCATCTCTGTGCGTCTCCCTCTCCAATATATCTTTAACTGTTCACCTAAAATTTATCGTTTGGCTACTTGTTTAATTAATAATAGGGCATTCTTCCTCCCGTCCTCCTCGCTGTCCTCATGATGCTCCTCCCCATCGTGCTCAGGTTGTTGGCGCGCTTGGAGGGTATACCGAAGTATACGGGTGTCGAGCTGTCGTTAATGACGAGATTTTTTATTTTCCAAGTTGTCGTACGTCCTCTCTCCTTGTCTTCCGTCCGTTGTAATTTGGGTGTTTTAGTCATGCTGATCATTTCGACGGATAGCACTCATTCTTGATCGTCACGCTGTCCGCTGGCATCCTCGCATCGTTGAACGATATCCTGAACAACCCTACCTCTATACCGTCGATCTTGGCGCAGAACTTGCCCAAGGCGTCGACTTTCTTCCTTACGTATGTCTCTCCTCTCTCTCTGTGCGTTCGTCTTGCACAGTTTGCTAATTTACGTCGTTGATAGGTACATCATCTTGCAAGGTCTCTCTGGCGTGGCTGGTGGCTTCCTGCAAATCGTGCCGCTCATTATTTATTATGCTAAATTGATCCTCTTCGGCTCTACGCCGCGCTCGGTGTGGAGTATCAAGTACGTGCCGAGGAGCGTGGCGTGGGGTACGGAGTTCCCTGGGATGACGCTTTTGGTTGTTATCAGTGAGTTTCTTTCTTGTTGTGTTAATAGATATCGAGATGGGACACTAATTATCCAACGAACCAACAGCCCTCGGATATTCCATTATCTCGCCAATAATAAACGGCCTAGCATGCGCGACCTTCTTTGCCTTCTACCAATTGTACAAGTACCTCTTCCTGTATGCGTACCAGCAGCCGACGACTACGGATACGGGGGGCCTGTTTTACCCCAAGGCGATGGGGCATATTTTCGTGGGGCTGTATGTGCAGCAGATTTGCTTGTGTGCGCTATTCTTTTTGGCGAGGGATGGGAATGATAAGGCGAGCTCGATTGGGGAGGGGCATTGATGGTTGTGTTGATCGTTATTACTGTGCGTATGGTTTTTTCGATCTGCTCTTTTTTTAAAAGAGAGAGAGTATGACGTGTGCTGATGATGGTTTATGGTTTAGGCTGGATTCCATATGATCATTAATAACTCGTATGGGCCACTGTTGACAGCGCTTCCGCTGAGCTTGCAGATCGCACGTATACGCCTCCTGTGATCGAAGCGGCACCCTCTCAGTCTGCACCCGCGGCACCCGCCCCGCACGTGTGGCAACGTCGGAGGAGGAGGCGGAAGAGGGGCTCCGCTCCGGTTCGTCCATCGAAGAGAAGAGCCCATCAACCAGCCCAAGCCCAAAGACGCGCCGACCTCGCGGCGGAACACGACGAGGAGAGCTATGGATACGCCCACCCTGCTGCGTCGCGGCCGCAGAGGACCGTGTGGATCCCCCGGGACACGTTGGGGCTTGTGGACCAGGAGGAACAGGGGTGTAGGTATGCGGGGTGGTCGTTGGCGATCGGCATGCGGTTATGGATGAGAGCGGGAAGGTGGACGTTAGTGGGGGCCCGCCGGATATGATTCAGTAAGGGATGGATGGATGGATATACCCGTATACCACAGGAAGAGACTTTCTTTTGGATTTGGATGGTTTGGATTTTGGATGGTTGTCCTAGTTGTGTTTCTTCTTCTTCTCTTATGTTCTTACTATTCCTGTGTCTTTGCTTTTCATGGCTTCTGTCTTGTTATCCGTCATATATGCATACCCGTAGTGTTGTTTGGTTACGCTGCTCCCACACTCCTTTGTCTATAGTTTTCCTACTTGCTGTCACGGTCTTTCTCTCTTTCTTTCGTTTAGGAGCAGAGATAAGTAATTCGTGGCCCGGTTATATCAACTAATTGCCCACTCTTTGGACAGGGCTTGGATTAAAGTTTTGACTTGATACTTAGTACAGATTATTTGCCCATGAAAGGCCCGTCTGTGGTAAGTAGATGTGTAGGCGCTTGAAGCTTGAAGCTAGCGCTTGCTTGGGACCTTACGTAACAGCTTACATAAAAGCTTAGGTCATCATGCCATCAGTTCGCTTTGGAATGTTGCCAGTGCCACTTGGCACTGCTCACTAGGGTTGCGGAAAAAACTCCGAATAAGTTCCCAACACAGCGCATCATCACACATTTTGCCACACGTATAATTTCGGAAAAACGTCAGATTTTACCAAGATTACCCCACAATGTACCTAAAATTACACAGCGCGATAATTTTCAGGAAGTTCTACCATTCTCTCTCAATATACATGCATTTTGCCCACATTTTTCTGCACATTTCGGCGTACATTTTGATGATCTGGGCCTACCCATTCGGCCCCGCACCCGCGGCACCCCATCCCGCCTCCTGATATCCAAATTGGCTGCGAATTCAGGCTGGTTCTTTTGATTGCTGGACATTTATGTATTAAGTTACTTCGAAATAATACCCCGCCGTGTCGAGCAGATGTAATATAACTAGTTTTCGACAGGGGGAGGATACAACAGCAGTCACAGAGCCTGTTCATCCATTACCACAACCAATGAATGAACAACGCGCCGCTTCACACCCCATGGAGTCCAATACCTTTGTCTTTCCTCCTGAAGCCGCCAATGTTAACCCTGCGTGCCATATCATAGACCCTCAGCTCCTTGATCAACCAGCTCGACGCTCGTAATCAGACTACAGCACAAGTCCGCGCCGCCTCTGTCCAACCATCCACCTCTGCGAGCACAGTAGCAACAAAAGCTGGAGCAAATCTGAACAGGTCCAGTGCTGCACTGGAGATCAACCGCTTGAAAGAACGCGTCGCTGTACTTGAAGATGACAATGAGACCCTACAAAAAGCGATCAGTAAGGTTGAACGCGAAGCAAGAAAAGAAAAAAACCGTGTCGGAGAGGAGCTGATCGTAATCAGAGCACTTATCGAAGCTATTCAGCAAGAGTCAGTAGGAAGATCGCAAAAAATCGACATTGAAAGCAGCAATGAAGATTCCGACATGAAGATGATCCTTGACAATGAAACAACTCGGAAGTTGGAAGAGAGCGATAATGCTGCAAAAAGCACCATATTTTTGGTCAGCATTTATGTTTCCAAGGTAGATTTAAGCTCACATATCCGTGGCTCATAAAACAGATACATGTGAATAGACGTTTGCGATAACAGCCTGCAGATAAGCAATTCGAATGCAGGACTCTTCTGAAAAGGCTCGAAGAACTATGTCTGGCCTGTCAGCTTCATGGGCGTCTGAGCCTGGGGTTCGTACGTCGATTTCACCAATTCGCCTCCAATTACTGTCATGAAAGTGTCGTTGGACTTGAATTTGAGGTAGCGGGGGTGGAAGTGGGCCAGCAATGGGTTGATCTACACTCGACGGGTAAGCCTCGACAACCACATTTTTTTGTCAGCTTACCTAGACTTGCAACTTCACAAGCAGGAACGGTGGGAGCGGCTTCTCGTCCGACCACCGCCGTTGCTTCATCCTCCCTGCCACCATTTACAGACCCTGCTGGTGCAACATCCATCTCGCCAGCGTCATTCGCATCGTCAGGCCACCAATCATCCAAGATTAAATAGCCATCGTCATCGTAATACCCATCGCGTTCTTCGAATTCTACGAGGGGTGAGTCGGGTTGATTAGTCGCCGGACAGGGAACCATAGATCGATCACACGAGGCGTTGGTAGTTACGACAGGTGGCTGTCTGTTGGTGTCCAGGTCGCCAAGGGGGGGTCGATGTTCTTCTGGGCTTGGCAAGAGATCCCCCGCAGCTCTGGACAGTTCAGTGAGGTATAGCGAGATTCAGAGGCCAAACTCACAGAGATTCCACATCTCCGTATCGTTTCTTATGTTTTCTAATCAGATCCTTTGTTTGCAGCTCGTACCCAGCAGGGCTCTTAATGCATTTGAGGCATCTGCATGGATGGTAGGTCATGGACGGCATTGCGGACGTTGTGGTGGGAGGGGATGATGGGGGTCAAAGTGAAAGAATGGACTTAGTGTCGTAATCTCGAGCTCGTCCTTTGCGCATACAGGCCGGAGTGGAATGTAAGGACATGATATTGTCAGAGAATCCAGATTCCACCTCATTATGATGAAGGAGAAATGTAAACGCGCATAATCTGAGAGTAATGTGGTATGATCTCAAATCATCCAAGATTTTTCCACGGTCATAATCTTTGATCTTTCGCTGTGCAAGTGTAAGTTACAATGTAATTTACATGTAATTTACCTATTTTATGCAAATCCAGAAATCGGCCTTGCATTTTATGCATAAAATTCTCCCACGTGATTTATCTTGTGCAGACGGATGTTAAAGGAGGAGGTACTGGTTATTATACAGAATGAGGCTGAGCACCTGGGAGATACTTTCGAGCTCGGAGAGTGGGTCTAGAGATGTTGGGAGGTGGTTCGAGCACGGCTGAAGCACGGTAACCTTATCAGATTACAACTAGTGCATCACCGTGCTCCGCACGGTTATTTGCTGAATCCAATATCTTGAGAGATAACATTTAGATATACATGACGCTATTTCAACAATGCTATTCTAGGAATACTGAAAAGTTGAACCCAAAATCATCAAAACTCAGTGCATTTGGAAATGATTGCGGCATGCTTTAAGTACCGCAAGTCACTGGAAAAAGCTCACGCATAGCATGGCAGACTGGGAGCATGTACTATGCTTCGATGACAGGAGTAAGAGAGTGACTGATTTGTCTGGAAGAAAATAGACTGCTGTCCTGTGTAGAAAAAGGCTGCAACAGTCGTTTTATTCTCAGAACATGGAAGAGACTTGGCCACTGATGTGTAGGGAAAGGTAAGGGTGAGAACTCAGCATGGCAGACTGGGATAGTGCACGTAGTATGATACTATCCCTCGATGACAGTTATGAATTGAGACTGACAGAGCGACCACAGAATCCCATGGCCACTAGTGATGGGCGCGGGTAACCCGCGGGCGAATTTTTGTTGACCCGCACCCGTACCCGCCAAAACCCGCACCCGTGGCCACGGGTACGGGATCCCGTGCTTGCAGATGCGGGTTTGCAGGTGACCCGTGGGTACAGAAACCCGTGCGGGTTTGATGGGGGTGTCGTGAGAACTTATGCCAGCAGAACAATGTTGAATTAGAATTAGATTAAATTTTGGCAAACTATATTACATAACTAATTATTCAACCTGTTTGACACATATTTCGGAGTTTTCCGTGTGCCGGCCGAAAACCCGTGACCCAGGCGCACGGGTGCGGGTTGGCTGAGGGTCACTCAAAGCCCACCCGCACCCGCACCCGCCATACCCATACCCGCAAACCCGCACGGGTATCGGAACCCGTGCCCATCACTAATGGCCACTCACCGTTGGAAGCCGTTCGGCAAAAGAAGTGGAGCATTGAATGCCTTACATAAGCGGATGCCGATGCCAAACATATAAACAGCAGAAGAACGCATCCTGGCACCTGAAAGCCAGGGACGATCGCAAATTTGTGGCCACAGCAGGATAGAGAAACCTTCAACTCTCCGTTTTATTTCAAGAGGAACGACCTTCAGCTGAAATTTCGGCCTCGCAGGTGCTATAGTATCCCACTCACATTTGCATCGTAAGCGGCTCGGCAAAAGAAGTGGAGCACTGAATGCCTTATGTAAGCGGATGCTGATGCCAAACATATAAACAGCAGAAGAACGCGCCCCTGCACCTGAAAGCTCTCGACGATCTCAAATTCTTAGCTGCAAGAGGATGAAGAAACCTCCGAAGCTCCCTTTTAGTGCCAAAAAACCCAGCTTAAGCTGAAATTTCGGCCTCGCAAGCGATTCTGACACGATGGGTATGCGTGGGAAACTTAGCGCGAATAAGCGCATCTCCGTGCTCCGCACGGTTCCTCGCTGAATCAGAGTTGCATAAAGTTGTAGTTACGGACGACGTAGGTTACTGTACTGAAGAAATCTTTTTTCAGCAAGCAGATACAGTGTGCTTGGTACACTGGAGAAATCTCTGAAGCTTCATTTTAGTGCAAAAAACATAATCTTAAGCTGAAATTTCAGCTTCATTTGCATAGGCGATTCTGAACAGAAAGGTAGGCTGAGTTTCTAGCATATTCTCGCACTCCGCACGGTTACTTGCTGGACTACATATAAACAGTACTATAAGAATGCGTCCCAGTACCTGAAAACTATTGACAATTCCAAATTTTTAGTGAAGCTCTGGTTTACTCAAAAAATCAGGATCTTAGGCTGAACTTTGGACTTTGCCAGTGACTCTGAAAGGAAAGGTAAGCATGCAGATTGGGATGACGCATGTACTATGCTTCGATGACAGCCTGCGTTGTGAATCGGGACTGGTAGAACGACTATAGAATCGCACTCACATTTGCATCGGAAGGCGCTCGGCAAAAGAAGTGGAGCACTGAATGCCTTACATAAGCGGATGCTGATGCCAAACATATAAACAGCACAAGAATGCGCCCCTGCACCTGAAAGCTCTGCACGATCTCAAATTCTTGGCTGCAGCAGGATGAAGAAACCTCCGAAGCTCCCTTTTAGTGCCAAAAAACTCGGCTAGCGCATCTCCGTGCTCCGCACGGATCCTCGCTGAATCAGAATTGCTTAAAGTTGTACTTACATAGGTTACTGTACTGGTCGGCTTGGTCCAGTGGAGAAATCTCTGAAGCTTCAATTTAGTGCAAAAACCGCTAGCTTAAGTTGAAATTTCAGCTTTGACCAGAAACGTAGGCTAACTTTCTAGCACCAATGCGCATAGTTGTTTCCTCATATATTTAGGAACCCTGAGTCGGAGGTGCATGTACTAATGACAGCCTGGGTTATGAATCGGGACTGGCAGAATGACTATAGTATCCCACTCACATTTGCATCGGAAGCGGCTCGGCAAAAGAAGTGGAGCACTGAATGCGTTACATAAGCGGATGCCGATGCCAAACATATAAACAGCAGAAGAACGCGCCCCTGCACCTGAAAGCTCTCGACGATCTCAAAT
The DNA here is from genome assembly GCA_015499995.1 of Flammula alnicola. Lineage (NCBI taxonomy): Eukaryota > Fungi > Basidiomycota > Agaricomycetes > Agaricales > Strophariaceae > Flammula > Flammula alnicola. The sequence continues at coordinate 198,692 of JADNRV010000056.1, forward strand.
TCTTGGCTGCAGCACGATGAAGAAACCTCCGAAGCTCCCTTTTAGTGCCAAAAAACCCAGCTTAAGCTGAAATTTCGGCCTCGCAAGTGATTCTGACACGATGGGTACGCGTGGGAAACTTAGCGCGAATATAGATATAGATTTCTGCAGACAACAGGCAGAAGTCACGTGCTTCGGCGTGGGAAAATATGGGTTTGTAAATTACCATGTAAATTACATTACATGCCGTCCAAAATTGCGGACTTTGTAAATTACATAGTTACATGTAGGTCGAGGAATAAGTTCCGCAACCCTACTGCTCACAACGCTGAACGACGCGTAGACCCAGTTCAGAACCTTTGACTCTCGTTACTTTTCCTTCAACAAAATGTGGCGCCTTTGAGGTTGATTTTTACTCTGTATCCATGCAGCTTGTTGCCACTGAGTAAGCTTTACTTCAAAATGAATCGACAATCAACTTGCTGCATGGCATGGCCCATCAGTGAGGTGGCCTCGCTACACCAAGCAATGTATGTCGCTTTCGGAAGTGGAATTGAGGGCCATTGCGGCCGTGTGTATAAAGGTACGCGATTCTGCAAAAAATCTATTCCTCTTTCTTCTTTTCATTGGCAGGTTTCCGCATTTTGAGATATACCTTTTCCACTACCTGGCTTTGCCTCTCTGATTTGTCCCACAAATCCACGTATCGACACATCTATAAAGCACCACCTTCATCTCAACATCTCAGACATGCACGGTTCGCATTCTGCAGGATTGTGGCACCCCAAGTCCAACGCGTCAGGCGACCAACTTCAGCAGCCTGCTTCCTCTCAGGATACCAGTCTTCTGTCGCAGGGTACTCCTCGCTCACAGCCACGTCTTGCCCCTCTTAGACATGTGCAGCATGTAGCGAACTATGAGGCTTTCTGGCTACAGCGTATAAACTCGGTTTCGGAACTCCCTGGGATCTTTCCACCTCATCCAATTACGGCTGATAAGGTGGCCATTTACATTCAAGATGAGCTGCTTAAACCTGGAGTAAGTACCTTTTTATGCCAGTGGCATTTTTCCCGATTTGTTGGGATTGAACTGACTGACAATCTATCTTTGCTTACAGGCCACTTCGAACATCAAGGAAGTTATAGATGCATTGGACTTGTATAGGTTCGACCACCTGCTTGATCCTCCTTATCTCGACTACGCTCGAGATTTTCGGGATGTATCTCTGCGCTCTGATGTTCGCATTCGGCAATATGAAGCCGAGGCTGCTCGTCTACCAGCGTCGGGAAAAACTACCACGTCGGTGGGCGTTTCTGAACCTGCTAAATCATCTATACCCTCGTCGGTCGCTCCACTATCGACGCCTCGAATTACTATATATGATATGTCCAAGCTCTTTATGAGAATGTTGCAAGATGATACTGCTACGCTGCCTCATTCTGTTCATGCAAACATTCGAGAACGGGCCTGGGTGATACTTTCAAGAGGTGTCGCGCCATGCCTTGACAGCAGGGTTCGCCTTGTACTCTGGTCTGACCTCGACTTTCACAGCATCGCTATAAATGGTTGTGTTCGCAGGCAACAGGTATGTCACTCCGTTTATCCGAGAAAGTGAACCTATAGTTGACGCGGTATACTATGCCTCTAGACTCTCTTTATTCTATCTGATAATGGCCGAATGAACGATGATGACAACAAACTGTGGATTCATGGTGCTATTCGCCACCGCCTGGCCGAGATGTGCAGCGTGGGCGCACTTGGCTTCTATTTCTATAGCTATTTTCATATTCTCAAAAAGCCCCCGCCTGATTTTGCTCCAGACTTTTCGGAGCCGACGGGCGAATATGGGCGGCGCAAATGGTATTTACGAGCCTTATTCCCCAGAGACGACGAGGACGATCGGAAACTGATGTCTTTACAACGTGTGTGCTTTAGCCTTGACTTTGTCATCTTTCATACTGATACCTCTGGTATAGATTGCTTTGATAGGACTCGGTCACTACATTCCCAAGTAATTTCAGGCGCTGGAGGGGAGAGCCAGCTTAAATCGGCTGACTACGAGTTATACAATGCCGGACGGAGTGTACTGCGTAAGCCATCGTACCTCCAGTTTAGAAACGTTGTAATCGAATTATTCCATCTATCCACAGAACCACCTGCTACGCTCATAAATTCATTGTTTCCTTGGATAAATGACGCTGAGGCTGCTTATCGAGAGCGCTTAAAAAAGTTTAAACATCGGGCACAAGACCTCGCTCTTGTGAAGTTCCTTACGCTGCTCTACGGTCTTCGCAAGGTGATCCTGCAAGACGCAGCTGTCTTGTTCTTGAAGTATCCGAACTGCAATATGTTCAAATATGAGCCTTTTGACTCTGTCGACTTTCGCACTTTCATACGGCAGTGCAAGGTATTTTATCGCGAGATGGGAAAGCGACAGGCCGTTTGGAAGCAGGAATCTCTCAAGGTCGTGAACTCACCTCCAAAACCACTGGAGGAAAAGATGCGAGACGTCTTGGAAGTTTTCGATGACATAGAAATGGATGATGACACGAGTACGCTCAGATCGTCTCTTGCTGCCGCTGCTGCAGAAAACACCTCGCGCCCCAATGGACAGGCGCAACTCCCACCCCCGCGTGAGCCTTTCGTCTTTATGTTTCATTGTATTGTCTTTGATATCCTCGCTGCCTTAGGCCACACTAGACAATCGATCCCTGCTAAACCCTCTAGCACATTCACAGCAGGATTTTTTGGGGAAATCGTTCGCTGACATCGATCGCGAAAGTATGAACGATTGGTAGCTATCTGTCGTAGAGTTGGTGTAGATCGTACCAATCTAAATGTAATATCAGCCTTAATCAACCGCCAACCATTCCTGCTCTTCAACGTTCCTTCCGTGATATACGGTGATGATTGAAAACTTTCTACATATTGAATTCCCGAGATAGCATTGAAGTATATCTACAGCACTTTAAGACCCATTTAACTACAAGCGTAACATTTGGCTTCTTATTCCAAGCTTTGTTAAATCATCTAGTTCGAGAGTCACGGATGAGGCGTCCACAGTGGGAAAGTGACTTCTTTCCACTTGAAGTGTAATTACATCCTGTGTCTGAATTTTAGAACGTATGGTAAATGCATCTTCCCTATCGAAGAGTGCAAAAAGAAAAGCTGGGAGGCGGTAGGGAATTTCGAACCTTGCCGAGTAGTTGAAATTCTTATACTCCTCGACTTTGTGGAAGGACCACACACCAAAAAAGAAAAAGAGCCGCGCCTGACCATGTATGACCCTCGCAAATTCACTAAGTTTGCGGCACATGAATTTCAATAGGTTCAGCATTCCACAAGTATCCCTGGCATTGGAGCTGCAATCTTCCTGTTGCTGGTATTCGGACTGCAGGAATGAGTAACAATGACACGGATAGTCCAAGGTGCGTTAAGGTCATTGGCTCCTGTGGAATGTAGAACTTTGACGCAAAGCCAACGATAGGCGTATGCGTTAGATAACGTTCCGGACTTGCCGGAATCATGCGGGAGGAATGTAACAGGTCAGAGATGGGCCTACCAGCCCAATTGAGGACATCTTTAACTGCTTGGAAAGTAGCCAAGATAGCCTCTATAAGCCGGAAAAACGCCCGTTCTGCGCCCTCCCCATATGCGATGGAGATACTGACACCGAAAATCCCCAGGAGAGAATAGGCACGATCCTCACCCCTCGTCGTTGTCCTTTTTGCCGCCCACACCATCCTAGTCGCGACGGTACCATCGCCCACCCCCGGCCTAAAGTTTGCGAGTTCATAAGCCTTGATTCCAGTCACTTTCTGGATCATATCTTGGATTTTGAGGGTTTCGGAAGAAGACTGGGCGCCAAGAAGAGCGGATGATGAACCCAATGGTTTGTCGTTATTGGCGGAACTCAACGGCGTCCAGTCCTTGTTGTAGAACTTGATTCGCGTTGGTGCTAAGAGCTCCTGAAGGGTCCAGCCGCGCGTGAACCAGCGATCAGCCTCCATGTCAGCAAGAGAAGCGGTGTTGGCTAGATAAGTTATGCAGACGTAGGAGTTCTGGTACCAGCGAAACATGGAGCGGATGGATTCGTCGATCTCGGAGCTGCTGTCCTTGTTGATGCATATGGTATCCATCCAGGCAAGGGACACGTCGTATTCCTTTGCGGCGACTTCGCAGAATCCAGCCAGCTTCTTATAGCCCGCTTCGCCACCGCCCGTCATCGACCGCCATTCCTGGGTATCCGTTGCATTTCTGTATGTTACTTCAAGCTTCAGGTTCGACCTGAAGCCACGTATGCGATAGAATGGCGTAGCGTGTATATTTCTCGAGCAAGTCCTGGACCACTGCCCGTTGTGCATCCTCTTCAGAGATTGTTTCTTGGGAGCGTCTTTCTACTTCAGAAGGCTGCTCATGCTCAAAGGAATGGCGTTCCTCGTTCCAGGGCAGAGCGGATTCAACCTCTGTGAATAGCGTCCCTTGTGCGATCCGTGAAGCGATCATCTGTTCGAACTTCTTCTCATCAATGCACGCCATGGTGTGCATGATGTGTTGAAGGATGGAACCTCTCTCGATGAGCTTCATCTCAGGGATTTTCAGCAAGCGGATCGGCATTCGATCGAAGACGTGTTCTCGCAGGGCGTCGATCAGGACTTGAGGGAAATTTGATTGACGTTGGACAGATCCGGTGTCTGCAGGAGTTGGCGATGTGTACGGGTAAAATGTTCGGTTAAATTGCGATTTGCGAAGGTTTAAGCCGAGGCTCAGTAACGTTGAAGGAGACAATAAATTATTGGCACCTTGAGCTGTAGAATTTCCATCCAGGAAAGGGCTGCTAATATCTGAGGAGCCGTTGTCGGCGGAAGATCCTAGCCAAATGAGTACACAGATTAAACTAAGCTCGAGATGGTGCATAAGATGTATACACACCGGAAATTGCAGGGACTGTGAATATATAGTAGTAGTCAGCAGAGTGAAAGCACACTATTACGAGTCTGCAATGTGGGGTCGGCAGGATACGATTTCACAATGGGAGAAGGCATTGGAGCGGCTGGTGTGCAACTGAGGAAACAATCTATGCGTCAAACATACTACAACGGTTTGGTTCCAAAGATTGGAAGAAATGTCAAGTTATCGATCATCGATGTGTCCGCGAACTCTTCGGAAGGAGCTTGACGACACTCGCGCTGATTCTGCGGAAAAATTCTAGAACCCAGGCAGTGCAGAGAAATTGGGTGTATGATTGTACCACTGCACCCCCCAGTCTGAACGCGTCCTTGAGCTCTGACTGTGGCATTCGGCGATTTGAAGTTGAGGGTGCTCGTCGACCAGGGTTTTCCAATGACACCACCACCACCCATGTGAGCATTTTTAAACCTGTTCGAATGGGATGCGGGAGCTCAGCTGGGAATGTGTCGAGCAGGGCCGTGCGGTATGGCGTCGCAGGCCCCAAGGCTTAGGTTGGTTGATTTCCCATCGCGCTTAACATGTCATGATCTAATCTAATCTACATAAGCGAGCACTGATTTTGGAATATCATCCTCCGAGGCACATCGACAACGAACTTAAAGGCACGAACATTTGGCGACTGTGTATCTGCTGTGAGTTGACGTAGATTACACCAACATAAAAATAATACAAGCGTTTTTACGAGTTAAGGTGTCGCGCTTGACCAACTATGCTCTCAAATCCACGATTCAACGAGTGTCAGGCGCAATGGACCCCGTGTCAGACTCGCTGGAGAACCTGAGCCTTCTGACCAACTTTATTTCTCGGTGAACTTGCTTGTCCGAGTCCAGGACATCAAGTTTACATTCTGCCTGTCTGGTTCTATTTTAGAGTGTCGACGATACAGTATAAAGAGTCTCGCATGTTCAGTTTGCAAATCCCAAGTCCTCTGTGATTTCGATATATTGTGCGTATACTTCGTTCCGAGTCATTCTATACCACCACACGATTTTTACATACTCATTCTTCATCTGCCTATAGGTTTAAAATGGCAGCTCCACTTGTATTCCCACTTATCCCTCAAGCCCCTCAAAACCAGTACGCCACGCTGGTTGCAACAAGTGCTCCGTCGGAAGGCCTAGTGAACGGAATATGGAATTCGTATGCGCCGATTACCCTTCACTTCTGGCTGTTGTTAATGAAATATTTCCTTCGACTTCTAGGATTCTACAAGCACGCTTTCCCACTAACGCTCTAGCCTGGACACTCAATCCTGAATACAGTGTCACTGGTGGTTATCCCGATTTCCTTGTCATCCGCAACGACCTCAATGCAAATCCAATTCGCAAGGCATGGACCATCATCTACGAGGGAAAGAGTAGCACCGGGGACACATACCCACTTATCCAAACTCAGTTGATCGGATACACAGCTAGCCTGAGCAATGGGCAGTTTGTCTATTTGCTTGGTGCAAGGGGAAGAACCTGCGGCTTCTGGAAGTACACAAAGGGGAACTCACAGCCCGATCAACAAATGTCTTCTGATGGTGCAGGACACGTTTACCTCAAAAATATATCGCAGGTTCAAGAGTACGATATCAACACCCAACAAGGTGCGATTGCTGACATTCTGCAATACATCATCAACAACCCGCCTCCGTTCAACTGAATGAAGGATCCGGGGAGATCCAGCCTGTGGGACCGTAGGCAAACCGTACATCGAGGGCAAGGACATTGGTGTAAATACAATTCTCAAGTTGATTGACAATCGATTAAGCGACCGCGACGCGATTCGGATTACTACATTGACGCGATTGTGCACGTGACAATTTGTGAAATTGCGGATGACTAAGCCACACTTCTATCTATCGAAGTTCGACCCACACCGCAAGAGATACTCTGAACTTTGCACCCACGCTACTTATGTGCTTTGGAATCCCTCGCTCATCTCCTAGTCCCGGTCATCCATGGGACACGTCCGCACTTGATAGAAATCGCCTTCTACTTATATAATGTCCGACTTCAACTTTCAGGGTTTACAGCTTTGCCCTTACGACTCATGCAAGTTTTACGATCTATATCGTGTACCAGAGGCCAATGTCCTTCGTGTGATTTTTGCGTTCGGTAAAAGTGTTCGGTAAAAGTCGGAAGAATAACTCTGTTCTCGCGATATTTTGTAAGCTCCATTCGATTATATAAAAACAAGACCTCAGGACTGCTTCAGTTCCAGGTAATTCCCTCGGATTTCTTCGACTACAATCACCATGAACTCCATCCTTTCGTCCATCGACCTCAACGGCCGGCTGTCGCTGTACTCAATTCCTGTGATTTGGTTCACGGGCTTTTATCCTCATACGCTGAAGGTAGGTCTAGACTATCTCATGGAAATTGTGCCTTGGACTCACGTCTGTGGCTTGTTTCAATAGTACTTGACAATCGACAAGCTTGTTGGTTACAACAAGTAAGTTTCCTTCTATCCTGGAATTATTAAGAGGTTATTTAACGGTATGCATAAGTGCTTTGCCTCGGGCGAGCGACGCCAAAAGCGCGAGTGGAAAGGTTCCTCAACACGTTGCACTGCGCCTTTCGCGCTTGGAGGGAGCGCACAACAACGGAAACGAGGCTATGCCGCTCTGGTTTGCTGCCGTGGTGAGTATATGCGCATACTCTTTGCCCGTATGCGTCTGCTGATGTTCTGCGAAGCTCGCTGGAAATTTTGCGGGTCTCGATAACCGTTGGTTGAATATTATGACTGCATCATAGTGAGTCCTGTCTACGGAAACGCGCATTTCATCCGAGGTTTTCGTCTAAATGCATTATTGGCAGCGTCGCCACGAGGCTAGCTTATAACACTGTTTATATTTACCATAATGACATCGCTGCGGGTAATCTACGGTCAGTAATAAGGATTACGCTCCGTTTTCAAACGACTTACCGAGATATCCGTGTAGATCCTTCTTTTACTTCTTCGGACTATGTGAGCGATCCATTTCTTTACGCATTGCAACTACATAGTAATCTTTTTTCAGTGTTCCCGTTGACGATCCTTTTCAAGGCTGCAGCTAAGGTCGCCAATCAGTGAAAGTTCAAAGAATCATGATCCTTAATAATACTCGAATTCAAGTCATACGTTCATATATCCTTCCTGAGCTTCCTGAAGAAAACTCAATCTATACGAAGGCGACCGAGGAAAAGAAACATCAGAGTTATGCCGGCTTCGAGTAAATCAAACCAACGAAGGTTCAATAACGGTTTACCTTACGACGCATCCCTCCTTGCTCGAATCTTTACTGAAGTAGGCCAGTGGCAGAATGTCACATGAAACTCCAATTCCAGGTAACGTCACTTTTGACAACCAGGATGCACGCACAACATGCGAGTCAGCACCGATCGACACTACGTCTCAAATGTGCAACTAGGTGTGATATGATAAATGCATGGCTCCGTCTCTGTCGAAAGCAGATTGAACTTGCCTTCACAGAAGCCCGCTGAACCAGGGGCACCAAGGAGGGGTTTAAATGCTATCTGTGCGGCGGAGAGGAGGGTTTCGGAAGGAAGATCCATAGCGTCTGCATGAAAGACTGGACACGGAGACGCATGCAGATAATGGCCCTCTCGATATTAAGTGCCGTGTGTGCGTGTGTCCATTGCGCAGTCCATTGGCATCGACGTGTCAAAAGTCACTGTTTGTGAAGACAGAGTCCTCGCCATGGAAAGACATGTCATCTGGCATCGCTTGGAGAGAGATCTTTCACCATGAACTCCTTAGGGACCAAAAGTAACGCGCTGGCGTAAAACATGGGAAGAGGAAAATGGGATCTTTTTTACAACCCAGGTTAGCCCAGGTTAGGGTTGCGACACTACGTTTATTCCATCACCAATGCAAATGTTGCTCACCACCGCACGCACTGTCCCACATCTCCCACTAACACATATCTTCAGAATTCTCCAGTGAGTTTGTGGTATCATATCTGTTAATCAATGATTTTCGTGAGTGCTATTCTAGTCCATGTTTCCCTTTTACCGTGACTGCCCCGACTTTCCAGAATAGAATTTTCTACCGATGGTGGCTGAATCAGCGTCTGGCTAATGGGATGTGAATAAAAAAGCGGACCTTGTCAATGACTTAGCTGTCCCATGTCTGTTCCATGTCGCTCACGGATAGCGTGACACTTTTTATGCACAATTCTGCATACCTTGTTGCAATCGCAAGCCCAGCACTGGCGGCCACATCTGCTAAATGTAATTCCTTTCCCCAAGGTCGTACCACAATCCCAGGCCAAACACTTCATGAGGCCGTCGAGAGTTCTCGACTCTCTGATTCTGCCACGTTGGTATCCTGCTGGCATCACTGATGCCCGTGTGAAGAGGCCGTAAACATCGCACGTCGCGAGCTTCGAAGCAATGGAAGATGGAAGTATTGCATGTTACTAATAATTACTAATAGCTTCAAGTTATCGTCTTTCAGACTGAAACGAGCGCTCTAATAATCCAATTTCTTTCTCTTTACACTCAACCCCATGTTTTCGCTTTCAAGCCCACTGTCACTTTGTGCAATCCCTATTATGTGGCTCATTGCCTACTACCCTTCCACTGTCCGGGTAGGCGTCTAACATCTATTTTTCTGTCCAAAATTGGCCCCGTCACTTACCCCTGTGTATATTCTAGTTGATCATCATGAACACACAGAGCGAATACAACAAGTAAAGGGCTTCGTCTTTCTTTAGTGCCCGATGCCCTAATTCATATCTCGAATTTATCTCAGTGTTCAGCCTCGCAGTAACCTGCTAGAAATTGAAAGCAAGAAAGGAATTTCTCCTCAAATGGCCGCGCGTATCCAGCGCATGGAAGGTGCCCATGTGGTAAGTATGCATATCAGACTGCTGTTCTAAGACCAAGTCTTCGCCCTACTGATATTTCATCGCAGAATACACTCGAAAACCTGCCCTTCTTTGGCCTCGCAGTTATAACGGGAAATTACGCGGGAATCGACAATGTTACACTGAATATTGTGTCTGGTCTTTAGTATGTCCACTTCTGTTTCTTTTGCGGTGTCTTGTACTCATTATCGCACGTTTTATTAGCCTGGCCGCTCGAATCCTCTATACTTACATTTATATAAACCAGAGCAATGCGGTACACGCGTTCTTTCGGTACGTCTTGTTTTCCTTTACATTCGAGGCGAGTTTGATTTAATTTTTTTCATTGATACAACCCATCTGTTCGTATTAACAGAAGTTTCGTATGGGTGATATCGATAAGTGCGTATATATTCGACCGATCATCAAGCCATGGTAGGTGACCGATGGATTTGTTACATAGCCTTTCCGTTCTACCTCTTCATGAAATCGGCGTATTTGCTGGGACCGCAGGCCTTATAAACACGGACTACAGGTTTTGTGCGGAATTCCAGTACTGCTCATTGTCATTTTCGGGCTCCTGGGTCGTATCACGTAGAGGTTTTTGCATATTCACACTGCTGCAGATTAGGTGGGCTTGCATATGGTGTGGGCACTGTGGCCTTCCCCATAGGATTTAAGGAGATCCGTAGTCGGGACTTTCTGCGCCCTCAAATTTTATCGAGAAAATTTAGTGCGAGTTTGCGACTACTAGTCGAAGTGGAGATCGCGAGATATTGCCTGGAGATAGCTCATAAGACCTCCTCAGTGAAAGCAAGATATTTTTGGACAACTGGAGAATTCTGTGGTCTCGATATCGTCGAGATCATGATCAGATCATATCACCGACGCAGATAGGTGCCTAATATAGCTATTCGAACTCCAAATAGCGTAAGGTAACGAGAGTGGCGGAAGTAAATTCAGCATCTGCTTACTCTTTGCATTGGTATATTCTTAACATTGGATGTCGCATGGCACCACCTGCGCACAGATCAAAGAACACGTTGAGATGATCGCGACAGGTTTGCTGATAGCAGATAAGCGTTTAATATCGTGAGAGGCACGTTGTCTTCCCAAAGACAACCCTGGAAAGACCATGAAAAATACATCGGAGCATTGCCGTGTGAGACTGTGAGTGGAGACATCTCTAGAGTCTAGAGACGTCTTATGGTCCGGCATACGGTATCGTCAAAAATAAACAGCGCATATGGCATATTATTTGAGCTATAGTTTGAAGAGGTGGACGTTTGGCTCTGCAGGGTGAAAACCCCTTCAGGAAGGGTACCTTCTTAAAGACGCAAAATGCTTCCGGGAAGGATCCAGCCTCGACAAATCTCTTGCTTGATTGATTCGGCATGCAGAATGGCAGAAAGTCGGACTTTCAACGATTCTGAAAATCTGAAACGATTCAGGAATTCTAAATGCTACGGGAAGTCATCTATTGCTAAGAATCGCGATGCACAACTTCTAACCTATTATACTAGTACTACTGCGGGAAAACCCATGGTCGAGTTGATCGAGGTGATGGAGAGGCAACGGCGGAGCGCGGCAGTGTGCCAGTCGGATCCTGCCGCGCCCTCGCCGGACCGAATATGTTTAAGTAAAGTTTGTTTATGTTTATCTAAAGGGATGACGCGTGACGCGTGACAAGGCGCCAAAAGAGTAGGCTCTGTTCTGCTTCAAGTTTCAACGACGTCCCGGCCTTCCAATGTCAGCCGCTTGTCCAATCGTCAGCCTCAATCGGGTGTTGGTATAAGTTTCATTGTGATTCATGGAAACGTTCTTCAGGTCTGTCCTTCTGACCGTCATCTGGGACATTTCCTACGCAATTCCTAGTACCCAGACACTGGCACATCTTTGCCACGGAGCACACTACACCCACACTCGCTTAGATCTACAAGCCCACACGGCACTCCCTTCGTTTACCATTCGTTTCAACAATGAGCTCTTCTTTTGCGAGAAGGCTCCCATTTTGGATCCTTTTAGCTCTTTTTGGTCGTGCGTATACCGGCGTGGCGCTCGCAATACCCACACCTAGGAACAATTCGAACAAGAATACAGGCCCTCTGAGACCAGGACCGGTCAATGCCAGAGCAGAGTCCGACTTCGTCACGATGTACGGCCTTTACGACACCTCTCCCCCCTTGGAAGATTCGGCCGACGGAGGTCCAAGACTAGCGCCCATCCCAGAAGTCTTTGTGGCTATGACCCAGGCGGCAACCTCCACGGGTACTTCGGAGCCAACTATGGCAACCCCTACCGCTACTGCGATATATCCTCTCGGATCCCCGCCAATGCAGGGGCCAGGTTTAGTTGTGCTTTCCTCTACGATGCTTCCAGGGTTCACCGCTCCTACCCCCGGTCCAAGTGCTACTAGCATTAGCGACGCTGCAGAAGGTGCCTCAAATCGCGCCGTTACTCCGTCTGGCAGAGTCATCATCCTTGGATCTGTCATTGGTGGCATCCTCTTCATCGCCCTGTGCGTTTTCTTGGTGTTAGATCCAGCCATTACAAGAAAGCTTTGTTGTTGTTTCTGCCGGTTGAGAAAGCGTTCCAAAGAGGGCAAAGAAGACAAGGGTATCTCGCATACCTCATCCTGGGTCAATGTAGAGCTTCCCAAGCATTCCTCCATCGCAACTGAAAAGGATGGCTCGCCTTCGCCCAAGAAAGGCGAGGACACGTTAGTTGATATCCCAGCCAGTCCGGCTCCTGCGTCCAAGTTTTCCATCTGTTCTTCAGAGTACCTCGGAGCGTCATCTCGTGATTCGGGTGTAACATCGGACTCCGCTTCTAGTCGTACCGTGAAAGCCTCTGTTACTTTTGCTGATGGATCTGCTCCCGTCCGGCCTCCTCGCCCTCCCACTGCAGACAGTCCGGCACTCTCAGACTCCGTCTATCTCGCCTGTTCAGATCAACCCTATGTCATCATCGCCCCTCAGCCACTTACGGAAGCTGACATGAGATGCGGTGCCTCAACTGAGCCGCTGAAGAAGCTCTTGACCCCGAGCGAGTTCTTTGCGCTTCACGTTCCGGGAGTCCTCGCTGGATTCTCGACCAAGACCGATACTAGGGCTTCGTCGGCGGTGCCCGAGAGGCGCGTCTCGTACAGTAGGAAGAGGGAATCACAGCATTCACGTGCGAAGAGCACGCCTCTGTTGTTGGGAATGGCGTCGTCCAGAATGTCCTCGAGGAGCTCGATAGTGGATTTTGAGACCGACTCTGGGTCGATCGTCTCGCGTGTTACAAAGCACCGCAGGAGCAGATCCGCGTCTGGGTGGGCATACCCAGATCGACCCAAGTCGAAGAAGTTCTTCAATCTCTCCTAAGCCATGAGCTGCACAGTATTAGGCACGGTTCTCAGTCCGTTCGTTCAACACAGCCAAGGTCCTTTATTTTATTTTATTTTATTTTTAAATATTCGTTCGTTCTTCATTCTAGAAGTGTATGTATGGTGTATGTATGTACGGTTATACAGTTTACAGGTATCCTGATCTATAGCGGAGGCGACTCGTACTTGATAAGTCACAGACAGTCCGACTTGACTTATAAAAGTTTATCCAAGTCAAACTTTCGCCCTCTCTCCACCGAAGAATGCTCGGGCTTCCGCTCTTGCACCGTCTACTTCCTCGTGGGTTGCGGGTATATCCTTCTATATGTTAACAAGCGAATGAGTCATCTAAATTGGGAATGGTGCGAGTCATACGTACGAGAGCCTTGAGATGTTCCGAATGGTTCACATGTGTGACACGAACGTCCAACGGGGGAGGATTGGCGGGATCAACAGGACCATGGTTGCCATCCCTCACACGAACATCGAGCCTTGTCCAGGCAGTGTTCATCAACCCATAATGGGTCTGGTTCTCGCTTGCCTCTGGGTCCAATCTCAGCAACGCCGCCACCAACTCTCCAATACACAATCCATGGCTCGCAAGTGCGACGTGCACCCCACTATGCTGGTCCTCTGGCAGAGGAGCATGTGGCAGATGCGGCAGCACACACTCCCTGATCGCTATTTCCGCCCTCACTGCCAAATCGTCCAAACTCTCGGCTTCAGGGAATTTCTCGTCGCGGCCGTCGAGCACCGGGAAGATTTTCTTCTCGAAGAGAGCCTCTAGTGGAGTGTCTTCGGGGATCTCGAGAACCCACGGTGGCCCTCAGCGATGCCGAAGTGTTGCTCACGCAGATGGGGGTTGACCTTAAGAGGAGGCTTCGGGTGAGGTTGATGCTGGTGCACGAATTGCGCTGTGTGTGTGCACGGAGGAGAGGAGACGCGTAGATATGGGTTATTGGAGTCGAGGCCAGGTATTCACCGAGTGCATAAGCTTGCTGCGATGAGGTGTCAATTCACATTATTCTCCTATTCAATGGAGTTGAATCATTTACTTTTCTGCCTGCAATCCAGGTTAGCAATTGGGTACAAAAAGAAACAAAGTAAGTTCTTACCTAGGTCAGATAGAGGAGCGTCTTTCCAGCCAGCCCAAAGGGCTTTCTAAAAGTTGGCATATCATTCAGTTTTCAATCTTCCGAAATAGATCGAGCCAGGCAGACTTGCCAGATTATCCTCGCTCTCTCCGTGTCTGATCTATGTGAACAATTTAGCATCGTTAACCGCGATCAAGGGGATTCGCAAAACGCACAAAAGTGACGGTAATCATGTCGATAGGCTCTATGCAATGCAGTGGAGGTGTCCTAAGGGAAGAACAAACGTGCGATCAGCCGAACACCTCGTTCTTGAAATAATTTTGCCTCACCACCGTCACGTGTATGAGCATTTCTGACTCGAGGACCCTCGACAATGATCAAGTTCAGTAAACAGGAAAAAAGACAAAGCGAGGACAAAGTAAGCCGTCCAAGGGACGGCTTAGCCCCAAAGTGGTTCTGGCTTGCAACCATCTCACACCAAGGGGTGATGGTAGTGGAACTTGAAGTCACAAGAAAAGCACCGAGTCCGAGACCAGAGACAGATGCTGTAGCCTTCTGTTCTTTACAAGCACAAATACTACGGCATAGCCCTTTCGTCACGCAGCACTGTTTTTCATAAACCTTGAAGTTCACTTATCCAAGGGATCAGTCGCATTAATATTGTCGCTTTGTGGAATTTTGGTGTGTATCAACTTTCGAAATTTGTTTCAAGAATCCATGACTCGAACATCAAGTCTTTTTAGGGACCGATTGACTTATTGTCTGTTGGAGACCGCAGCAGTGGATCACTCAGTGAGTGTCAGAAATAAACTCTCAGGCGGAAGAGGTCGTCCTCATCCACTGTGCATAGCGCACTTCCCCAGCCCCACAGTGTACCATTGGTTTAATATGCCAAATGATACATCGCCTGGCTTCATTAACAGGAGTTTACCATTGGATATACTCGGAGAGATCTTCGTCCACGCCATCGCACACTACCATCAAGGACAACCTAAATGTCCCAGTCAGCCTAAGAGTCCAATCAACTCGAGGAGGACCACGTCTCATCCCCGCTCCAATTGCAACGATACTCCAGATCCGCTACATCTCAGCCATGTTTGCTCTCATTGGCGGAACGTCACTCTAGCCATGCCAATACTCTGGTCGTCAATTTCTGTGTGTGACCCTACAGCACCTCAAGTGGAGCTATTCAAGTTGTGGCTGGATCGAAGCAAGAACTGCTCCCTAGACCTCGAGATCACGTTTCATAGATTTGGTCGCACATATCAGCTCAAACCCGTTATTGAGGCGATGTCGTTCCACTCAAGTAGATGGAAAAGACTTGATTTCGGCATCAAATATCCCGACTCCTTGGATGTGTCACATTATTTTGGAACATACGTCAAGAAAGGTTCCCTCAAGTCACTTGAAAGCATCGATCTTTATATCGTAACCCCGGCATCTGGATTCAGACGCGACCTTTCCCGTCTTTTCTTCAGAAAAACACCCTCCCTTCATACCCTGAAATTGGGGTATTTGGATATCGATGCCTTGGCGCCGGTGCTACCTCCATGGGCGCAGTTGCGAGCTCTTGAATGTAATCGTGGCCGATACGATATCTTTCCGGCTCTGTCCCAATGCAATGGTCTCGAGGTGCTCAAGATCTTTTATAGGGACTTTGAAGAGCGCGAGGATCTGAGATATGTCTTCGTAACGCTTCCCAACCTACAAGAATTAAAACTCAGCGCAGTTAAAAAGCCAGGGGTGTTATTTCGAAGACTCACCCTTCCTCGGCTATGTTTCTTGTCAGTCTCCTTGGACGACTCATATGAAGATTGGAATCCGCTTGTTGGGATGCTCTCCAGATCAGCATCTCCGTTGGAGCAATTCGTGCTCGATAGTTCTTACATCTTTAACGACGAAGAAAAACTCGCGGACTGCGTTCGATTGCTCGTTCCGTGCCTGTCAAAGATCACGGAGATGACACTGCGCATACGGCGGCGGTTGACAGACCGGACTATCGAAGCTTTTGATTTAGACGGGATCTCTCAAGAGCAACAAGTCATCTTTCCTAGCCTCAAGAGGCTAGAATTGTCTACGTGTCTGACTACTGATGGTGTACTTTCATCGATGGTCGCGAGTCGCTTCCGAAACGGGTGCCTTGTTTATATTAAAGTGAAGACCGAGCAGGGTGCAGACTTTCATGTTCAAGACAAGTGTTTGTTTGAGCTCTTAGTGAGCGAAGGGTTGGAGTTGGATTTGATACATAACGGTGACAATTGAGTTCTTAATTGCCGCCATGTAAATTAGAGGCCCTCCTAAGTTGGATCCTTCGCTTTTCTGCATGTAAGTAGTTCGAGAATGCCATTCAAGATCCGAGTCCAATCCGCGGAAAGAGACAGCCAAGGAAAATTGCCAGATTATCTTCGCTCTCCGTGATATGTTTTAAAAAATTAGCATTGATAACCACCACGAAACGTATTTCCTTGAAGCCCTACTCGAGAGAGTTTGTACCGAGGGTACTAACAAATACAAATATAAATTCACTGCCACAGCGGCGAGCTTGGGCAGGCCTGTCTTCTAACATTCAAACAAACGACGAGTTCGACAGGTTTCAACGGACACGTTCAGCTTGGACGTACTAACGTCCAACAGCGTAAAAAGCGCATCTAAGACACAAAACCTGTTTGTGAGAAGATATACGCCAAACAGAGCCCACGGTTGATCGCCTTGAAGCCGACGAGCGTTTTAACCTTCTCCCAGTTCACACCCGACTCATCCTTCTTGGAACTCGACATTTTGGCCAGCGCCATCTGGGATTGGCGCTATGTCTATTGACCCATACCATGCCGTGCAACAGGAAATCCAGAACTCCCTGCAAACGGCTGCGCAGTTGCAGTCGTCGTTTCTCCGTATAAGGAGCATGGCGCGGGCGGATAGTGAGGAACTAATGTGGGCTCGGAATGAGGTGTGTATAACTCTACTTAGTTGGCTATTCTCTAGCATGTTGCTGATTCTTACGGCCCATAGTTCAAAGCGACACTTGCGGCGCTCGAAGCCGATCTTGAGGATTTGGAAGAGAGTGTCAAGTACGTGTTTTGTGAGAAAGCTACAATTTACGCCGAGCTTATATCATTTATAGGATAGTTGAGTCAACGGACGCGAGAATGTTCGGATTAGATGACGCAGAGGTGCAAAAACGACGGCGATACGTAGGCCACGTACGAAAAGAAATAGAGGTGCGTCGGTTAGTTCACATTATCTTTCATTTATAACCCTTCTGGGGTTCGAATATCTCTTTCGAGGTGTTGCGGTTGCGACGTTTCGCTAGTCTTTCATTAACGTCTACCTAAATTGCGGCAAATTACTAACCGCTGCCTCTTCGCAAGTCCAGAACATGAGAGCGACTGTGTCCCAAACTCCTTCTGCACCCCCACAATACTTGCAACCCTCTGGGTCCGGTACGCTGCTTCCCATGATCTCTCCACGCGCTGGCCCAGGTTCACCGTTCTCAGAGAGGTACGGAGATGACCATCAGGCCGCCTGGGCAAGGCAAGAGCAGCAGGTACGTTATGCCCACCGCCCTACCTTTGCTTGCTGTACATCAAATGTCTGATGATGGTGCCCAACCTATTTTTATGAAGATGATGATTGTAGAACAAGACCACACAATGGACTCGATAGCAGGAACACTAAACACTATTGCACAACAAGCGAGTTTGATGGGACAGGAGATTGGAGAACACAACGAGTACGTCTGACGGTCTGCCATGCTATGGCTTTTACAAACGACACGGAACTAACGAAGCTCCTCCGCAGGATGCTCACCGACCTGGAACAAGGCGTTGATCGCACAGACGACAAGTTGGGCGACGCGATGCGACGAATGCGCAAATTCCTGCGAGACTCGGAGGAGAAAGGCAGCAGCTGGTGCATCATTATTCTGATGATCGTTCTCATGGCACTGCTCCTTGCTGTTATTCTAGTATAACACGACGCCGCCGAGATGGCGCCATTTTTGGTGTTCCTCGGCGCCCCATAGTTTACCTTTACACCCCATTATCAGCCATCATCCGAAACTTTTTGGCTCTTTTATTTATTAATTCGCCTCTTTTTCCTTTCTATCACATTTTGATTAGAACTTGCATTGTCGTGGATCAAGTTTGGGTATAAAAAACTATATACAGTCGCTTATACTATGTAGTATTACGAATTAGCTAGGTACAAAATTTCATAATTACAAACTTCTAAAAACTGAGCATGAACAAAAGCGTGTAGAGCAATAGGATCGATAGCAGAGCGAGATGTGATGGACAAAATATGTGCATGAATCATGATGAATCGAAATATAGAATAGGATGTGGAGATAGTGGAGACACCAAACTGTCAACAAAAACGGGTGAAGAATGCATAAAAAACGGGCATATGTGCAGCATGAATAAAAACAGTTTTCGAGAAAATTACTCAGGCTTGATGAATTCCCCTTCAGAATTCCAACCAGCGTCGACGGCTTCTTGAAGCAACACGTACTGGTCCACACAGTTGTCGAGGTCAATGTCTTCCGTTTCAGCGGCCTTTTCGAAAGTGTCGACCAGAATACTCGAATTAACAAGTGCCATCTGGTGCAGCTCTTCCCATGTTGCTTGGTCATTGGGGTAACTATAATGAAAAAGCTTAAACATCAGAATCGAAAGAAAGAATGGAGTATGCTACTCGAAGACGCACCCATGCCATTTGACGAGGTAATATACCTGGAGACCTCCGTTAATTGGTTTCATGTATCTGCCCATGAAACATTGCACAACATATGTCTCCTCTGCATGAGCAACTTTCTTTTTCTTCTTGGTCTTGGGACGTTGACACTTGGGACGGCCGCATTTGGAGGTGGATGTGACATCGTCGCCATTTTTGTCCTTAGCCGGAGATTCGGATTCTGGCAAGTAAAAAAAAAGAACGGATGAGGGTCACGATCTACAGATGATTGTTCGACGACTTACCGCGACTTTCAGAGGTAATACAAAGCAGAGAGACAGAGAAATACGATGAGTCGCGAGGTATATTTCATCCAACCACAAAAAAAACTCACATTGAAACACCTGCTACACAAGGAGGGCATGTGTATATTTCCGCGTCATCCAAACGCACATCATCAGGGCCGATCCCTACACATCCTAAGTGGTACCATTCACTGCAGCTGATTCGAGAGGAAAATCAAGAACCGTCAGCTCTAACAGCCACTGATCGAGAGAAACTACCCACGAATCGCATCGCACGAACTATAAGACAGTGAGAAAAGGGAGGTGATGAGTAAAAGTGGATTTAAAAAAAAGCGAAGCATAGGTAGAATATCAGGATGCGCATACCTGATCAAAATTAGGTTTCTCAATCGTAGGCCATTTGACAGCACGAGCTTGTTGCTGGCCTCTCGATAGCCTCGTCGGCGTTTTGATGACCAACTGTTCAGCCTTGATTTTCTTCATTGGCGATCGTTCCGGTCTCTCCTTAGCCTTGGCCTTAGTCTTCTCCTTCTCCTTGCCCTTCCCACTCTCCTTCCCTTTCTCCTTGGCAGCGGCAGCGGCGCCCCTGAGACTCGTCCTCAGATTAACCCTCTTCAAAGGCGGCTGGTCATCCTCATCCTCTTCGTCCAACTCCTTGGGTCGGATCTTCCGCTTCTTCACCCTCGTCACCGCCGCGCTCTCACCCTTCTTCGGCAGCACCAGGAGGCTCTTCTTGACCGGATTTATATTTCCGTTTCCGGTCGAAGTGGTCGCGCCTCCACCGGCGACAGAGCCGTCCTCGGTGGGTGCGATGGATGTCCCAGACACCTTCCGTTTCTTCTTGACGCGTACGATCTCCGTGTCGTCGTCCGCGTCGATGCTGGCTGCGTATTTCTTGAGGTCAAATGGAGCCTCTTCCTCCTGATCCTCCTCCAGTGGTTCCTGGGGCTGATCAAGTTGCTGCTCAACAACAGGTGCCTGCTTCTGTTTCTGTTTCTGCTGTTTCTGTTCGGACGACGACGACGATGATTCAGACTGAGACGTCAAATCCGAGATGGGCGACAAGGATTTCGTGAACAAATCATTGACCACGGGAGCAATAGCAGTCGACGAAGGCACCCTACCGTCCGAGGCCCTAGCAACATTGGCAGTTAATATGTTCACAGAATCGTCGCTGTTGTATGGCTCCTCCACGCCCTGAGTCTGCGCAGGCGTAGGAGCACTGCTCCGGTCCGGGTGGTCGAAGATCTCGAGCTTGACAGCACGTACCGCCGAGACTGATGCGCGTCTGGCGCTGCTCTCCTTCGCGTTTGGACTTGACTTGCTGGCCACCGGAGCGCCCGTCGTGTTCGCCTTCGCCCTCGTTTCGGTTCCTGGCTTCCCTTTAACCTTCCCGCCATCAACAACAACATCGTCATCGTCATCGCTGGATAAAATCGAGATAACACTTGGTGCCCGCTTCCTCTTCCCACTGTCCTTTGCCTTTGCTGTCGTCGTGGTTGTCAGGGTCGTCTTCGCCTTTCTTGCTCTTTTATCAGGCGATGTCCGCATATACGAGACCCGCACGGGGGGCGGAGGCGTGAGAGTCTGCGGCAGCTTCTCGGGCGACTCTTGGATGTAGATGTATTCCGGACTATCTGGAACTGCTTTCGCCTTTCCCTTTGAATTTGCCTTCGAGTTTGCCTTCGAGTTTGCGTTGGGTTTTTCCTGTGCTTTTACCTGCCCACGCGGAGTCGATGCCCAACGCGGACTGCTGTCCAGCTCTTTCTTTGCCTGCAATATCGTGTCCGGATTCAATGCATCAACATCATCAGGAACTCCAATGGCCTCGAGGTGGGACTTGGTGGGCGCCGGAGACGACAGAAAGTCAAAATCCTCATCATGGTACGTAGATTCTCCATGCGAAGCCCGTCTAGACGGCGGCGACGTGAACAGCGGAGAGGATCGGCCAGTAATCTCTTGCGCCGGCTCCTCTTCTCTCTCCTCTTCGCCTGAATTATTCCCGTGGTCATCACCAGCAGCAGCACTACCAGCACGCATGTCAGGCGGCGAAGCGCCAGACGCGACACGGGGGAAATTAGCTGCCTTCTTCGTCTTCGGCGTACTTTCCACATCTTCATCTCCGCCGCGGACAGTGGCTATAGAAACATCGGCAAGGTCGCTTCCAGGTTTAACAGGCGAGGAGAATATGTCCTGCGTGACGAGATCGTGGACCCGAGCCTCGTCGTCCGTCGTTGACGTCTGTGATGTAGGAGGCGCAGAACCCAAACCCAACTCGGCGCCGATTGAGGTTACGCCCGGTGCTGGAGGTGCCTGTGATTGTGCCGGTGCTGGAGATGCTGCTGCTGTAGTCGTCGTCATCGTGGTCGTCATTGTTGCGGCTGTGCTCGTGGTCGTGGTCGTGGTCGTCGCAAGTGTCGTCGACGAAGATTCCGTCCTCTTCGTCGGCGACCCAGAGGCACTGGATGCCACAGCAGAAGCGCCCTCATGCTTGTCGTTCCCACTAACGACAGCGGATCTATCATCACCCGCACGCGAAACTGGTCGTCTCTTGAGCTGCGCTGCCGCCCTTTTCGGCGGCCCGAACCTGACTGCGCTGAGATCGACTGGGATAGGAGACGACGAGCAAGGTGGTGGTGACGAAATCTCTGCAGCGGACGAGGGCCGAGAAACAGATGGAGAGGATATCGAACTCCAAGAACGAGATGCCGGCAACGACGTCAACTCGGACAAATTCGAGGTCGTCGTCGACGTCGTTGACAACACCCTTGTGTCCGTCTTCGGCGCAGGAACAGGTGGAGCAGGACCGCCGGAAGTTTGCTGAACATGATCGACCGTTGGCTTCGGTGTCGAACTCGTACAAGCCTGTCCAGATGCATCTTCCTCTTGGCGGACATCTTCATCCTCAGCTTCATCATCGTCCTCATCTACGCGGTTCCGCTCCTCCTTCTCCTTCTCCTTCTCGTCCTCCTCTTCCTCCACCAAGGAACTCTTATCGCTTCCACGATCCACCTCCACCCCCCTCTCACCATTCTCCACACCACCATTCTCCGCCCCACCACCACCACCCACGAGCACCTCCTCCTCCTGACCCATCGCCTCCACCTCCACCTCCACCTCCACACGCTTCTTCGGCGACCCCAGCCCCAACCCAGCATAGACATACGGATGGCCCATCGCCTGCTGGCGCAGCGCCGCGACCGTACCCTCAGCGGGCTTAGGCAGAGTGTAATACGACTTGCTCGGGAATTGCTTCTGTAGTACCTGCGCCGGCGATGGTGCATTTACGAGTCCAGATGTTGCTACTCTTGTCGGTGCATCCGTGCCTGCTGCTGCTGCCAGATTCGAATTTGTACTGCTGGGGGTGGCAGTTGCACTTGGAAGAGCAGACGCGGACGCACTAGCAGACGCACTAGCAGACCCAGCGCCGCCAACTTGAACTTCCGGAAGACTGTACGCCATGCCCGGGCTCTTCGTCTGGGCACGCAACAACCCCTGCATCGCCTTTTGCGCGACAGCCTGCGGCGTTACATGTACATTCGACCGCGTTACATTCGACCGCGTCATCCTCGCAGGCGTCGAAGTATTGCCAGGCGTCCGCAAAAACTCGACGCCGTGGTTGGAGGACGACGCGGGCTGGTTCACATCGACGCCTTCATCCCGGAGCAACCACGCAAACGAGTCTGTGGGAGGAGTGGGACGAGGACGAGGACGAGGACGAGGAGACGACCCAGACCCAGCAGCCACACGCGTCGGCGTCGTCTTCGTCCAATCAACAACAGGCGACAACGTCCCACCCCCAGCAGCAATATCATTATGCAGCGGAACGACGCCCACGTCCACGCCCCCCGACCTCGTCCTCGATCGAGCACTAGTCCTGCCATGATCATCCAGCGCGCTCATGTCCACGGTTTCTTTCCCCGCCGGCGCCGGCGTCGAGAGTTGCCACGGCTTTACCGTTATGGGAGATATAGATATAGGCGCGATGCCTTCCTCGGAGACGTGATGAATTGCTTTCGGCGTCGACGTTATTATTGGAACATCCGCAGCAGCGGCGTCGGCGTCAGCGTTGACGGTCTCTTCAGAGGAAGAAGAAGAAGCCCCACGGGCTCCTGCGGAAGTTGATGCAGGAGGGCTAGGAGGATTCGAAGGAGGAGAGATGTCGGCGGCTGAGGGATAGGTGTTGATTAATTAGATAAGACTGGACTGCATAGATAAGATTAGATTGAGAGAAACTTACCCAATACACCGAACTCAATCCCTCTTTCGAACTTTCTCTTCTCAGCATCTTCACCACCGCGCTCGGTGTGCAAATTCGGAGAGGACCCAAACACATCGTCGTCGTCATCCACATCGTTCGTCCGAGTCTCGTCGCTCCTCGCAGCGTCCATGTCCACATCCTCCACATCTGCCACATCGTCCACCTGTCCACCTGCCCGCCCCTCCTCCACCACCACCTTCTCCCTCTGCCCCGCACCCGCACCCGCACCCGCATCATCATCCTCACCACCACCACCACCCCACCCTACCCCCTCCTCGCTCCCAACGATGCTCCGCGCGACCGCAAGCAACCTCAACCCCACACCCACCGCCCCCGCGGCGTGCAGCCTTACAACCGTGTTCGGGTTCGTGTTCGTGTTCGTGTTCGGGTTCGGGTTCGTGTTCGTGTTCGTGTTTGCGTTCATGGTTGCGTTCGCGTTCGTATTCTTGTCCGTGTTTGCGTTCGCGTTTGCGTTTGCATTCGCGTTTGCCTCAACTTGCTCGGTAGTAATGCTATCTGCCTCCGCCTCTGCCCATGTGGACCCGATATGGACATGGATGACGCTGCCGGGCGGGAGGGCGTCGATGAACGCTGGCAGTTGGGATGCATCTTGAGCTGGAGCTTGGGGGCGGGATGGTAAACCTGGAGGCGAGGAGGAGGAGGACATCGAAGGCGAGTGTCGGAGCGGAGACACAGCGGCGTCGCGCATGTAAATGCGTACGGGTGCAGCAGGCGTAGACGGTGCTGGTGCTGGTCCTGGTGTTGGGAGAAGGTCTGTAGAAGAAGGTAGATAACGAGAGGGTCAGTAAGAAGGATTAGACACGACAGTAGAGTAGAGTAAATAGAGTAATAGGTACTGCAGTAAATACTAAACCAACAGCGAAGAGAGAAAGTAAGAAGAAAGAAATCACGAAATCACGAAATCACAGATACCCAAGGCTCCAGAATCGCGTGTAACCTCGCGTTAAGCGCGTACTAACCAAAAAGAAAAAGAAAAGAAAAGCACTCACCGCCGCCGACCAAACCACCCACATCCACACCCGCCTCCGGATCCCTCGCCCTCTCCAACAACTCCAGCACATCCATCTCCATGCTCTCCAACCGCTCCAACACGCTCCTCCTCCCCCGCCGCACCCCATTAATGCCAACATGACCACCACCATCCTTGCCCCTGGTTTGCGACGACGGTCGGCCAACATCGACGTCAACGACATCCGGATCGTGATCGACTAGTGCATCGACGTCGATGACCGCATCAAGGGAGGACCCATCCCCAGACGCATTTGGGAGGACGACGACGGGCGTCTCTTCCTCCTCCTCCAAGTCACCACCGCGACTTCCGCCTCTGATACTGGGGCCCGCGAACCGCCACAGCCGACTCCTCCGTGCGCGTTGATTTTGCTGCCCACCTTCCTCCTCCTGCCACTCCTCCTCGCCCACCCCAACGCCCAACGCGCCCTTAATCGCCGCCACATCGCGCCCCACGCTCTTCATGCGCTGGGCAAGGACCCGCAGGGCGTTGGTGGTGGTGGTGGTGGGGTCTTGGGCCGTGTTTGTCTCTTTCTCTTTCTCCTTTCCTTTATCCAAGCCCACGCCCACGCCCACGCCCACACGTGCCTCGAGCACACCCAGCCTCGCATCGTGCTTGTCACAGAGATAGTCGAGCTTGGTCGTGAGGGGGGCGAGCAGCGCTGCTAGTGCCTGATGCATGGCGGGCGCGGTGGCAGGGAGACTCGACCCACCGGCAGTATCGTGGGGTGTCTGGGCATGAGCGCGGGCTTGGGCTTGGGCTTGGGGGTGCGACTGTGCCTCGGGGGCGAAGGCGGGATAAAACCACGCACCCACGACCGGCGGATACCCGTGCGACGCCTGCTCTGCGTGGTGGGTCGACGACGAGGAGGAAGGAGGGCGGACATGCTTGGGCGGGTGCAGGCTGTGGGTGGGGTTTTGTGGTACATTTTGTGGTTGCTGTTGCTGTTGCTGTTGGGTTTGGTGGTGCTGCTGTGCTTGCTGTTGCACGTGTGATCGGACGGAGTGCGGGACGCGCATGGGTTGGGGCACAGAGCCGGGCTGTGGCCTTTGGGTTGTGGGTGTATGCAGATGCCAGGGCGCACTGGTGACCAAACTCGAAGACTTGGCAGTGCGGGGCTGCTCGTGTGCGGATGGGACGCGGTTGTGGCTGGCGTGGGGCAGCGATTGCATGTGTAGGGAGCGAGCAGTAGGAGTAGTAGTAGCGGCATTCGCGACGGTAGCTGGTGGCTTAAAAGTTGAGTTCGAATTGGAGCCCGACGCGACAGGCTGTCGCTGCTGGCCCGCTTTTCGATAGTTGTTGAGGTTGAAGCGATCCATCTCCGTCCTGGCACCGACCTACGAGCAAATATCTTGACTCCTTCCCGCGTTCTGCGATAACTTGCAGCGAGGAAAGAGATCGATGAGGTTGGACTGTGGTCGTGAGATACCAAAAGGGCCTTGAACGCGTACACAGAGACAAACTCATCCATCGGACCGGTGGCGTCATTCCGACTGGCTATGGCAGCTTTTTCCTTTGATTCCCAGCCAATTTAATTCTCAATTCTCTCTCGCTCAAGCGCAATGGATAGACAAAGCACGAAGCACATCGGGATCATCGGCGCTGGTCCCGCAGGCCTCGCTGCCCTCAAGTCCGTGCTCGACACTCCACAATACAAAGCCGGCCTTTGGATACCCACTGCCTTTGAGGCGAGGGAGAACGTCGGTGGTGTATGGTCAGTAGTACCTTCATTCCAATTCAACATTCTTACCAACTCACCCATCGACTATATACTAACTGCAGGCTGCCATCCCCACCCGACCACATCCACCCCCCACCAACGCCCCTCTATGACTCCCTCACCACCAACCTCCCGCACCCCATCATGGCCTTTTCCTCCTTCGCCTTCCCCCCCTCCACGCCCCTCTTCCCCAAAGCCGCCGTCGTTCAGACCTACCTCGAAGCCTTCGCCGCGCACTTCCACCTCCACCCGCACATCCACTTGAACACACGCGTGCAGGGCGTCCGCTGGGATGAGATTACAGCCAAATGGGTTGTCACCACCACCAGCTCTAATCACCACGAATTCGACATGCTCATAATCTGCAACGGCCACCACAACCTCCCGCGATACCCCTCCGCCATCCCAGGGCTCAGCGCATGGCTCTCCAATACCAACAACCTCGCCTCGCATTCCATGTTCTACCGCAATCCCTCCTCCCTACCCCTAGGACCCGACATATCCCAAAAGACCATCCTCGTCGTCGGAGGCGGCCCGAGCGGGCTCGATATAACCGCCGACCTGCTGGGTGTCGCTGCGAGGGTCGTGCATTCGTCTACAGGTTATACGCCCTCTCCAAATCCTCCTTCGACTACTACTACTTTAAATTCACCCACACCGACGCCCCTTGAACCGATCCACAAACCCCGCCCGACACACTTCGACGCCCCCACGAAACGCGTCACGTTCGCGGACGGCACGCACGAAGTCGTTGATTATTGCATATTGGCGACGGGGTACGAGGTCGATTACCCGTTCTTCGACCAACGTGTTGGTGTTGTTGGTGGTCCCAGTCCTACTAGTCCTCCTGATGATGACGACGACGACGACGGCGCCAAATTCACCCTCCCGAAACGCCTCTCCGCTCCCATCGCCCTCTCCTCCAACAAACCCCAATCACTCACCAACTCGACGTGGGGCGTCGCCCCTCTCGCGCGGCACTTGTTTCCTTTTCCTGGGTTTTACTCTCCGTCTGGCTCTGGTTCTGGCTCTCCTCCATCGGTGCAAGACCAAGACCAAGACCAATTTGTCGAGGGCTCACACCAACAACACCAACAACCACAACCCCACCCAACGACCCTCGCATTCCTCGGCCTCCTCGTGCGCGTCGCGCCGCTGCCGCTCGTCGAGGCGCAGGCTCGGGCCGCGTTGGCCGCGTTTGGGTTTTATGCTGAAAGTGTACCAGCAAACCAAGAACAAGAACAAGAACAAGAACAAGGAGAACAAGGAGAATTTGGAGAAGGAGAAATGGAGGAAAGACGCGAAGGAGAAGGCATAGACTGGCCCGCCGAACACACCGCCCTCCTCGCGCGGTACGAGGTTTTGCGCGCCAAGTATCGTGATGCAGCCCATGCCCATGCCCATGCCCATGCCCATGCCAGCGCCTCCGCCGCCTCCGCCAGCGGTACCACCGGTACAGCCGAGACAGCCGAGGAAGACAACAAGGAGGCAGACAAGGAGGCAGAGGAAGCCTACATATCCAAACAATGGTGCCGCTTCGACGACCAGGAGCAGTTCGACTACCGCGATGCGCTGGACGAGCTCGCTTGCCGCCTCTCTTCCTCCCCTTCCGCCCTCATGTCTTCCTCCCTCTCCCTCTCTTCCGCCCCTTCCACCCCCTCCGCCCCTCCCCCTTCCACCCCTTCTACCCCTCCCCTCAACCCAACTCCCCCCTGGGCCCGCGCCCTGTACCCCCACAAAGCCCCCCTGCGGCACGCCTGGCGCGCGCTTGAGGCGCAGGGCGTGGCGGAGGCGTGGGTGCGCGGCGTCGGGCTGGGCGGGACCCTTAGTGAGGAGGAGGATGGGGATGGGAGGAGGAAGAGGTTGACGCCGGAGGAGGAGTGGGTGGGGTTTATGTGGAGGGTGTTGGGGTGGTGGGAGGGGCAGGGGCAGGGGGGCTGGGGCGGGAGGAGGAGGACGAGGAGGGCGAGGAGGGCGAAATTTGAAGGGAATTGTAGGGTGACAGTAAAGGAGGAGGGGTAGGGTCCTGGTATATTTAGAGGATGAGGATCGATCCAAGCACGGTACGGTATGGATATGGTGGGTGTAGATATTATCAACTCTTTTTTTTTTTTTGCAGGCATACAATTAGGATTATGTAGGATAGCATTGTGTAGGATAGGCACCATGGATACCTATACAGTAGATGTACCTCAACACACAGTATCGTTGACCCGAAGTTTGATCGATGTCCATATGCCAGATCTAGTCAACATTGAGCGCTATTGAGCAATGAGGCGTTTAGGCGCTCAGGCCTCAGGTCCATCGTCCCTGGCTGCGGCCGAGTCAAGCGCTTAATCAACGCACTTACTATATGCCGTACTCGATAATATGGCTCTAAGTGTCCATCCTACGAACACCATCAGGATAATTATAAAGTAACACCCCAAACTGTTATTTACCATACCCCATTACCAGCCTCAACATCACATACATCCACGCACATTCACTCACTGTTCACATTAAGCTTTTCTTGTTTAAAAATCCTATAATATTGTACAAAAAACAACTCAACAGAACACAGAGCGTAGGAATGTACACAAAACACAACCGTCCAAGTATAGAGTAGTAGGCAGTACTAAGTAGTAGTAGGAGAGAGTCGAGAGAGGGGAACTGTTATTTACCATAACCCATTACCAGCCTCATTGAGCTATCCAGTAGTACTAGCTGGACGACGTCATTGGCAGGCATCTCGAATGTAAATGTACATTGTTGTTCCTGCTACTCTGCACTGCACGGCCCAAAGTTTGATCGATGTCCATGGGCCTTCGGAATCTTAGTCAACATTTGAAATGTTGCGGGGTCAATTAGGCGCTTAGGCGCTCAGATCGTCCCTGGCTGCGGGCGAGTCAAGCGCTTAATCAATGGTACTGTACTCGATAATATGGCGTTATCCATCCCTACGAACGAACCCATCAGGATAAATCTAGTGACACCCAACTATTATTAAATAACCCATTACCAGCATCAACCTAAAGAAACTATCACATCCACGCACATTCACTCACTGGTGCCGCTGCTATGACCCAAGTTGCCAGCCAAGCAGCTTCGCGTCCTGCAGCAGTTACCCGTGTACCACCCCCGATTACAGGCAGTAACTCCTCCAACTCTACCAACTCACACGCATCGGGGTTCGGGGTCCTTCTGGACCGTCCTAGTCTCGGCCTTCTCCTGTTCACATTAAGCTTTTCTTGTTTAAAAATCCTATAATATTGTACAAAAAACAACTCAACAGAACACAGAGCGCAGGAATGTACACAAAACACAACCGTCCAAGTATAGAGTAGTATGCAGTAGTAGTAGCAGAGGGTCGAGAGGCGGGAGAGAGGGAATTAGGCACCGTGCGAGGAGGGAGGAGGGAGGAAGGTGAGAAGGAACAGGACGAAAGCATTCAGGTCGTAGGAAGAGAAGAGAAGGAAAGGACGAGAAAGAAAAGAAAGGAGGTATAGCCAGAACCAGAACGGAAGACGAACTGAAAAAACTGAAAAAAAAAAAGTACAAATACCTACAAGAGACAGATTCTTTTAAAAAATTACATACTCACCCTCACATCGCATCGTGGAATCTACCAACATACACACCCCCACCACCACCACCCACACACAAATTCAACCCCCCACGCTAACCTACGGGCCATTCTGGTTCTCCACATCCCCCGGCGGCGGCTGAGGCCGCGCCAAACTCAGCCCCCTCAAAAAGCCCGGCCGCAACGCCCCTCCCAACAGCCCACCACGCTCCGCCGTCTGCGCGTTGTTATTATTGGCGTGCGCCTGCTCCGGCGTGGCGGGCATACTTTGTGCACCACCAGGACTAACGCCCTCGTCCTCGGTACCAGACCCCTCGGCATCCTTGTGGTGCTCGGCGACGGGCGGCGCGGTTGTAGTTAGTCGGAGCATCGAGGTGTATGCTGCGAATGAGAGAGATGCGTGAGTAATTTGTTTTTTAATTTTAATTTAACCCCCCCCTGGAAGAGGAAGAACGCAAAACGACTCACGTTGCCGACAAACAGGACAGAACCAGCCCTTCGCCTTTCTCTTCCTCCTCTGGGCAGCCACGGGCGTAGCAGCAGGCGTCGTCGCCCCTGCCCCATGGGCCCCAGCACCACCAGCACCACCAGCAGCCTCATTAGCCACAGGCTCCGGCGCCTGCGTAATATTCCCACCCGCACCAAACTCCACCATGTTCAACGCGCACTCCTTGCACGCGACGAGGTGGCGGCACGGGAGCAGCACCACCTCGCGGGGAGAGGACAGGCAGAGAAGGCATTCGGATTGCGGGTCCTCGTCTTCCGCCGGCGCCGCTGGTGCAGCTGCCGCTTGGCCTTCCTCCGCAGGCGGGTAGGTGTGCGTGGCGGAGACGGGCGGAGGTGCTGTGGGGGTTGCATTGTGGCTTGAGGACGAGGTCAGGCCGAATATTTCGTGTAGGTGGAACGTATGTGGGCCAATCTAATTTGCGCCCAAAAAGAAAAGAAAAAGTTTGAATATAAAGTAAAAGAAAAACCAAAGACGAAAGAGCTTACAGTTGCCTCCCGTTTCACGACTTTAACGACCCACGGCCTCGTATCCTCAACGGGCTCTCCACCGTCAACAGACTCCGGCGCCTTCTGGCCGAACCGCACAATATGCAAATACGTAATCTGCTCATTAGGCGACGCCAACTCGGTGCCCTGCTCGTCCAGCGCCGCCAGCCGGATCGTCACCTTCACACCCTCCTCCGGCTCCTCTTTGGTGCCATCTTTATTATTCTTGCCCCCCTCCTGGGCAGGGACAGGCTCAGCATCGACAACGGCCAATGCCGGTCCAGAAATGCTGCGATTCGCCGAGCGTTTGCGGAAGTGGAAGTTCGTGAAGCGGCGGCGCTGGTTGTTGTTGTTGTTGCGTCCGTTCTGGCCTGCCAGGCCGGACTCGGACGAGGGCGATGTAGCCGAGAGGTCCCCGGAAGAAGACGCTTCTGCCACGGCCGCGAGTTGGGAAGACTCTCCGCCGCCAGCTGGTCCGTGGGGGTGCTCGAAGCGACCGAGTTCTAGGAGGGCACCTTCTTCCAGCGTGAGGTGGTTACCGAATCCACCGTCGACGACTGTTTCGAAGACGAGGAGCTTGGAGAGGGGGTGGTGTGATGACGTCGATGGGGCGTCGGGGTGGGTTTTAGGGAGATGGACGTGGACATAGATGCCGCATTTCGGGGCATCGCAGTCGTATTCGAATTCAAGGCCGTGGTGATGTAGATCGGCGACATGGGTGGACGATGAGTCCTCCTGGACTGACGCCAAGGGTGATAGTCGGAGTGTTGGGCGTTTTAGGTTGACCAGAGCTTGTAATGTTGTCGTTGGTTGCGAGGGCTGGATGGGAAATGTATATGGTTAGAACAATTATGTGGATTACAATGAACAGCTGCAACGGAGGACTGGCAAATCGCCAATGAACCATTCCTCTATCATGAAATGAAGGAAACGGTGCATGGAAATGGAAATGGTAAGCAAGGCAACAATGTTACTCAAATAAACCACAAGCGAGTCCTTCAGACGGTGTGTCTGCCCGCTCTCTGAGCACGCGGTAGGTGGAGCACATGACGACGGATCGATTTCAGTGCTCAAATAAAGCAGGACTCACTTCCTTGCTTTTCTCGATCCAACCGCTAACAATATCGGGGGTCAGCTCGTCCGTGACGACCTTCTTCTCGCTCGACAGCGTCCAAGCGGGTCCGCTGGTGACAGATCCAATGCTAGGGCCGAACAGCGGCTCGCTCGACTTTTTATCCTTTCCAGATGCGGTGGCATCTCCGTGAGGTGTCTGATTTTGCTGAGCCATGGCTGTTGCGACCTGCGACGTATGGCTCCCTGTTCTTGCGAGATATGGTGTTGTCTGAAGACGGCGAGTGCGATTCCACATAGAATACTGGGTGTGATCTGTGGTGAGATGTCAGACGATGCGATGGTAGATACGCCTGGACACCACACTTACACCAGGTAGCAATGCTCATCGCTCAGGATGAAGAGGAGAGTGGAGAGGAAGAGAAGGGTTATAGGGAGAGATTGGTGTGGGAAGGATCAGAGAGGAATGCTGAGACAGCACCCCGCTTCGGCATCGTTAAACACATTCCAAATCAAGCAACACATTCACTCGTTGCCTCTCCTCAGAACTGCGCAGATATTCATAGATCCCACAAGTTACAACAACATCTAATTTTCAATGTTTTCATCACACATGTATCTGACATCCTCAATTTATGACTTACAGCGGGTCAAAATTGGCACTGGCGGACGGCAACTGGTTACTGGTCCAGGTCTAACGAACAAAGCACCTGGACAAGGTCTATTTTCATACAAGTTCCACAAGGCCAACCCCGGCGTGGATAGCACGATCGGATATCACATTGGTTGTTAAGAATATGCATGATACCCACGTCATGCTGAACAACGTACATACGTTACACCGGTCGGTGTCGACGAATAGTATCGAAGCACGGGTCGGCAATGCTCGCAGTAGCGGAGTTTCACGCTCGATGGAGTGGCAGAAATATCGTTATAAATAACGCGCACCGCCCCCGACGCCCATTTGACAATACGCACATTGGAAATACGCACTATGACGCGCTCGAGCTCATTTATTAGCCGCGTCTCGCCGTGACCTCGGGCAGCTCCCCATTATCTGATAATCAACTCATGCAATCCCGGAACGTCGACTTCACTAACCATACTCCGAAATAATTTGAATCGAAACGTCCATACGGTTAAAGCCTTGACGAGCGACCGGTCTCGGATTTATTTAAACGCACTCTCAGAGAAAAGGTTCCTCGCAATGGCTTCCCATCGGTGATATAATCCTGCACGTTGGGATTTTTTTCAGCGAAATCGCAGAGTGCAGAGGATTCAGTCATGACTCGTGGGTCCTAGGAATCAAAAAGGAGCCCGCTGGAAATTTAAAATAAGCCATCTCAAACGCATCCTTCGAAACAACAGTTTGTAATTCCAAGCAAGAGCGCGACAATGGAGTAGTAGTCTCTCTCGACTTCAAAATCGACGTGGGGCCGATTCTCATCATTGCATTCATACCTGGCAAATAAAACTGACGGCGATAATTAGCACTCAGGCGTAGAACATTATTGCTGAAGAAACGAAAGGCTCACCTTGACTGACCAACTCGCATTGTATTCGAGCCTTGACGCTCTGTGGCGACCTAACTGGCTGATAATGTCTACACGTATACAAGCCTCGTTCAGGCATGAATAATCTTATCCCAGTTTCAGCAACTCGATGAAAAAAATATTGACGAAAAGCTAATGTCAGGATGATCTCACCAGCCTTTCGGGGGGTGGTGGTAAGGCATTACAAGTTGGTTCCAATTACGAGTCGCCTAGCTTCGAAGGCAGGAACAGTTGAAGAGAATTATGACGTTGGCAGCGACACTGTAATTGGGACCACGTTGACTGGTAATCCTTTGATCATACATATGCCCTGAGTTCTTATTCAAAGAAAGTGGAAAAAGATAACAGCCAAGAAGTTTTCAAGATCACAGGTCCCAAACTTGAGACGAGGATGCACTCACTGGTTCGCCGACGTGGTCAAGGTCGTGAGACTTGAAAACATGTTAGTTCAGTGTCTCCTCGCGGCACAAGAATGGTTGACAAGTCGAGACTCAAAAATGAGGCAAGATCGAAATCGTCGTTCCCAGTGAAAGAATATGAGTCCACGTTCAGAAGATGAAATCAGCATGTGGTCATGTTGCTTATTTTTCATGTGTCATAGAGAAGCGAGAAAAAGATGTATGAAAGAATGCGTAACGAGTCTAGGCGATCAATGACACAACACCACCAGCCTCCTTGATCTTAGCCCTATTAGAAGAATACAGTTAATATCCGTAGCAGTAATGCAAAGAACGTGCCACGCACTCAGCTATCGCCGAAACGAAACGCGCTTTCACGATGAAAGGCAATTTTGGTAGCCTGACGAATCAAGGCAATGTCAGAAACGTTATCCAGCAATGTCAAATAATAGTGATGCGCACAATCCATTGCCCAACACCTTTCCATATCCAAACTTCAGGGTGTCGATGACGGGGACGACATCAGAGTTTTCAGTCAGACCCTTCTTTTGCTCCTCAGGCACAAGACTCCATAGCTTGTCGACGTTGATGATGGGGCGCCAGTATTGATTGCGGGTTAGGTGGAAGTGACGCATACCAACCTTACCGAAGTAACCAGGATGGTATTTATCGAAGTTGGTTCTACACAGTAGAAGGTAGAGTTAGACAAATCTACATAGGGCTCGAAAGGTAAAAAAAAGACGCACCGGTGGTGGTGCTGACCACCAGCAAGACCACGACCTCCAGGATGCTTCCTGTGCTTTCCTACACGTCCGTGACCAGCCGATACATGGCCGCGATGTTTGCGGGTCTTCGAAAACCGGGAAGGCATTGTTTCTGTAAAACGAAAGTTACAGTCAGTCGTCTGTCGCAAATACCCAAAACAGCCAACATCGCCATCCAACACCCTCCCGATCCATCCATCTCAGAATTCCAGCTTTTCCGTCCGAAAGACATGGATTCATAGCCCTCAGCCCACTGGGGTTCGATAGCGATGCGTAGAGACAGAAATTCGGCGTAGACACTGACCTTGAGGAGGGTCGGTTTGGGTTACCTTGCAGCGTCGTCCGTCGAAATCTGGCTCCCGTTCACCGCCACAATACAAATAAAGCCAAATACATTTACTGCAAACCTGAAATTTTGTTCTCTTGTTCGTCGTCCTTGAAACGCCTATACCCTCAATAACTGTCCTTGAAGGCTCGTTGTACAGTAAGTCAAGCTTTTCATTTTGCCATATGTGATGGTATTATATTTATTGTCGGTGAATCTACATAATGATCGCAACTTCAATGCTGATCTTTTCGTTTCTTCGTTCATATTCGATGTTGTATGACTTGAACTGACTCTTCTTCCTAGGTACTTTCTCTTGAAGCATACGTCTTCGTATCTTCATTATATCGATATTGGAAGGTTGTCGCGATCTGAGAGTTATTGTCGTCCTACGTGAATACACGCGGCCTACTTATGCCTCTTTCTTGTATTTACTCCCTTGCACAGAACATACACCATTCTGAAATTTATTCAATATGAACGCACCTGCCCGTCATGAGAGTTACGTCCTGGAGGATGGCGAGAAGTCGTACGTCTCACCGCTTACTGTCGTCGAGAGCGTCAGGTTGAAACATTCTTTGCCGCGACGTGATCAGTGTCGAAGTGATAGAGGACACAAAGATCCCCAACGCGGCCACCATAAAGATCGTCAAACAGGATCACACCCTTGGAAACATGCTCCGGGCGTGCGTACTCGTCTCCACTCCGGCTCTGCTTCTCGGCTGCTGAAGCCTCCTAACTCGACTTTCTTTGTCAGTCAACTTCTGGCCATGCCTCAGATCCTGTTCGCAGGTTACAAAGTTCCGCATCCTCTGCGCCCCTACTTCGAGATCAAAATCCAAACCGATGGGACGATAACGCCTCAAGCGATCCTCGAACAGGCTTGCACGAAACTCATCGGAACGATGTCCAGCTTGGAGACCAAGTTCAAGCGAGAGTTCTCGTACAAGGATGTCGAAGGTACCACCGGTGGTGTGAGCGCTGCAGCTGGCGAAGATCCGTACGGTACAACAGGGGGCACCGCTGGTGGTGCTTGGGGAAGAGGTCGCGATTATCTGGACTTCTAGACTAATGTCACTTTGACTCCGGTTCACTTAGCTGTATATAATTTTAGCTCTTGTAATGTGTAATGCTTTCGAAGTTTCATCCTGATACCCGATGGTCAATTATGGAACGGAGCAGTGTTCGACTTCCCAAAAAATGTTAGTACCAGAGAATCGAACGAGTTCCTGACTTCCGAACCCGCTGCGGGAGGTTCTCTTCAAGCCTACCAAGGACTGCGTCATAACTGGAAAATTATCTATTTAGAAGGATCGATGAACAGCAGCACCATGTAGATGGTCATGTAGTAGGGGCAGCATACAAAGCAAAGAACGTAAATATCTCTCAGGAAGAAAATAGATCTACCGTTTACTGATATTTTTCAACCGTCGTCTTTCCTTCTCCTCTTGAACGGTTTTCTTCTTTATCTGTGTTTCGCTGACATTGTTTTCCTCGGCCTCCTCCCGATCTGTCATAGCCACGTAATCCTCTATACACCGTTCCATTTTCTCCTGGATGATCAGCGCATAGTCACGCTGGTCCGCGGGTATGTCCTGCGGGCGCAAATCCCACTGAAAGTCGAAACCCCAAGCCTGGGTTTCTGTGCTGGGCAGACTTTGGTCCGTCGGCGTCGTCGCACTTGATCCGACCTCCCCGCGCCACCATCTTACAAAGTAGACAGCAGCTCGAGAGAGATCCATCACGCCACCCCGTTTGACCATGGCCATCCGCTGCGCTAGCAGAGTCAAGAACTCCTCTAGATCATTGGTCGGAGGAACCCCTGGTGGGAGCAAGCGTAGATACGCCGGAGCTGATACAGAATAAGGATAATTAGTTATGCAATCGACACTCGATGGGCACACAGGGGGAGTCCAAACGTGTATGTTTTTAGAAAGACGATTCATCTGGATAGGAAACTTACAAATAGGATTGAGAACGTTCAGTCGATACAGGAGATACGCAGCCAATGCTCGCATGTCGTATAGACCTTCTTTGATCCCCGCTTTTAGATTGGATGAACCAGTTCTGTCAGCCTAACTGGCCAGCTTCTATATGGGTAACAATCACTGGGTTGTTACGTACCTATGAGTGCGAGTTTGACTCCTCTCTCGGCCCCCTCTGCCCCACGGCCAAGGAACGGGAGCATGACCCCGGGAGAGTCATAAGCATACACTAACGGGTCTAGAGACAGTTTTAGTCTCGTCGAGAGAGTTTGTGTCATGCCTGGATTGGCAGAAGTCTGAAAAGCCTTAGGCGTTCCTGGCGGCAGAAAAAAAAGTCAGCGGTGAAAAAAATATGCGATGTCGGCATATAAGTACTTACGGCCTTTGATACCCATGTTTCGAAGGGCGTTCAATAACGTCGACTTGCCGACGTTGGGCATGCCAAGAACGAGGACGTTCAGCTCCATGGCATGGGGGTATCCTTTGGCTATTTCTATATGAAAACAAAGATAATTAGACGATATCGTACGGTGAGTAAAAAGGTCAATGCGCCGAGTTGAAAGAGCGGCGACATACTTACAAGCATCTCGCTCAGATTGCGTATATCTTTCTGCCGTGCGCACGATGCAAGGACCAGTTGTTGGTAAGGAAACTTTTTTTCCATTGCTTTACGAAAGGGCTAAGTAGAAGTATCTCTAAGCTTTAGATCGAGGGTCTTAAGGATGATTGACGCCTACCTCCAAACCCCACTCAGGGACAAGGTCACGCTTGTTCAACACCACAATGTGTTCACAAGCTTCAACGGCAATGAAACGACGTCCCGGATTATTCGGATCCCAGCCTCGTTCAAGACGCCATTTCTTCAACGCACCTACGTAGATGAAGAGCAAGAGTTTAGCACTGATAGCCGACGGACAAAATGAAAGTCAATGGTGCTAGGTATTAGACGAAGCGAGATAAATGACCGGACAAGGCAGCTTCTGGATGTCTACCCTCGTTGATAGCTGATTTAGAGGGGAAAGAAGGCAGACCCATCGAACGTCTTTTGTCCTTCCCAAGGTATCGACCTCGTCCGATAGGCACGCAGAAATAGTACCCATACAACACACCTTCCAGGGTTCTGTTTATACTCGTCAACGGAAGCCGCGCGTCTCTAATTTCGAGAACGACGTTCGTCCTCTTCAGCAAGGCTGGCAATTGCCTCGTGAACTTCATCATGTGTCCCGGAAACCATGATGGTGGGGCAGGAAGCGCGGGGAGGTGTGGCAAAACCATTTCGGGAACCTAAAGAATAGTCCAATTTGCGACTGCGGGATGTAGTACAAGCCACAGCAAAAGTACACTCTTGTCGTGAATAAAGTTTCTGGTAAATGCGCCACTTGTCAAGAACCGGTTGTGCAGAGGCAATCCTTCAGGCTGTTCGGTAAGTCCGATGAAACGCGGATTTGTTTGGGCGTTGATGAAGTGCCAACCCCTCGGGTTCGCGCGGGTATGTATGAATTGCAGGGACCTGGTGGGTGCAAGAGTTATGGACCCTGAGAGGGAATTTTAGTGACAGCTGCTCAAGAAAAACGGGGAGGAGGTCGTGCTGGTGAACGCGTTCAGTCGCATACGAAAAGAAATGGGGTGTATGCCCTTGTTATATCTCAAAGACGTAGTTTACCATTTCTGAATTCATCTGTAAATTACGTAAACAATATGCTAGTCAGGAAGAGTCCGACGGCCAAGTCTACGGCACCTTGCCAGACTGCCGGGTGAAGATTGGGGCCACTGGAAATTTCTCTCTTGCCAGATCGATAGCGATAGAGCATCCTGCCCCAGAATTTCTGTCCAGAGCATTCGACCGTTACAGAAGGAAGCCAGACAAACCTCACACTGAGATAAAGATTTGTAAGTTTGTGGTCCGCCAAATATGAATCCGTTACTCCGTTCCCCGTCGTCCGGGGCGAGAAGGGTGAAAGGGTGAGATTAAACCCCAATCACCATGTCCTTGGCATGAGCAGTAAACAAAATTTTATTGAAAGAAGACGACTGCCATTAACCAAATTGCTCTACGACATAGCTAACAAATCAAAGGAAGCAATACGAATACTAAGGTTGTTTATCAAAGAAATACACCAGAGGGACACGGGAAACAAGATACGGAAATCAAAGGAAAGCGAGAATAAGTCTGTGAATATGGTGACCAATTTGAGGTAAATTCGCAGTACTTATACCAGAAAGACCACTCGGTTGGGATATATCGGGGAATATGTTCCTTCCAGAATGCATGCGACGGCGACGACGATGGTTTTCAGAGAGTCTTTGAAAAGTCAGGCGGATAGCCTCTGGGACATGCCTTTGACTCTTTTCCTGAGTATCAGCAAAAATGAACCGTTAGATGGAATGATGTGTCACTCACTCTTACACCCAGCCATGCGTACCGATGCCAATGCCGTCAAAGTTTTTCCCGCTCCTCAAACGCCTGTCTTGCAGGACGGGAACAGCATCGAGGTTGATAAGCTTCTCTGAAGGCGGTGGTGAACCCTCGACCCAACCCTTCCAACCTTTCTTAGCGGCAGCACGTTTCTTGCGTGGTGGCGCGGATATAGTGGGGCGCTGCGCTGGCGCGACAATGGCTTCGTCATCGTCTGGCGTACGCGGTCTTTTAGATGAGGTGCGGGACGTGCTCGAGGAGATAGAAGGACCTGGTGTTGAACCCGGCGTCGACGCGAGCCGCCGAGGCGGTGAGGTCGGCGAAGGGGTGACAGAGACCGAGCGTTGAATGCTGGGGATAAGGATGGTGGGACGTGAGCGCCAGAACGAAGACACGCTGCTACTGGCCACTGGTGGAATTTGGGGAAGGGAGCTCGAACTCGCGAAATTGCTGTCTGCCGTCGCGTGTTGTCCCGCCTCGACCATCTGCTCTTTCTGGCGTGCCCGCGCCGCAGCTTTTAACCTCTTCCTCTCCTCCCGCTTCTGGTCCTTCTTCTCCTGCTTCCTCTTCTGCCTAGCTTCCTCGTCTCTTTCGACCTCTTTATAGGGACCGACTCCGTTCAACAAACTCGTCAGTACATCTCTGGGAGGCCGTGGATCAAAGGCGCCTGCCATAACTGCGGTGGCACTTCGTCGCATGCGTTTCTTGTGGTTGAACGACATATTATGATGAGGAAGGAGGACGGCCATGCATAAAAAATGGGACAGGGTTTAAATGGAGGACAAAGCCGCAGTGGAGCGGGTCGTGGTGGTTTGGAAGCAATTGGGCTTGTTGTACTCTTACGGCATAAAACGAAGCATCAACAAATACAGCAGACTCACAGCACGTGCATACCAGGAACCTTCCAAGTTTTTCCTGAACGATCGATGAAAAAGATAAATCTCGCATCAGATCTATCCCCTTTAAGGTCTACATTCTCTGAAAAGGCAGCCTTTCCATTTCATTTATGCATTGCGCCTTTCAGCCTTCTCAAGGTCTTTCATTGTTCTTATTTCTCATCTGGTATCCAAAGGTATCCAACTTGAACAAATATGACTGATATACCAATCACTGCCTCCTTCTCGGCCAAGCTGTGATGAGCCTTATTCACGGCGGTTGCGCCGCGGAAACTATAACAATCACTTGCTATTCATTATTTCAGTATGCATTGTAGTCAGGCTTCCAAATTGCGGTCTAGCCCACTGCGGGGTTGAGCGCCCTCCTGCCTTTCACATCTCTGTTGTTAATTTAGAACACCCAGTTGGAGAAATGGGTATCTCACTTCTTGGCCGGGAGTCCACGCTTCTTACGGCCTTCTCGCGGAGAAGCACCGCAAATCAGTTGCAGCCTCGCCGACCGGTGTACCGGTGTATATCCTTGGGTTGAGCCTTGCTGCCGTATTTTAACCCTCCTGAGCACTCTGGATGTCGTGTGATGCTTCTCCCACAGGCCAGGCGTAAAAGAAGATCGTTCAACACGGGTCCCGAATTCACCACATAGAAGATAGATGCTCCGTGGAGACGGTCGGGATAGGCAATCCTATGGACTTGGGTTCCCCCCGCACAGGATATTTTGGTCACTGCCACGACAGCTTGAGCTAAACATACCGATACTATCAGCCAATAGTAAATACGACAGATCGTTATTTTTGTGACTGTAATCCGATGTTTATCTGGAACTCCTGATGCGGCGGCGCTAAGAGTTTGTATTCATGTTGCTCATGATCATCAGCCTATCAGCCCATCTGTCGGGTTGGATTCCGCAGGATTCCACTCTACAAATTTCCTTTTTTGAGACAACCATTTTCGGGCCTTTTTCCGAACGTCCGTATAATGGGGGACACGACACCTCTATCCTTCACAATAACCAGAGGGATAGAATGAATGAATGGGCGACTTGTTAACGGCGGCTGTGCGAGAAATTTGTCTCCTTAATATCGGCAAAATAGAAAGCCTCTTTGGTACTGGAGCATTGGCAGTGTTGTGGGCCCATTGTATAAACTGTGTGATGGCGTAGAAAATCAGAGAACATCTGACGGCACCAAAGAGTTTCCTTCATCAAAGGCTTCATTTTTGGGGTAATATTATTGTCGCTATCGTCTACATTCTGAGGAGCCAGCTCCGTTACTCCCCCAAGCTGCCGCAAAAGGCCTAAGCTGCTTCAGGGACTACTGACGGGACTCACTGGAGGTTTGCAGGGGCGTAAAATAGTGTATTTAAGTCAACAAGAGAGGCAGGATTTAGCAAGTTACCACCTATTTCTGTGACGTTGACGGAAGAGACAAAGCGACTAATTTATGACTCGACATTGCAAAGAATGCTCCAGCAGGTGAGAAAGTCCGGTGAGCATGGAATCGAGGCGACTCGAAAGATTGGCGCTCATGCTCTTAGCCTTCTGACCGTACCTTCGGCCGCGTTTTCACACTCCTCAGTTCTTCACCTTGTCCAACCACCAAAGGCCGTATATCACACCCGAAATTCAAAATGTAACCGTGAACGCCTGGTGGTGCGTCAATAGGAAGCCAAGCGATCTACCAAGCCTGCAGGACGTATGACTCGTCGCAAGGCAGAATGACTCCCCTTCAAGTTTGTTCGACGGTCAATCGATGAACTGTGTGCATGCCCTTGTTTCCAATCAACGTGTTGGGACAGCCGTTGCATGCTTGAACCCACAACAACCGCCTGCGCAGCTTCTTATCAGCCTCGTTCCTGTCATTTGGTTTCACAAAACAGGCCACATTGCCTTTAAAAGACACGATGCATACCGCTCCGTTGCCGAGAACCACCTTTTCAGGGAAAACAAGACTCGTTCCTTTCTCACAGTTGGCACTGCATTGTACCTCTACAATTATCTTAGCCACTGAAAGCATGCCCGGACTATGTACTCTGACATTAAATCGAATAAGGTTATGCAGTTTAATCGGACACCCGATTTCTCCTACTAAATGCTGATCCCATGACCACCACCGTTCCCTTTCCGAACAAAATTAGTATCACGCGGTGACTTCCGTCTTAGATGGCACAGTATCAAGATGGCCTCAACCTCGAAGTTATTTTATTAGAATCCCAACATCACCAACGATAGATTCAAGATGTTACATGCAGCACTACCGCACGTGCATTGATGAGGCCACCCAAAAATTCCAGACCAGAAGTAAGTATTGACCGGAACTAAACTGATGAAACGTTTCTAACTCCATTAACAAAAGGATTCCTTTAGGTGTTCACAGGTCATGGGAACTCCCGATTTCCCCACCAAATAGTCGGGGTTCAGCGGCCTGATGGTTGCCGCAAGTATGAGGATCTGACGCATATGTTCCACGCTGCCCCATGTACAGAACATGACGCGGGCTGGCATATGTTGAGCACAATGCTACGGTCTCTCCAACCGTTACGAATCACTGCTTTTAGACAGTCGAGAGAGTCCATTGCAAGGGATTTTTGGTGGGATGACGATAGATATCAAAGCGGGAGATGGTGGCAAGCAGTGACTCATCATAAAAGGTTGCATGGCGTAGATGGAAGTAGCCTAGATGAATTCTGAATATAGCACTCATGATAGGGGTTGAATGAGTTTTAAGTGGCTATAAACTTCGATTGGGACCAATGAAAACATGACCCTGCATTAATGTGTGAGGCAATTGCTTAAGCAGGGAGTTCCAAGATAACGCTCAGAATTTGAAGACGGTCAGTCGCATAGCGGACAAGTAAGCTGAATATCCTCCCATGTAATGCTACGGAGTGTAGTCTCGGAGTATATGTGGGGTTTGGGCGTCGAGAAATCATTGCTCGCAACAATCTGTTTGAACATCAACAAGTTTGCATCATTCCGGAACCTCACCGCCCATAATGGCATCCATCGTTCTTCAAAGCTAGCATATCTTGAGCAGACGTGTGTATAAAGATTCGAATATATTTTAGACCGATTTAGAATCTCGGGAAGAGACCCAAAAAAGATAGTTAGCGATCCGGGTAGCGTATGCACAATCGCTGAAACCACCAAACTATTTACGCTACATTTCAAGCCACAGAAATCGACCAGAATACTGGTTTAATAGTAGTTATGTCACTATCAGCGTAACGGCCCCCCTTCTGACTGGAAATGCGTCTGCTGGACCTCCGTTTGCAGTGCGAAGTCTGGTTTCGTTTCAACGTGCAACTTTATTCCATCCCAGTCATGGCAGAGCATCTGCATAAAGCTTCAGCCTTTGAATACTTGGTATATAAGATACCGCACATCACTATTATCTTCTTACCCGGATTTTTCGCCTGTACTCCGACCATGAACGGAGTTCTGAATGGGCAAGCGCTTTTCAGACCCACTTTTGGCTTTTCGCAGTATATACCAAAATCCTCAGAAACAAATACTTTGCCGATTGATCCGAAGGCATCCACGTTCCAGCGTTTTCAAACTGGTAAGTTGTTCCAGGAGCTCGAGGAGAAAGAAGAAACCCATCATTTAGAAGAATGGCCACAATAGAATAATGTATGAAAAACACCGTTCATCAAAATTTAAATCTACTAACGAAATAGGTACGCTGTCACCAACCCGGCTTGTAGTATGTAAACTTTAACCCTGGGCGCTCGCGGCTATCCCAGACCCGTGTCCGGCGCTCGAGACTTACATGATCATCCTCCGGTTCTCCGCATACGGGGTATTCGGTATGGCCGGACTGAAGCAAGGATACGCAGTACTCGCGTCGCCATACTCCTCTTTCATTTTCCGCCAAACCGCCCTGAAGGTGGACATCGATCCCTTTTCGTGCACCAAGGCAATCGCACACAAGCAGCCAGGGGGGAATTCCCATTTGGTGAGAACCGAGGGGCTAGGCAAGGAAGAGCTATGGGAAGAAGCGCGGCCCAAGAGCATGCTAGAGCGCGGCCACGAGGTATTTCCTGAATTGGGAGTAACCAGGTGGCTTGGGTTGGGAGGAGCAGTCAAGAAATGCGGACTCTCGTCGGCGATGGGTGACAGAGGCGCGGGTGACAAAAGCGGGGGGTCGGACGGCCCAGGGCCAGCTCTAAATTCTACCCTGAAGCGCAGATTTTTCAACGACATACCAGTCACAGGGTCCACGCTTGGTTGGTCGACGCGACAAAAGAGAACTTCAGCCTGCTCTGGCTGATAAAATTCAGCGGGCGCGTTGCCCAATGTGATACCCAGGTTCTCAAGAAGCCTAGCCACGTTTAAGCGCGTCCTGTGGATATCATCGCTCGAATAAAGTATGCCGCCGTGTCCGTTAGAGTGTTTCCAGTTGAACAGATTCGAGAACCAGCCCTTGAATTCTCCGACAACAGGAGAAGCGAGGATCCTATTGGCACTCGAGGGGGGGTGATGAATGGGAGACGACAGCGCGATCGGAGAACCCAACATCGCAAAGGTAGACCGCTTTGGGTTGAGAGTGGGCAACTCGAGCGGAGGTGCTAAAGAGACCATCAGCGAATATACGGTTATATAAAATTAGAGCGCTCACGCCTTCCCTTCTTCTCCTTCTCCTTCCTCGACTTCGTAGGAGACAGTGAGGTGGCTCCAGTAT
This sequence comes from Flammula alnicola, assembly GCA_015499995.1. NCBI lineage: Eukaryota > Fungi > Basidiomycota > Agaricomycetes > Agaricales > Strophariaceae > Flammula > Flammula alnicola. Next base: position 243,572 of record JADNRV010000056.1, read on the forward strand.
TGACGACGTCCTTGCCCACATCCCGGTTAATCGCAACGCCAACACCAAGGCCTACACCGCCAGATCGATCCGCATCAGCGGTTACATGACTCCAGCTCTCATCGTCAATGCTCTGATTCTCCTTGTCTTCGTCTATTCTGGCAGGCGGGGCCGTCCTGGCAGATTCTTTGCTTTCCGCATGACTAGATGGAGCTTGCGTAACAGCCTGTACAAGGTCGTTGACTTTCTGCGTGATGTCATCCATCGTTCGCTGGAGCTGCGGGTTCTCCATCTTCGGCGCCGTAAGAAGGGGTAACTCCAATGATCCGACTGAGACCACAGAACCTGGATCCGGGGAGGTTATCGGACTCAGAGGTTGACGGATAACAGGGGGGGCAGTTGAGGTCGGAGACGAGGGTGACAGAGCTCCTGCGAACATAGCCCTCTTCTCTGCGTCGGTGAATGCAGAAACCGGGCCAACAGATGATTTAGGCCTCTGGTGAGAGGAGCTCGAAGAAGCCCTAGCTTTGGGATGCTGTAGGTGCTGCGAAAATCCGATTGGAGTTACTCCGACGCCTTCGTTCTCTCGTCCCTCTAAGGTCGAATAGGTATTTCCACGACGTGACAGTAGTGGCCGGGGTCCACCACGCCCAACTCCCAAGGACGACCTAGGCCGAACACTACTAGCAGAAGCAGCAGTAGATGAGCTTAGATGTGAAGCCTGGATAGATTTGAACGGATCAGAGTCAACTCTACCAGCACTTGGAGGAGGTCGTGGTCCTGCCGGAGACTCAGGTCTCTCTTTGGGAGGAAGGCTTCCATCCGTGATTGTCCTTTTACGCGATGAGACGCCTGGTGGTGGACCCGCCGAGATGTTAGAAGAATAGGAAGGCGGACTGATAGAGACGGCCGACGACGAAGTTGCCTGAGGAGTGGAGAAGAAACGATGCGTCTTCGGGACCTCGTATTTCCTCAGACCGCTTGAATGTTCGAGTTCCCATCCAAGGTTAAATTTAAGAGTCTCCAGATCAATTGTGGAACACGCGGAATTCCTGCGGAGTTCGTGCTGAGCGTCTTTCGTCCTATTCCTGTAAGACTCTTCGCGGTACTTTCCGAGCAAAAAGTAAAAGGCTTTTGCGTGAACGCCTTCGCCTGTGGTAGAACATAAATCGCGCTTAATAGAGTCGCCCTCTGGATCAGTATGTCGACCCCAGATGATACGCAAGGAAGAAAAAAGCTCCACGTCGATCATGTCCGCAAACAATATAGGACGACCTAGAATACTAGGCGATGGAGGAAGAGGAGGAGCTAGAAGGGTGAAAGTAGAGCCATCCAAGGACGAGAAAGGAATAGCCGGTTGCGCAAGCAACCAAGGGTGGGATAATATTTCTGGTATCTGTTTAGAAATTGAGCATTCGAACAGGGTTGGGTTTATTTGCATTACATACAGTTATCCTCTGCTTTACGTCGACAATCAGCATTTTGCTAAGAAGGTCCCTGGCAAGAGGATCAATCCAAGGTGGCATTTCGTACTTCCCACTCTTGACCTTAGATAGCAAAGTCCGAACGTTCTTGTCGTCAAAAGGGAGTCTCCCAGTGAGCAAAGCATAGAGAATGACGCCACAGCTCCAGATATCGGTAGCATTTCCTTGGTACTTTTCCCCGTTTACGATTTCTGGACTGGCATAATGTGGCGAACCGCAACTAGTTTCCAACTGTAGGGAAGGTGGAGCAAAAGCGGCCATGCCCCAGTCCGCGATTTTGAGTTGAGGGGGTGAAAGCGAAGCAATTAGAATGTTCTCCGGTTTGAGGTCGCGATGGATAATAGAGAAAGTGTGAGCATAGTTGAGTCCATAGACGATCTGTCTGAAGTATATCAGAGCCTCGTTAGGCGGCAGCCTGCCTCTGTTAACCAAGAAATCGAAGAGTTCGCCGCCCTCGACATATTCAAGCACCAGAAAGAGTTCCTTGTCACCCTCATAGACATCGTAGATCCGCATGATGTTGGGGTGATTCATGAGCTTCATCATCGTAATCTCGCGATCTATCCCAAGGCGCTGCTTGTCCGACTTTGCCTGCTGAGTGGCGAGAGATGCACGAGAATTGACAAGAGGAGCGATGGGCAGAATTTTGACAGCAGCGAGCTGACCAGTCCGGCGATGTTTGGCAATCTTGACCCGCCCTGACGCGCCTTTCCCGACGCACTCGCCCAAAATCCAAGGTCCAATGCTCCTTGGATCTGTCGGCAAATCGAAAGCAGCTGACCTCCCGCTGCCGCCTTTTCCTTGGCCCAGCGGGTCCCGAGAGGCGCCGTATACTTGATTGGAGGGGCGCGAGGTGGACTATCGGATACGTTTTGCATTATAGAAGAAGAATATAGTATGATTAATAGAAGATAGGATGTTCTAGGCGTGTTGCTCGACCAGCGGGCAGTATTAGAGAGGAAGTCGAAATGTGTTAACCACCATGCCCAAATTTGAGGAAACATCTTTATCGAGGTGTGACTGTGACGTCATGCCGGACGGTGACAAAATATTTCCCTCCGATTGGTGCCTGGTACATTTTTTCTCGACGTTGAGGTCGAATCGACGCTCCCGGGGGCGTTTTCATGTCGCTTCCTCATGGCCACTATTGCGCTCTAGGTGGTCCCATATTGCACGTGCGCATCTTCAAAAGCAGCTCAAAATCCTCCTACTTCCCGCCCACTGTCATGTACAGGTCAAACTCGATACGGTGCAACGCTGTCCTTCCGGCATATACATTCCTTCGTCGATTCGATGGAAATTGCTGAAAAATCGAACCCAGACTTTCCAATTAATATCGTCGATCGGCAGGCATCCGTCCGGACATTTTCAGAGCTCGTCAAAGAGGGAAGGTTAGATGACGCCAGGAAAATCATGCTTGATTTCGTCGAGTGTCATCCTGCAGGTGGAAACATGGACTTGTTTCGACAACTACGCTCCATCGTCATACACTCGGATGACTCTGACATAAGCCTCGTCCTGGAGCTCGGTGTCGCGTTAGCTTCGAGGGGATTCGTAGACTTCGTGAAGGACGAAATTTCCCCTGTCATCGAAGAGTTCGGAACACCCGCCATGCTCTCACAGTTCGAACTTATTCTGGAAGAGTTGTACAAGACGAAATCAAGGTCACCACAAAGTGCCAATGTCTTTGAAGAGTATTCGGACGATTACACCACTATTCTGTCGAAATTTCCCCAACCCCAACCATCTATCCTAGAACTTGTCCAGGGACAACTGCCAGCTCTACTCCCAGAGCACCCCACGAACGACATGTCGATATTTGAAGAGGAAGGCATCGAATATTCCATACACGCGTCAACCAATACTCAAGATCACCCTTCGAATCCCTCTGCCAAAGTTTTGGTCGAATTATTGGAGGGGAAGAGGTACGATCGGGCGTACCAATTACTCAAAGAAATGAAGACTTTGGACACTTCGATACCACCATCCCACATGTTCGAAGTCGCTGCATTGGACGTTCTTTGCAACTCTACTCTGCCTCCGCCTGAGAAAACCGAACAGTTCACGGATTGGTTCTCCCTCATACCGCCAGTCCACCTCGCCACCATTACCCGCGATTTCGCAGAAATACGCTACCTGACCTTACAAGCGAAAATTACGAATGCCGATCTACTTCAACGTTGTGCTCTAATCTGGCATCCAAGGGTTATGCCAACCATATCAGCGGCCAGTTCCTTCGCAGTATCATTCGTTATTCATCGGCGGAACAAATCAAGGCCTTTATCCAGGAATTTGAACGCAGGAATAGGGACTACTGGTTAGGTTATCAACCAGTCAGAGCTCTTCGTGAGGCGAAGCACACATCCCAGAACATCCGAGGAATGGCCGTGCGCTTTCTCACGTACAGCGGTCGTGTCCAAGAAGCAATATCCATGCTACCCGATCCCAACGATAGAACCTTCCGGTTTACGGTTTTCACCTACGACATCTTGTTGGAGCGACTGCGAAGATCGCCATATCGCGGTTATCAGAAGTTCATTCCTCTCGTAGAAACTCTTCGCAGTCAACGAGAAGTAGAAGCTGCTCAAATACCAGCCGTCTTCCATTCAACGGCGAATGATTTAGCAACCTCGCATATGACCTCGGCGGAGGTTGCATTGCCCTCATCACCTCTGCAAGACCCTGAAAACCTCTCCATGATGCTCCGATACCTTCGGAAGGCCCTCATTTCCGAGCCGCAGAGCCTTCATCCCTTCGTTCTGGCCACCTTCATGGAGGCCTACCTGGCCACAGGTAGAACACGCGCATTGAAGATGCTGCTCGATAAGGCATTGCGCAAGAGCTTCAGCGCTACCAAGGCCTTTGTCTTCGCAGAGATGCACTATTACCGTCATTTAGGTCAACATGACCTTGTCATCAAGGCCTTCGTGGAGCATTTCTATCTCAGCGGTGTGCCTCGAGAAGAGGTTCAAAATTGGTACGACAACATCGAGAGTCAGAATCAGCAATACGATCCACAAATCTGGGAGGAGACACGCTTAACTAGGATAAGCGGATTTCACCCTGGCATCGTTCTTCCGTTCGGGAAAACCTGGCCGGACCGCGAGCAGTGCACCCTCGTATGGGAGTGCCTCGTTGCATCAGCTACAACGGACGACGCCGTTAAATACCTCTATGACAAATTCCGTTACTTCGCCCGAGAGGGTCAAGATATTCCAACAAACCCCGACATCGCCTCTGTGGACCCGTTACCCGTGCCCAAAAGGCTAAGGTCCAACGTCGCACCAGCTGCGTTCACACCCTTCATGCACCGCCTGATACCTATATTAGGCCCCGAATTCGGAGGGCGGATGCTCAACGATATGTGGAGCGTGCACATCAAGCCCACGATACACCATTACACCGAGCTGCTCGGCTTCTATTCCAAACGGGGGCTTGTTGGCGAGGTGTTCGCGATCTTGGACCAGCTAGAACGCGGAAAGATGCTGAAGAAGGAAGTCGAGCTGCCTCCGCATCAACGAAATGGAGCGTCAGGGAAAAAGACATACACGAAGAAAATCTTTTTCGCCGAACCTGATTTACCGTTTTATGTCTCGCTGATACGGGGTTTTATCATCTCCAATAACGTCAAGGCTGCAGAAGAGATTTTTCGACGTTTGCAGCGGCGGACGCCTTGCCCTCCAGGAAAGAACCGACACCTTGATCGTGCGATGCGTGATCTACAGAGCCAAGACCGGGCAGCAGCCTCAGTATGTTTTATCCTGTTTCCTATTCCTTTGTTTCTCTTTTTCTGACTATTCGTCTATAGACACGTAGATCTCGGAGAGCAACAATGTATCGCCCGCCTCGTATTACATAAATGCGGTCAAGGTATGCAGTTATGAAGTAAATTTCATGTCGTTTGACGGAGAAATCTGACTCTTTTTTTTTTGTAGGTGGTGTTACACACCTGCGAATCACTGCCACTACCAGGCAACCAGACCATTCGTCCAGTCCCTCACAGCACGGCGCGTTCTCCTGACGCAAGAGGGAGACGCATTGCAGTTATCCGTCGATGTAGGGAAGCCTGTGGTAGACAACGCGGTACCGAGTGTTGCCGCTAGTGCCAATAACACCTTATCCTGGAGGATTGTTAAGAAGGAATGGCGTCCATGGTTTAAAAAACTCTTTACCTACGCATAGTCAAGTCTTACTCATTGTGTAGTACTTAAATGCGAGCTCAGGGATGTGAGGTCATCGAACGATGAGAGACCGTAAACCCAATCAATTAGTGAAAAATCCTAGTGATAAAGGCACTAGATAATGTACCACGAACACTTGTCTAACACCTTCGTACACTCATACTACTAATATTGCCCTCGGAAATAAAAGAGGAAAGCATACGGATTGTTCGACAATTCAACCACCTTAGATACACCCTGTCATCCACGTCAACTGCTCTTCTCATGCAAGGCTCTTCTCATGCCAGGTGTAACTCGGGCAACTACCATGGGGTCCAGACCCAGATTGACAGCGATAAGAGTAGCGTAACAGAACTTGGTTTTCGGTTTCCAAGCTTGGAGTTGAACAGCGACTGGAATGATGAAGAGCAAGATTGGGAAGTTTCCAAGAGGAAAGAAGAGGTTTCATTCGACATTGCCGCCAACGAAATCATGACCGCGCCTGGAGGATTTCGAAGTAGGCCATATACTCGTCCGGCGTCATCAAGTCGTGGTCCTCTTCCGTGACTTGCGAATAAGGCTTGGGGAAACCGTTGACTATCGTAAACGAAGGTCACGTGACGGTACAAGAGAGAAGGATGAAGACAGACTCACCATTAACCATGGGGTCATCCAGCGGCTCCACCAGCTCCTCGCCCTCCTCCTGTCCTTGCATAAGCGCATCGGGTTGCTCATATCTTCCTTGCTCTCCAAAGTCATTCGCAAACCCATTTGGATGGGCGAAGCCATTGACTCCGAGAAACCCGTTCCCATTGACCAGACCGTTCACTTTGGGCTGTTTTATTCTCGAGGCCGCACCCACGTCCTCCTGGCTCCTCGATCGTTTACGGTATGCATTGAGTGAGTCGAGGTACTCCACGTTGGGCTTTTTGTCTTCCTCTTCCTCTTCCAAGCCATTGGGGAAGTCGGGCGAATTGGACGAGGAGGGTACCCCTGTGGCAGTGGGTGTGGGCTGGGCTGAGGCGGCAGCTGATGATGCAGCGAGTGAAGCGTAATATTGGTCATATACTGGTGAAAAGAACGATAGTTAGAAGTTGAAAATGATGAAAATGAAATATAAACTCACGATCCGACTCGAGATTGATGGCGGGCTTCACATCTTCCACACTGCCTCCATATGCCTGCATGCTAACACCATGACCGTGCGGCCTCGTCGAACCGCCAATGACACCCAGGCCTTTTAGAATGTCGTCATTTGACATCGGCGCAGAAGGGCCATTAACACCTAATGCCGCCTCCCGCACACTCTCTTTCACTCCTAGCGCCGTCAAATCACCTGTAATCGTACTCTTCAAATGCCATGCCGGTAATGCATTTTGCTGCCTCTTCACCTCGGCCTCGGCATCCCTCTCCTGCCGGCGCGTCGATTCATCCTTGTCCATCGCCATCATCACACCCACACCCTCGTCGTCCTTCCGCGTGCCATCAGCGCCAGCAACCTTGAGTCCACTCTGTGTCGAAGACAACTTGTGCTTGTCGATTCAGACGGGTTGTTCTTGACCCAAGCCGCGACGTCAAAGGCCGGCAGCACCATCGCCTCGCTTTTCTGTAGCCCCTCGCGAATGAACCGCATCTGGTTATTGAACCTCTGCATGCGATCCTTGCTGCCCTGCACGCTCTCAGCATTCTCGTTATCCACCACCTCGGCGTGGCAGATCTCGCAGATCAGGATTCCCCGTGCAAAGTCCATTAACTTATCCACCTCGAGCGGTGAATATGATTGCTTGCATTGAGGGCATATGTAGCCCTTGTTGTCGAGTTCCTGTCGAGCAACATTGGAAAAGAGCCACAAAGGAAAAGGAAGAAAAACGCACGTTACGCAGGGTAGAATCGATGATATACCTCATCTTGGCAATTCTCCACTTGACGACGTTGCAGAAATGCTCGTAGTCAATGTAGTAGTATTGCTTTCCGACGCTCCGCTGGGCCCCTTCCTTGAGCTCATTCTGACGATATCTGATCGTAAAGGTTAGCAACGGTCTAGGAAATAGTCGTATACGCACATTTTGACGAGAGAGTCATTGGCCAGGACCGCGATGACCTTGTTCAGCTCTTTAGGCTGGAGTCCCATCCGGCCAGCCAAGTCATCGTCTTTGAGGCTGCAAGAGAGGTCAGGAAACGAACGCAATGTGTATCAGTGGCATTAATCCACGGATTCTCATACTTACACCGGATGCCTTGCAAGCTGGTCCATGATTATGGTGTATTTGGGCTCGTAGAATGCGCGCGAGACATATTGTACAAGGAGCCGCAGCGTCTCTTGTTCCTCCTTCGTGGCCATAGGCTTGAAAGTGAGTCAGCGACGACTCTTCCAAGTCAACGTGTTTGCGAGGCCCTAAGGCCGCCTTGAGTATGGGGCCGACAGCAGTCGCAAGTAGACCTTTTTGTGGGTAAGCTGATACCGTTGGTGGATCGGAGAGCCCTGTGGTCGTCGTGTGGAACGTTGAGGATGAAGAAAGAGATTGGATTCGGCACCGCCGGCTCAGGGTTCATTATTTAGCTTCGGCATTTCAAATAAACAATTACATAAGCGCCGTGATAACTCCGGTTTCTAAGTTTGAAGTTTTCCTCCACTTCAACTTTTTCTAGATCCGGACCCAACATCATTTCAGCCAGCGTCACGACATATCTCGACATCTCAAGATGACGACTGATCATAAGTTGGCATCTCTCTACGCTGAGATTTCGGTTTTCACAGGCCAAGAGATTTACTGCCAGTGCAGACTTCACGCCTGTCAACAACTTTGTTCAACGTGGAAGTCTTCAACCAACCCACTCAGACCCGATATTCTCGCTGTTCGTTCTTGATTGATGGGCTACAGCGATAACTCCTAAGCCCAGACGTGCACCCCTGATTGCGATAAACCCAACTCTCGATTCTGGAATGGCAGCTAGTTACTGCGGTATGATAACAGCACTCCTGCACATCGCCTTATGTTCCGTCGCTGCCAGGCACCGCAAACTCTAATAATTCAATTACGATTTCACCATACTTACTCCATAGTGGCCCTCATGGGGAGGTCCCGATCTGGGCTCATATGGCTGTCTACGATAAAACTCGTGAGTCGTGTGAGGTCGTGTGCTATCATCACCCTTTCTCCTTGTGGGAGTGAAGCACATGGACAACGGAGGTCCATGATGCATCATAATGTTAACGGATAACACCACTCCCCTGCCGGATAACATATGTATCGGCGGACAAGTTTTTTTTTTCAGCGCAGAAATATTTTTAAAGTCTATCCTCAAGGTCAGCCTAGACTTGACGCTTCTACAGTTCTCTATCTTTAATATATGGTCCGATATAGATCAGTTACATATCCCATCGTCTTCGAAAATACACGGTTGGGCAGTTGGTGATACTTGGTAAGTATCTTGGCATAGGCATGGAGCGCGATCTAAAAATAACACCAACACCAAATGCACCATGTGCTGCCAGCGTCCAAACGTGGGGATATAAAGGCAAGAGGCGAATAATTTACCCCCCGACGAGGCTTCTTTTCGCGCCATCTCAAGAGCCCGTTAACAAGGCTACTTCTCTCCGTCGCTGCCTCCTCATCCAAACCCTTTGCCTATTTCCTACGCAATGGCTGGTCTGCAGAAAGACGAAGCCGCGCTCGCTGCCTTGAGTAATATTAAGAGCATCGACTCCACGGAGAAGCACTCAGATGTGGATCATGAGCTTGACGGTATTCATGACGGCCTCGAATTCCCGACCGAGGAGGAGAGAGCAACACTTCGTCGTGTGCCAGATTCCGTTCCATGGAGTGCCTACTGTGAGTTGCTTTCATTCACGGATCTACCAGTGCAATAACACGGTCCATTAGTGATTGCAATTATAGAGTTGGCGGAGCGCTTTTCTGTATGTTTCCGCCTTTACCACTCGACTTTTGACTTGACATTTATTTTTTCAAGTTCTACGGTTCCAGCGTCGTCTTCGTGAGTAAAACTTGCTTCCGTCGCTTCGAACCTCAACCAAACCTATTTAGACCAACTTTATTCAAAGGCCCTTGCCTCCAGGCTCGCAACTGGATCCGCTGGGCTTAATGGCCAAGCCGGTGCATTGGGAATGGGGCAGCGTGCTTCCACGGGTCTGACAACTTTCTACCAGTTTTGGTGAGCCCAAAATAGATCTGCTGCATGTGGTGGTCTCACAAAAGTCTACAGGTGTTACGTTACCCCTTTGCTTGGCGCCTACATCGCTGATGCGCACTGGGGCCGCTACAAGACGATCTGTTGGGCTGTTGTCATTGCCTTGATCGGCCATATCATTCTCATCATCTCTGGAGTCCCCGGCGTTATCGAGAAAAGTGGTGCAATTGGCGCTTCGTTATCGCTTTGGTTGTTACGGGTTTCGGTATGGATTCACGTCGCGTTCATGTCGTCTTCCTCACTGATTTATGATGATGCAGGTACTGGAATGTTCAAAGCGAACATTTCGCCTCTAGTCGCTGAGCAATACAAGCGCACCAAACTCTTTGTTATCACGACAAAAAGCGGCGAGCGTGTCATTGTCGACCCATCGCTTACGACTTTGAGGGTTTACATGGTAAAATCATTTTTTTTTTTTTCAAGCCGTTGAAATTGCCGCTAAAAATGTCTTTTCGTTAGTACTTCTACGAACTCATCAACGTTGGCGCCTTATTGGCCAAATTGGCATGACATACTCGGAGAAAGTGGGTAATTAAATACCTCCCATTGGCTAGATGAATGACGCTGGAACCTTTATCCAGTTCGTTGGATTCTGGCTTGCCTACACTTTGCCAACCATTGTCTTCTTGCTCTGCCCCATTATCCTCTACCTCGGACGCAATCGCTATTCTCGCAGCCCGCCCACTGGCTCCGTCCTCGCTACCGCCCTCCGTCTGTGGCGATACGCAGCCCGCGGAAAGTGGAGCCTCAACCCGGTCAAGACTTACAAGAATCTGACCGCTCCAGGGTTCTGGGAAAATGCGAAGCCCAGCAAAGTTGTCGGAGAGAGACCAGCGTGGATGACCTTCGATGATCAATGGGTCGACGAAGTTCAGCGTGGTCTCAAAGCATGTGCTGTCTTCTTCTGTTTTCCTCTCTACTGTACGTGCAGATGTTATCTTTCCTGGCTAATATCGCTTGACTGACGTGATGTATCCTGCATTATACAGGGTTGACATACAACCAGTTGAATAACAACTTGACCTCGCAAGCTGCGACGATGACACTCCACGGCATCCCTAACGACGTCTTGTCCAATCTCGATCCATTTGCTTTGATCATCCTCATTCCTATCTGTGATTTGTTCGTAAGTGAACCAAGTTAATCCAGTGCCAGTATAACGTGATTGACGGCGTGAACACAGATTTACCCCGCCCTTCGTCGTATGGGAATAAACTTCAGCGCTCTCAAGAAAATCACTCTCGGATTCTTCACTGGGCTGCTGCCATGGCTGGGCCGCAGGTGCGTAATGGAATCAGTTACCGAGTTTAATCGCCAACTGACATTATCGAACAGTATTGCAGCACTATATCTACAAGACCAACCCATGCGGCGACCAAGCGTCTTTGTGCGACGGAGTGTCCCCGCTTAACGTTTGGATCCAATCAGGATCGTGAGTGCTGCTTTCTCCTAGAAGATCTCAAAGCATTTTTAATCATTTGAATGCTTCCAGATACATCCTCATCGCCATTAGCGAGATTTTCGCTTCTATCACCGGTCTTGAGTACGCGTTCACCAAGGCGCCCAAGAACATGCGCTCTCTCGTGATGTCTGTCTTCCTGTTCATGTCCGCGCTCTCTTCTGCCCTCGGCGAGCCTTCGTCTGTGAGTCCCTATTCCTTTACCTTCACGTTGCATGTCTAAAATGCTTTGAATTATCAAGCTTTGTCCGCTGATCCTTTGCTCGTCTGGAATTACGGTGTGATGGGAGTCCTTGCCCTCGTCACAGGAATCGTATTCTGGTGGTCCGTTCGCGATCTCGATGCCCGGGAAGATGAATTGAACAACTTGGCGGAGGGCCACGTTGGCATTCACAACGAGAACGAGAAGCACTGAGTAATCTAATGAGCCGTACTATCTCTGGTGTTATAGCATGTAATTCATGTTCCCTTTTTACGTTTGATATTTAGGTGTATAATGAGCGAATGTCGTATAGCTAACGAATGATATTCATGTTAGAAATTTTTTCTCGACAAGTCTTATCGCACCGTTGTCTTGACTCTTGACAGAACCTCATGGACAATCGCTTGGTACATGAATTTCAAATGATAGGAACGAGCGCTTATTTTTGCAGAGATAATTGTGGTCACGCGACACTCCTAGCAATTGGAAATTTTGAAATTATTTATATTTTTGCACAATTCTTACCATCCTCTTCTTGTCATATTTCTCTTGTGGAAGTCAACCTCTAGAACAATTTCAAAAACAATCGAACATCTAGGCATTGTCAAGGCATTGTAGAGGTCAATGGCAAGTTGACGAGAATTAAAATATCAGTCAAGGCTGCGTTCTTCAGCAAGCTAATAGTACGAATGATTTTCTAGGCTCAACTCTACCGCAGAGCCAATTGCAAGGAAGCAGCGATTGTTACACAACTAAACACCTAATTCTTCTCATCTGGGTCCTCGAATTGGCCATACCCTCCATGAGGCCCTGGATGGTCCCTATACTCACCCCCGCTTTCTCTACGAAGCTCAGCCTCTTTTTATGCCATTCAGCCACTCTTCAGCACGGACCCCGTCCACCCGTTCGTCCACGAGACCCAAAGAGACATCGATCACGTCTTGACGCCCCGAATACCACCAGAAAGCCGTTGCGCCACACGTCCCGCAGAACTCCGTGTACTTGCCAGGGCTCGAGCTGAACTGCTTGAGCCCGCGCGGACGAGCTTCTCGTTCATGAACTCGATGGGCTGGGAGCTTCCTTTCTCGAAGATGTTTGAGCGGGGGACGAAGCCCCAGGACTGTACTTCGAACCCGTTCCCCAGGCGGCAGTGCGTGCACACGCAATGGCCGGCGAGATATTTTGTCCCACAGGAAGGCGCTACTTTGTGTTCCTCCGCCCCTCTTGAGTCTAGTGTGATTAACTGGCCTGTTTCGTTCGTGCACATAGACGGAGAGAGCCACCACTTCTCGTCTTTTGGGTTGCAGATCGTCGCTAGGCGTGTCTGTATCGTCGGGAAGAGGAGGTCGGGGTACGGTGCATACGGCTGTGCGGAGAGCTCGTTTGGGCGGGTGATATCAAACTTTATGGCACCGCAATGGCAGTAGAACGGCAGTTTCTCTTCTTGCTTGGCTGCTTCCCTGCTCTTGAGTTCGTTGGCACGCCACCCGAGAGGCACCTCTTTGCCGTTCTCCTCGTTGGCGTATCGTGGAAGGCGTTTTCCACCTACTGCGCGAAGTTGGTCTGCAATACCACCGTCCATGGTGTCCTCGACATGGACATGGCATCCCAACTGCGCAATACCTGCGGTCCGCTCGAGAGCTCCACCGGCGACGTACCAGTTTGTATCATTCTCATAAAGGAACATATGAGCGGAGCAGCCGTCGCAAAAGTAGCGGACAGCGTTGGGGGAGGTGCGGTAGCCCGTAAGGTCAGTGGAATTGGGGTCGACAAGATGGGGCCTGAGGCTTCCGATAAGGGGTGGGCCCCGGATTGGGAGGTAGTAGAATGCCATTTGGCCAGAAACATGTCTGCAGGTGCTGCAGTGACATAAATGGCTGTGAAAAGGAAGCAGCGAGTCGTCGAATTCGACGTGGAGGGTGCTGATACCGCAATGGCACTGTGCTTTCAAGTACGTCGTACCTTTTTCCATGGTGGTCTAGTGGAGAGGAGAGGCCGGTAAGCAAACTTCGAGAAGCCAAAATGCAGACGGAACTTTTCAACGACATCTGAGACTAATAGTGTAAAGATCGAACATTGTCTTGAATACCCGTTCAACTCCATTCCTACATCGTCTTCAACCCCTCTTCCAGTCCTTTTGCGATAGCCGGACTCAAAGCCCTTTCATTAAAGCTCACGCGCGCTTTATGCCACGCGAGCCAATCCTCCGCCCTCACCCCACCGCTTTTCTCGTCCAACAACCCCACAGACACATTTACCAAATCGGGCACGCCCGCCTGCCACGAAAAAGCTGTCGCTCCACAAGTCCCACAGAACTCCCTGTACCTTCCAGGACTCGAAATATACTGCTTCAGACCCGCCGGTCTCTCGTTCTCGTTCTCCAGACACAGCGGAGTGTTGGTATGCGGCTGGACTACGTTCGCGATAGTAACATACGCCCAGGACTGGATTTCGAACCCGCTGCAGAGCCGACAGAAGCTGCACATGCAGTGTCCTGCAAGGTACTTCGTGGGATTGGGCGAAGACGCTGGGCGAAGCCACCATTTTTCGTCGGCCAGGTTAGAAATTTTTGCAAGGTGGGAGACGTCGTATGGATAGAGGAGATCCGGATACGCAGATGATGGGAGGAAGGATGCCTCTGAAGGCCGGGTGATGGCGAACTTGATAGTCCCACAGTGGCAGAAACCTTGTAGTTGCTCTTCTGACTTGTCTTCTTCGCTAGCCGCCTGCAATTTCGGAGGTGGTTGTGCCCTCCATCCAAGAGGAAGCTCCTCGCTGCCCTTTCCTCCCGATATCTCGGCAATGTCACCCCATCCACGACCCTTAACTGGTCGGCGAGCCCTCCATCCATTGTGTCGCCAACCCAAATGTGGGAGCCAAGTTTCACCACATCGTCTGTCCTTCTCAGCGCACCAACGGCGACCTCCCAACAATTCTCAGATCCCTTGTGTTGGACCCAGAAAAGCTGCGCAGAGCACGAGGAACAGAAGTACCTCGTAACATCCGGCGACGTTTTGTATGTTGTCAAATCTTCGAGTTCGTATGGGATCTCTGGTTCCTCAAGCCAGATGCTAGGGGCTGCAAGGAGACCGTCGTTCGTGACCATAGATCGACCATTCCCATTGTCCAAACCCCCTCTTCCATTCTCGTCTGAGCTTTGCTCCCCACTACGACTCACGCTGCGGCTGCCACTCTCGTGCAGACGAGTAAGGGGAACGCCTTTTATCGAGACGTAGTACGCTGCCATCTGTCCAGAGGAGTGACGGCATGTCGAACAATGGCAGAGAACGTCCGGGATTGGGAGAGACGCGCTGTCGAAGGCGACTCTGAAGCTGTTGAGCTCGCACTGGCAGGAGGCGTTAATGTAAGTCGACATCTGGTTTCTTTATCGATCCTGGTAAGATCTGGCTTGACTCGAGGGGATGTGAATATCGATGCGATAGCCTGATGAATAGAGTCCTTGATAGAGTCACTCACTAATGTATTACTGATGTAAGAACTCGGTGAGCGTTTGTGGTATGATCAGTTCCGTGGAGCTGAATATAAGAGATTTGGTGCGGTGACCACTTCGATGAGTGGAATATCAAGTGTAATACGGTTTGGCTGATGATAACCTAAAACTTTTATGAAGCAAAGTAGAATCTTTGTGACTTCTACCACTGACCTAGCTGCCCTTTTAAAAGAGACAGAGCGATATTCCGACAATGCAAAGTGTCGTTAAGCGCTTCGCCGAAAGTTAAAAGAAAGCCTGGGCTTGGACGGCAGTGTCGAGGTCCAGATGAAGAATGTACCTCGAGAACCAAAGAGCCTCTATATGGCGATGACCATCTGACATGTTCTGTTACGCTCCTGACTCGGAGACCCGAGAGTCTAGAACCTGGCCACCTGCCTAGACAACTAAATTTGATGACTCCAAGTGTACTATTTTAATTCGTTTATTCTTAGTTTTGGAATCTGCCCATGAGGCAGCCTATCATCCTCAGGCTGAACATATCCACCGCGACGTTGAAGAAAGCCGCCAGCCAAGAAAACAAAAAAGTAACTACGCATAACGATCCCAGTGACCGTTAGCTGTTAGCTGACCGTTGACGACTCGCCGCAAGGTACATTATCAGGGATATCGATATGTCATTCAATATTGAACATTGAATGTCACGGTTCATTATGTTCATTTATCAAAGTCTATCTGGCTCTACATATGTAGCTACTTCGAAGTTCGAGTTAGTTTATGCCTCTGGAGCAGGAACAGTGGCGGCGGCCGTCACACCTGCCTGGACAGCCTCCATTCCGGGCCTATCAACTGCATCCTGGGGATGAATGACTTTGTCGTACCAAAAACACCAACCCTCTGCCCTTGCACCACCCTTTTCCTGGTCTTGGAGCCCCGCACCCAGGTCTATCACGGTTGGCTCGTCTCCTGCATTCTCAGGTCCACGCCCACTCTTATTATCTGTCGTCCAATAGAATGCAGATGCACCGCAGGTATCGCAGAATTCACGGAAGGTGCCCGGGGAACTCTGATACTGCTTCAGTCCGTGGGGTCTTTTGCTGCGCTCATCTGGGTTCTTGGAGTCGTAAAATGCCACTGGGAGGGAGGTCCGCACGTCGATGACATTGGCTCGTGGAAGAATTATCCAGCTCTGGACGGTCGTCCCGCTGGTGAGCCTGCAGCTGGTGCAGAAGCAGTGCCCGCTCATGAAGCGCACGCGCGACGTGGGGTCGCTATCGTTGCCCGGGACGAGCCACCATTTTCGCGGGTCCTTGGCTTCCTCCTGCTTCGCGCGTGTGAGGTAGACCGAGATCTTCTTGCAGTGGCAATATGCCTCCAGTCGCTCTGCGTCTTCGCCGGCTTCCTTATGCTGCTCGTCGTTCCTCAACAATTTCTCCGCCTTCCATTCAACAGGCAAAGTCGGCCCATCCTCAGTGCCCGTGTGCCTCGGTATCTCAACCCCTTCCAAGACTCGGAAATGGTCCGCCAACCCGCCGTCGAGAGTGTCTGCCACGAAGATGTGATGTCCGACCTTAACCACCCCCTCCGTGCGCCCCAGCGTGCCAGTCGAGACAAACCACGTCGGCTCAGGTTTGTCGTCCTTTGCCTCGAGCATATACGCAGAGCAATTGGAGCAGAAGTAGCGCGTTAGCTCCTTGCTGGCGTTGTATTTCGTGAGATGGGATAGGTCGGCTGGATTATGCGCCTCCGGACCTGAGTCGGCAGAGAGCGGCGTGCCTTCGACGATGGCAACATTCACGTTAAGCTCACCAGTAATGTGGCGGCAGGTGTTGCAATGGCACATGTTGGTTGCCTGGGGAAGTTTGGATGTGAGGAAGGGTATCTGGAAAGCGTTCAGACCGCAGTGGCACGACGCTTTCACGTAGCTCAAGGACATGGTTTGATAATGTCGTCGAATTATCGAAAGGCTTATAGGTTGCTGGATTCAAACAAAACCTGAGGGCTTTTATATTGCTTGGAGTACAGGGCCGAGCGGGTGATTTGCCACATTACGTTTGTCCAGCTGTCGTAAATTCAATGGATGTTGGCATTCTAGGTCATGACTCATAATCATGAGCTGCTATCTGTCCTTGCTGGAGATCTATTGAATTCTGATTTTTATCGCATTAATTAGCAAGGGAAATAGTCCGAGTCATACTATATATTCCCTCACCAACTTGAAGAGCCTGATTCGGAGAAATGCATCAAACCTCCGGATCAGACATGTTACCAAAGATTATGTCGCGACCACTTCAAGGAGAGGATTCGACGCATGGAAATTACTCTGCATAGCAAGCTCTCCGATGTTTCCTACTCTTTACCATGGAATCGGGGTTGGAGTATATACAGTTAGACGCAAGTTAGACGCGCCCGTTAAAGCACGATATCGATCTCCGAAAGAGATACATTTTTTCTACAGTTGACCTTCACAAATTTCAGATTTCACAAATTTCAGAATGGTCATGACTTGGCTACAGGTTGTTAAACAGCACACTAGGCCCAGGGCACGGCTGACGAACAAAGAAAGCTAAAGGAGTGGTATTGTTTTTAATAATGGCACAAGATGAATGCATACAACGAGAATAAGAGGAATAAAGAGAGACTACTGGGGGGTTAAAAAGAAAAGAAAAGGAACGTAGATATGATATGAGGTGACAGAAACTTCATCATTATAAGGAGCATAGCTTGAGCAAAAACATTCGACGAGGCTGAAAAAAAAAGGTAGCATCAAGACAAAGACGAAAAGATATAGGCAAACCCAATCAGTCCGAAGGAGATACTAAAAACAAGTCTGGTATACGATGAGATTTAATCGTGCGCTGTAACGGAAGTTTTTGTAGACCGCCTTGAACCAAAACGGAGTTTGCCATCATCACCTCGACCCCATGAGAAAATTCCTCCGCCTCCGCCTTCATGAGACTGGGCGCTGCCTGTCTTAGAGCGGAAAGACCACGCGGGTGATGAAGGGCGGGCATGATCCTGAGGATTGGGTTCCAGGTGCTGGTTATCGGTACTTCTCCGGCTCGTAAGAGTGCCTTGATTCTGCTGATTGGTGTGATTGTGGTGGTGATGGTGCTTTCCTGAATGACCAACAGTATGTCGTCCGTCGCAGCAGGCTCGAACGTTCTCCAATCCCTCAAAGCCTTCATCTGACATGGTTCCATCATGAAGTTCAAAGTCTAACTCATCTGAGTCTTGACCAGGAACATCGACGAATGATCTGTCGGGGCTGTATGGGCTTTCGGGGCCGTTCCACCGAAGATATTCTAAGGCTGGCGTGCCTGAACGCTTGCTTGCTGATCTTCCTACGGAGAGTTGGGATCGACTCCGTTGACCACGAGGTGTGGTGTTCCATGGTTCACCCTGTACAGGACTCCTGGCACTGCGTTGACTTTGTGGGCTGCCGACTAGAGGAGGCCGACGTTGATGGTCAGTATGTTCGGGAGTTTGGGGCAGGATCGTGTTATTCGCAGGTGACAACATGGTTGGGTTGTTTGGCCGTGCAAGAAGATATTTCAGGGCCTGTTTAAAAGATACATATAAAGAGGAACATCGTCAAGACAGGGAGACGCACGTTTAACCAGATATCATGCCTCTCTTTGGTAAGAGCAGTAATCTTCATTTCTCGTTGAGGCGTGGAAACGACGACACTGTACTGATAGAGACCAGGAGGCATGGGATTCGGGTCGAGCACAGAACGCACTCCTTCAATGTAAGCTGAACAAAACGATGTTAAATGCGATCTCCAACAAAGCTTCGAGAACGCACCACTCTTGGCACTGGACTCAGATACATTAGATGATCCAGGGTCGGCTGAACTCCAGTACAATGTCTTGGTATATGGATGAACCCAGAAGAATCGCTTGTGCCGCCTCTCTCCGACACCTTTCCCAATCGCGCGGCGGGTATACTTGTACAAGAACTCTCCGATCATCGTCTGTGTGATAGCATGGATAATGGCAGGATCGGTTGACATTGTGTTGTTTGCACGCGGGGTGATATCGGCTGTCTTGTCCGGTGTTGATGGCTCGGGGACGGCTGCATTAAGATCGTAAGGGTGGCGGTCAGAAGACATGGACGAACGAGGGGATGCAACGCTGCGATCTGAGGTAAGGGATGTGGAAGACATTCCTCCGTGCTCTCGCTCTCTAACATTGTGAGAAGAGAGGGTACGCGACGGGGGCAACGATGCCTGTGCATGACTGGCGGCATTGGCAGCCGACCTAAAGCTGCTGGTCGATGGCGGTTGTCGTAGACCAGCTTGAGATGGTGGCATACTTGAAGCATGTGAGCGGATGCTGTATTTCCCACCTGGTACGGAAAGGACGGAGCCGAGGGGCGTTGTTGCACGCTGTATAAGTTCAGGTGGCGGCGGCGATGAAGGTCTTGGAGGAGGTCCATCATGAATGCCATTTGAAGCCATTCTTCGTTCGGGAATGAAGTTGGGTGGAGGCATGCTGTTGGGCGGAGGTGGTAACTTTGGAGGCGGGGGTAGAGACATCATTGGTGGCCTCGTCTTGTCCATCGAGGCGAGGATAGGACCGCCAGCCGACGATGAAGGCACACGAGACCTGCTGGTCAAATCCTCTGCAGCAGTACCTGAGGAAATCAATGACTCGATAGACTGCCGTCTATCCGAAGTTGCTGTACGACGCCCGATTGTACCCGACGATTCGCGGAACACGCTGGACAAAGGTGTAGGCACAGGCGATGGCGCAGTGAAAACTGGGGCAGGAGTTGACGATGCGAGTCCATTGGAGGCGGCAGATGGGGCAGGAGGAGGGATGAACTGGAATTGATGGCTGCAGAACCCACACGATAGAGGCCAGGAGATAAGATTGGTTTTGGGGATGGAGCAGGAGCGATAACAGGAACGAGAGGCATAGGCGGCCTCCACTCGTCGGTTTGTATCGACATCTCCTTGACTTCGGGTTTTGGTGCCTCGATAATGACAGGCGCTGGTGGCTCGTACAGGTTCGCGCTGACACCAACGGTTTCGTATGAGACGGTACTTGTCGCAACGTTGGTGTAATACGATGAGGCAGAGGTAGGCGGGCGGTGGAGTGAGGATGCCGAGCGTTCATGTCTGCTAGAGAAGTGGGATGCTTTGATGCTCTCTGCATCATCATCGTCTGAGCCCGAGTAATCATTATCCGTCATAGTGCGCACGGAATGGAAATCTTCGGAAGGAGTAGACATCATAATACTCTGCCTCGCGTCGTGATAGTCTTCCTCAGTGTCCGCCCCCGTCTCCGTTTCTTCGCCTTCATCAATTTCATCCTCGACCTCGGCATGGTGCTCGACCAAGAAAGCACGAGTGACAGTGGTATCGCCAACACTGGTATTTGTGCGCGAGATATCAGACTGAGTGATGGTAGCCCGGCGACTTGTATCCGCAATCACGAGAGGAGGGAGTCCTTTGCCAAGGACAGATGTAACTGGAGCTGGCTCCGGTAATGGATCTGTACCAACACCATTCTCGACCAAAACAGGCGGAGGAACAACAGGCTCTGGTATGTGATGTTGAATTCCCATTTCCGCCTTCTCGACAACAATTTCAGGCGCCGGTTCCGTCTGCAGAGCCATGTCTGTTGTAGCAACTTTGGGAGGAAGAACGACTTCGGGTTCAGGTTCGGGTTCAGATTGAATACCCATTTCCGCGTGCAAAGGGGCTGGCGCAACCTCTACAACGACAGGCGGCTCTGGCAGTACGACTGTCTTCTCCTCCTCGATGACCTCAGTCTGGCAACCGAACTCGACTTTCTCGACTTTTTTGACCCTAATGTACTCCGCATCGTCGTCATCCTCTTCAATGATCCCTGCTTCGTTCAGCAGAGATGTGTTGACATCTTTCAGAGGAGACGACTCTATGCCGCCGAGCTCGGCAGCGAGAACTTCCGGAGCGTCCACGATTGAAGGTGGGCGAGCTTCCTTGAATGGGACGCCACCTCTCGGCCTGCGACCAACAGGACCGCCTCTTGCTGAACGACCAAGAACAGCCTGACGCAAAGGACTGCTGGTATATGAACCATTAGAAGGGACGCGCTTAAGGACGTTCGCAAAGGCCGGGTCCATGCCGTCGACACTAGTCCGATTCGAGTTTGTTTCCATGGGGCCTGGAGATGGTGAGCGAGAAAGACGTCCTGGACGTTCTGCGCGTTCGTCTTGCTCTTCTGTCTGTTGGTCGACGTCATGGCTCCTGCCGAAAAACTGAGAAACTTCGTCTTCATCGTCGGCTTGGTTGAAGTGAATAGGGATGGGCGGCACTGGAGGAGGGGATTCGTCTAACAGATGTTGGGATTGGTCGTCGTCATTATAGTCGGATGACGGGCTGCTAGCAGCCACAAGTCTTTGTATAAGGGTAATGCCTCCTCGTCCGCCGCGGCCGCGGCCGCGACCACCACGACCACCGACTTTGAAGGGTGTTGTTGATCGCTTAGCAGGCCGCTTGTTTTCAACGACAGCGGTGTTCTCATCAATATAGTCTTCGGCTTGGTCTTCTTCGACGTCCTGAACCTCTGCACCACTTTCCAAGCGCATGCGAAGCTGTTTCTCACGGTTCAATGACCCTTTCAGAGTGTTGATCTGCCTCTGGGCATGCGCAAGCCGTTGTTGCAATGCTTCGATTTCGTTTGTCGGGTGATTGGCGGCCAAAAATGGCTTGCGAACTGGTGAAGGGTCTGGCGAATCGGCAAAGTCAGACCCGAGGTCATCTGGAGGAAACAGTCCCGAGACATCCAAATTTCTACGATTAGTAGATCCTCGCCCAGTCGTTCCAAAGACGTCGTCTGGATCGTCGTGGCCAGCAGGAGTAAGGAAGTCTTTCGTGTCGGGCCCACCGGGAGTAAGAGGAGAACCAAAGCGAGGCAGACGTCTCCCAGCACGGGCTACCTCCGCCTTCAATGTGTCCATTGCTTGCTGGAGATCAGATTTGTCGCGTGCAAGACCTGCTGCATGTTTCCGAGCCTGTGCGATGTCAGTCTCGTGTTTGGCCTTCATCTCTTCGATAACAGTTTGAAGTCGTTCGCCTTCATTCTTGTGTTGGTCGCCGGTGTCGCGAGCAAGGGCAAGTGATTTGGTGAGACGTTTGTGTTCAGATTCAAGGCGTTGTACCGCAGCTTGTGAGTCGCCGAATTCTTTTCTGAGCTCCTGTAGGTTGACTTCGAGATTCCAGTTTTCTTCCTTGAATTTGTCTAGAGACTACATCAGGCCAAGGGGAAGTGTATCAAAGAAAAGAGAAAACATACCGGTGCTTTGCTCTTGTTGCCTCAGAGCCGTCCTGAGGCTTTCGACAGATTTTTCGAGGTCGTCCTTCTCTTCTTTCATGTCCTGGATAGCCTTATCACGTTCGCCGAGGAGACTCTGAAGACGGCGGACTTCGGTGAGCAGTCCGCTGCCAATTTCGAATGCAAATTCTAGGAAAAGGAAGCAATGAGTGCCACAGCTGATAGATGGGTACGTAATTGAAAGGCTGAGACCTACCAACATCATCAGCTCGATGAGCCGCGTTTTTGGCGCGCCTCGACTGGGCGGCAGACGTTCCTGCAGCTGCCTTTGTGCGTTCAGGCTCTTCCCGGGGTAAGTCTGTGTATGGCACGGCGGGCGAATGAGAGCCGCCGTTCAGGAACCGCTGAGAACGAAAAGGAGAAAAAGATATAACATTCCTCCCAAGTGGCACATTTGTAAAATGCCACGCACCTTTGAGCTGCTGCCGAAAGCACTTGAGAGCTGCGCATTCTCCGAGTCCCATGCCATGATAGTGTCCGCAAGCTCACGATATCGCTCACGCGCGTCGTGATCGATCTCATCGTCCTCTCCCTTATCTGCCTCCAAATCATGCAGCTGCCTGATGCGCTCCTCCAGTTCCATCTGTTGGGCAAGAACCCGCTGCCCGAGACTGCCTGCCTGTTGCAACTGCTTCTCCTTGCTGTCAAGCAGGTTTTGTAGATGAAGTTTCATGTCGCCAGCGGTCGAAAAAGGATTGTGAGATGATGAAAAGTCCGGCATTGGGGGCAAGACCGGGGCTCCAGATAATGCCATGGCCTGAAGAGCCTTTGAAAGCCCTCGGAGGGTCTTGGTGAAAAGACTTGAAGCCTCATGCCTCCATACATATGATTGAAATTCAACCGTGCCCAGATTTCCCGCGATCACGTGTAGCAAGAACAACAAGTACTTCTGTCAGTCAAAAACTGCCATTTCAATTTTGCAACTCTTCCCAACTGTGATCTTAGAGACAAGTATGGGAGATCCCAGTCTATCTCATCTTGAGGCCAAAAAATACCAGAAATATTTAGCAGAAATGCCAGGATATAACTGCATGATTCGTGATTCTGGCCCGAACAAGCCTAGCCCCTATAGTAGTCCATGATTCGAAGTTTCCCACTGAGCCCGAGTTCGCAACGCTATTATTGCAGCCACTCGCAGCCATGGTTATATAAAATAATTGTTCTGTAGTTATGAAATACAGTGAGTAACTCAGCCGGCACAACGTGAGTGTAACGGCTGTTATTATACCTGCAATTACGAAACGCAGTGAGTAACTAGAGGTAGCTATTTCAGTATATGAAAGGCAAAGTAGTAGATGAATGTTACTGACCTCAGACGGCACGACGTGAGTGTAACGGCTGAGGTGCAGAATATCCGTCGATAGGAAAATAAACCGCACGCGGGAAGTGCCGCGTGCGACCGCTCGATGGCGAGCGGCTATGTGAATAAGCGGCTATGTCTCTCGGTGTCCCAGAATAGTAAGTATGTATGAAAAAGAATAGAAATATATGTATCCTTGACGGGCCATGCCTGGTTCCCTCAACATGTTCGTCCTCGTCGCAGTGACTGAGATAAAGGCAGTGAAGGTGAGGTAACCAAGACGGCCTGAAATGGTTAGATCTCACTGAATGCAGCATACTAAATGCGCTACAGCCCACCACATCCCTTTCAAGGCAAAATATTTATCTGTTTGATAAACGATAACTTTGCAGATTTACTTCTCCTCCTATTATCTTTTTATTCGTAGAACATCGACGGATGCCAATAAATACAATTTGCTTCTAGTGCATATTTGTCTCTGCTCAAGCTTGTCGGCGTCCTTCTGGATGCGCCTTGTCTTCGTCATACCATGACCAGAGTTTCTTCTGGAGGAGAACGAAGTGACCGTCCTCCACTATTCGTTTTCCACCAGTAGATGAAATATGAATTGTGGCTAGATAAGGTGATGTCGAGCGTCGTCGACTTTGAGGTTGAACAGAAGGCGGCGACTGAGCATGTGCATCAGCAAATCCTGATTGCGCTGTGGGGCTTTGTGGGGCTCTGTGGGCTGCTGTAATCAGAAGAACCCATGCTATGGCTCTGTGACATGCTGCACAGCTTCCCACAGAATGCCACAGAGGCCGATTTTGCGTGACAAAAATCAGGGTTTGCTGATGTGAAAATGTTTAACATGAGGAGCCTTATTCCAAGAAGCAGGTGAGACGTGGGCAGGGTGTGCAGGAGACGGTGCATGAGATGGTCTATTTTATGTCAGTTTCCCGTGTACTTCGAGGTCGCGATGGAGGCTGTGGTAAAAAATTCAGTTTCATTGTTGCTGAACACAATCACGGGAGGACGACTGGCAAGAAAAAACTTCCGCGGTCTCCACGTCGAAAGAAACTCCGAGAACTTGAATCCAGAGTATGCCAACATGAGACAAAGTTCCGATGCGAGAAGAGAAAATGCCAGTGGCTCCTTTCGCGACATACCGAGCCTGCAGATGAACTGAAAACTACAAAAACGGAGATCAAAAGGCGACCGCGAAGACGACAAGAGCCAAGCGAGTGCAAGTTCTAGAATTCCCATTGAGATTTCGAAAATTTGGAGGATGCGATGCACTTACAAGCAACAGTCAACTTGAAAATCCAATCGCGCACTCGAAGGGCGATGCGAGCGTGCACCTTCTATTTTCAAACACTCCTCAAATTACCGAGATCACGCAGCACAGGAGTATACTCCCGAAGCGCGAGCTTTGGCTCGTATGATTGCGCTTGCGCTTGCGCATGCACGCGAGTAGGAGATTTCATGAAGGATGTAGCCAAGTTTTTTGGGATCACATTGAACAGGTCAATGAGTAGAGGGACCGTAGGCCGTGCAATTCTTGAGGATGGGGTTGCGGCGAAAATGCAGCTTGGTTATGAGCTTTCTCAAGCTGACAGTACGTGATTTTCTTCAATAAAAAATAATAAAAGTAAGTATTAAAGAATGTTAGGCTGTATGCTCAGTGGAAATAGCAGCATCTCACCGAAAAATTAACTATGATTCTCGCCATATTACCCTCCGAACTGCCGACTCTCAACCTTGCCATATCTACATCAACTCCGTCGGTCCGTTTACTTGGTGTCGACTTTTCTATCGACCATTCCAATGACGTTGCAACGAAATCTCGTTTCGAAGCCAATAGGACCTAGTCTGACACTCTGAGAAATTCTGAAATCTATCCAGGGAATGTGTGGAAAGTTGAAACCACGCTGCAAATGAGAAGGCAACCGCTCCAGGAATTCAGGGCTGGAAGATCAATTCAGAGGAAGCAATAAAAGGGCTCGGAGAAGACAAACTCGGTGAGAAAACTGCCGCAGATCCTGTTCTGTACCTCGCCTCGTGAAGTCAGAAGATGGTCGCAGAGAGTGGTGGTCTCGATGCGTGGAATGCATTGCCGGAACCCGAGCGCGCAAAATGAGAGGTCGGGTCGGCCCCACCTTTTCGAGGAATTTTGGTGACTAAGCAACCCGCCAATCCTCGACCCGAGACGACTGATCATCGATCGATCATCGATCAGTACTCGATCAGTACTCAGTACTTCAATTACAAACATCAGCCCAAACTATATGATCCGCACATCCACTTTCTATTCCTCCCCCGTCTTTCGCCTCTTTTCTGTGATCTCTAAACTTTAAAGTATGATGTCCTCTATCCAGCAAGCCGAGTCACCATTACTTAATGCTGTCGACAAGAGGGAGCCTGGTACCATACTTTCTGGCCGGATGTCAGCCGCCCTCGCATGTGGTAGACCCATGTCCCCTAGTGGCTGACCTTATCCCTCCTCATTGTCAGTTCATTCGGCTGGTTTGGTATAAATGGGACTGCAATTACACGGCCTTAATCCTCAGCCACCCTCTCGCTCCTCGATACGTGGCTTCAATCATGTTTTCAAAACTACAGGGAGCTGTCATTAGTCTGACTTCCTTGGTTGCAGTTGCTTCGGCCACTTCATCCTTATCCCTGAAAGTCACTGGTGTGCCTTCCCTTTGCGTAGCACACATCTCTATAATATTCACCGTAACCTCACAGGTCCTAGGGGTGCAGACACGGCGAAACACCGCAAAATTGTTAGCACCACTACCAACACCGGTGATAAGTTTCTCCGGGTCCTCAATGACCCCCGTGGGCCTTTATCCAAGTTTGCTACGGACACTTTTTCAATCACAAATGCCGCTGGCGCTCAGCCCGCTTTCGCAGGTAAAAAGGTCAAATATGTCCCATCGACAGCAGCCGCTGCTGGTGGCTACACGACTCTAGCACCCGGCCAGTCTGTCAAGGTCGAACATGACCGTAAGCTGTCAGAAGTTTTTGCACGTCAATATCCCTCTCACCACGTTTGTGATTCAGTTGCCGAGGCATATGACTTCACTGCACTCGGATCAGGGGCGTACAACATCACGGCAAAAAATCCATATTATATTTTCAACCCTAGCGACGCTAAAATCACACCCATCTACGCCGACTCTGCTCCTCACTCCATATCATCAGGGGAAACCAACAATTCTATGTAGACCTACGTAGCACCGATAATCAGGGTAGAGTGGTAGAGTAGTCCCCAAATATATAGATACAGTAGATCTCAGCCATTATTCAGTAGCACCCCATAGCGCATGCATGTGACTCAGTAGCTCACAATTATTCCAATAGCTTTCATGCTACCAGGTCTATCCATTGTATTGGAACTATGGACAGACTGATAGACAGGCTAATTACAATGTAAATCACGCATATATATAGGGATGAATAATATGATTTGCGCATTACTCGTAGCTACTACATGACGAATACATGATGAATGCTAAGATAGTTACTAATCCTCCATTTCGCTATCAGTCTCGCCTGTCCTTCCTGGCGCCTCGGACTCCTTGCCCTTGGCTCTGGCACTGCGCGCAGATTGGTATGCTTCAGGTACCTGAAAAGTATTGTTAAGTTAGCAAGCTGAACAATAACAAACCAAAAAATAAACGTGCATCGTGTTATAATCGTCTACGAGCTCCCGATCTTGCCGCAAGCACAAAGAGTGACGAGCACGGAAGGCTGCGGGCAGGCCATCGAGAAATGGCGATACGACAATCGACGCACGTCATGCTGACTTATACGACGTTGCTCGCATGTTGTAGGTGAGGGTGCGGGCTATGACAGTTGGGCGCCACGACCGAATGATGGGGGGCGAGGCAGAAGTCTTAAACACCCTGCTGCACGAAAGGGGAAAGGTGAGTAGGTTGGGCAAGTCGGATGAGTTCATACACGACAAACCTGTGCCCTCGCCGTCCTATCTGTGCCCTGCTTCCATTTGTGTCGCCTTTTGCAGTCACTGGCGTTGTGGTGTCGTGTTTCAGTGCTCGCGGCACAAAGACCTGGGCAAAAGGAGGTGTTACGGTAAACAAAGACACGAGGGTGGGCTTCCACGTACTTGGTGCTGTTGCTACTCCCCTGGGTCCGACAAGAGAGAGCTCTTGTGGAATTTGAGGGCCATTGAGGAAGGAAAAGGGGAGGAGGAAACAAAGGAGCGACGAATAATGATGTGAAAATTTCTGAGTGTGTGTCGAACATTGTGTTGTGTTTGGTCTGTCGGAGTCTGAATGAACTTAGCGCGTTTGAGATTCATCACATGCTTCGGAGAACACCATGTGATCTTATATATTCACGTCAAATACATCGCGCATTGGCCGAGTGGTAAGATTGCATGGTTCTTTTTGTCCACATCCTGAGTTCAATTCTCTGTCGTCATTAAATTATTTCTTCGGATCTATCAACTCTACCAGCTCTACTAGCTATTTCAAGGTACATAGTCTACTGGTGTGGGACCATTACTTAGATAGCACTATTAAATAATATGATAACAATTGATAGTTGTACGTGAGTTACCAGGTCTATCTAACAACTGAATTTCTACCTTGTCTATCTGCTTTGAGTGAGAAACTACATAGTCTTTCGCTTTTCCCTGATGATGGATCCCGGTAAAGCCCACAATACCGCGACCTATGATTTCCAAACGTGTTAATTACAATAAATGCACGAGGGAGCAACAAGCTTTGCTAGTATCCGCTGCCGATGCTGCACAAGACTACGCCACAAACGCTTCATCCTATGCGAAATCGCTCACAGCTACAACGACTCGCTATAGCACATGGTTCGGCACTTATACCACGGCACGTTATGATACCATTGTCTCGCAGTACTCTGCGATCAGCGCGAACAACTTCTCATCGTATACTTACGATTGCTCGTGCACAACTTCAGACACATACGCTTATGTGGATCCCGAGGAGTAAGTGCTATCTTTCAAATTTCTCTCTCAATTTAATGATTGATTCGCCCTTGTATTATTAGTTTCGGACATGTTTATTTGTGCGGTGCTTTCTGGACAGCCCCGATGACTGGTACTGATTCCAAGGCGAGCATCTCGAGTCGTCGGATGTGCTATAGTTAATATTTGCTTCTTCGCTAGGCGGGAACTATTGTACACGAGTCCTCTCACTTCATTCGAAACGCCGGAGGGACAGACGACTACACCTACGGTCAATCGGCATGCAAATTCCTTGCCATCACCAATCCAGATTCAGCTGTCTTAAATGCAGACTCCCATGAATATTTTGCGGAGAACGTCCCCTTTCTCAATTAGCAAGGCGGTCTACTGTACGCCATAAGAGGTTTCCAGACAATGACGGTCTCTGTGTACTATCGACATTAGCGCTAGCATAGGCCAGCTCTTGATTTGTTCGGGAGTAAAACCAATAATCACGCATCTGAACGATCTCATTTTCTCAGATTTTTTTTGAACCCAAAACGCGCGGTAACCTTGGACGCGACCCAAGACAAAATAGGTTCAGGCCTTTACTGCATGGCTTCGTCGGTACGTATACTCTATCGAGAGAAGCCGCTTATTTGTGAATCTCACAATGGCTACACAATCATCTCATTATCGCCTTGCTGCGTAGCAGAGAGGCTTCTCCCGGTCTAAATTCACTATATAAGGAAGTGGACTTTTGTCCCATTGTTTGTTTGGTTTGGATGGTTACGTCTTCCTGTCAATCACCACCAAATAAAAGTTTGTACCCATTCAACTTGATTTCGAGTTTTGTCCCATTGTTTGTTTGGTTTGCATGGTTACGTCTTCCTGTCAATCACCACCAAATAAAAGTTTGTACCCATTCAACTTGATTTCGAGTTTTGTCCCATTGTTTGTTTGGTTTGCATGGTTACGTCTTCCTGTCAATCACCACCAAATAAAAGTTTGTACCCATTCAACTGGAATTCGAGTTTTGTCCCATTATTTGTTTGGTTTGAATGGTTACGTCTCCTTGTCAATCATCACCAAATATGATTCTCGTTCGACTTGCGTTCTTGTCGATCACCTCAACGTCTTTTCGAATCTTGTAATTATTCCCGATTTTCAATTTATAGTGTCATAATATTCTATTCCTTTCTTCCCATTTGGTTTTTGTATCCTCGTTTAGTTGTAGCAGTCTTATCATGTCTTTGCGAAGGTGTTCCGAGGGATGATGTTGAAATAGTTCCTCGTTGAAATCTCTGAGTAGCCGTATAGTATCTCTTCCTCGGCTTCTTGATAATGCCACGTAAACTGCGAATGGACTCATGGAACCTGTGGGTGGCTTTCCTAGGTCGATGATCACGTATTCGATGGTCTGTCCTTGGGATTTGTAGTCTGTGAACGCATATCCGGGCGTTATAGCGTATTGTCGTCTTTTGATCTTGATGGTCCTTTTGCCGTCTTTCACTTTGAATGTGCATTGTGATGGTGTTATTGGGATTAATCCGGCTGGTAGTCCTGGAAAAACCAATCTTGTTTCTTTGTTCAGCTTGAACATCAGCATTGCAGGTGGATATTTCAACCTTATCGCACCATCCTCGTCTTCTTTCGGTTCCGGTTCCCGGTAGTCCAGAATGATGTCTTGGATTATCCCACGCGTGCCGTTGGCCACCTCTGCCTCTGTCGACATGTTGATCATGACCATCGTCTTCATACCCACTGCGATTTCTATAACTTCTTCGAGTTTTGTGTCTTTGGCGCCAGCGATCGCTAATCTTTCTTGTAAGTTTGGTTCCTCCTTGTCGGCCGTATCTTCTGCACTGATGATATATCTTCGTTGGCCTGTCTTTGCACAGTGTTTGACGATGGAGTGTTTGTTCCACTTGTCGCGCACAGTATGTCTTGGAGTGACCAGGATTGCTTCATCCCAAGGAGATTTGGAGAAATCGGGCATGTCGCATTCTTTGTTCGTGAGTACGAGCTTTTTCATTATTTCGATGTCCTGCTGATCGCACTCTCCTATCCTTGCTCGTTGCAGAATGTCGCTCCAGCCTTGGTCCCGTATTCGAAGTTGTTGGTCCAGTATCACGACCGTGTCAAACTGGAGAAATAGATTTCGTCCAAGTGTCGGCCGTTTGTCTTCTTTCCGGTCGACGTACAGAGCTCCATAGGGATTGCTGACAGGCGGAAATTGGTGGAAATCCCCTGTCAGTATAACGTGCATGCCGCTGAATGGTTCTCCAGGATTTCCTTCGCCTTCTGCTCCTCTAGATGCGGTGACTATTTCCGAGGTAGAGTATAGCTCCTCCTTGTCTCCCATCGAAATCTCATCTATCACCAGAACAATCTTTCCTTCGATGTTCCTTCTTCTTTTCTGCTTCGTTGGGTTTGTACCGTTGGCTATCCAGTCCTCGTCCTTTGGTATGCTGTTAGGTAGTCCTGCCCATGAATGGAGGGTCCGTCCTCCGATGTCGCTTGCTGCAATGCCGGTCGTCGCACATTTAGCGAGTAACGATAGCGAACCATAGAATTCAAATGTTTCGGTTATCGCTCCTATGAGTGTGGACTTTCCGGTCCCTCCTTGGCCCAGGACTAGCATCTTCAATTGCATCGATTTGTTTCCTTGAACGTGAAAGTGAGTAGCTTTGTTTCCTTTTTCTTATTGCGCTTACCTGCGATGTGGTCCTTTAGTTTTTCCTCTACTATATCGTGTGCCCTCCTCTGAGCTTCGTTAAGCTTCTGAAGTTGTGGCCTATGTGTTTCGGTTGCAGTTATTGTTGGACGCACATTTTCATGCGCGTTCTCGATGGTTTCAAGACTGTCGACAGTAGCTTGGCCTGCTATCACGTCTGGATCGATTGGCGTCGTCAGGTCTATCCTGCCGGTGAGCTCTATCTGTGTCTTCGTTGTTTTGATCAACTGTCTCTCCCATTGTTTTATCTGATCCATTCGTTCGATGTCTGCCTTTTCAGCAATGTCCTGGTTGGATCTCAGTTTAACGTTCTCTCCAAAAATTCCGGCGTCCTTTGCATTGTTGATGGCAATTTCACCGTAGAGTCTCTCGCGGGCGGCGATCTTCATGACACGTGCTCTCTCAATGTCTTCCTCTGTGATGGGCAAGGTATCTTCCGTTTCTCCTCTAGCGGCCCCAATTTGATCTTCATCTTCTAGTGTTTGTTCTCCTTCCGGCTCGAAATCAGCGAAATTCCCAATGTTGGCCTCCTCTTTCTGCTGTTCCCTTCTGTCTCTGGCACCATCTGCTCCTTCGTAGTAATATTGTATGTTGCGTATGACGGTAAGCGTTGATTCGCTGGCCTGGTTTATGAACCGGTTATAACTTTCTTCAAAGGTCGTTGCCCCCTTCAAGTCTCGAAGATCTCTCCATGGTTTGAGCAAGAGAAGCATACTGGCTTTATGCATATCGCCTTCGCTTGGTTCGTCCGACCTTGGTGGCCATCTTCCAGCAATTCGGGGCAATGTCTCATGCCCATTGGTTCGGAAGATTCGACAGCGATTGGGTTTCTTGGCTTCGGGACGATATTTCACCCTTGGATTAGGAGGTCTTCCTCTCGACGGTGCAGTGTTTTGTCTATCTTGATTGTCGATGTTTTCCTCATCGTCTTTATTCGTCTTCTCTCTTGTAGATCCTTCATATGTCTGGATGTTGAAGTCGAAGAAGCTCATGTTTTCCATTTCGTCTCCTCGAAATTGGTAGTCCCTTAATTGGTCCCTGAGTTCAATAATGCCATCGACGATAGCTATTGTTTGAGTTTGACCCTTGTAACATCAAGTTAGCACTTCTTTCTCTCGTTTGACCATCGTAAATGTCTTCTCACCTGGCTATGTTCTTCAGTGTCGTCATTTTCTCCGGTGTTTCTGTTGGCATCGTTATTTATGGTTCTGTTCATAATATTTTGTCAGTTTCGGTAAATGTTATGAATTCTTTATTCTTGCCTTCGACCATCTAGTTCCATAAAAGTTTTTTTTAGTGCTTTTGAAGCAGCGTCCCAGTATATCGAAACATAATGGTGAGATTCATACACGTCGGGCCATCCCATCAGATATGTCATGATTTCGGGTGCGCTGAATTCTCGATCTCGAGTGAGTGCATTTGCGCATTTCTGAATCATTTTCTTGTTTATCTGGTTAAGGTCCTTCTGCAGCCTTTCGGATTTCCGCACGAAGGCTAGCGTCCTAGCTAGTAACGCTGATACGTTCGATGACTTCTGTTGCTTCTTTGTCGCATAGTTCGCGATGTAGTATGTGACTAGGGCCGTGTCTCCGCCGCTCATCATTAACTTGACATCGTGATTGCATCGAATCAGCCTCATGATCGTGGAGTTCCAGTTGTTTAGGAAGCCGACTATCCTCTTCGGACCCCAGTTTCCTTCTTCGCTAACCCAGTCTCTTGGCGCGGTTGGAAAAGGAGCTCGCCTTTTGCATTTCAGGCTACCGTTGATAACACGAAGACAGGCAGCCGCGGTGCATTTGTGGTATTGCAGCGCCCTCACAAGGTCCCGTTCATGCTCCTCTCTCTGCTCTTCAGTATGTCGTCTCGGATCCATGGGTCGTGAGTATGACACTCCCGGAACTTTGGGTAATGCTAGCAGTTGTTCCGTTGTTAGGTCTCCTATGCTCCCCCTGATAACTGTTTTTATGTAGCGTGTTATCTTCTCCCGAAATTCGAGGCTCTTCAGCGCCTTTTGCATCAGTTCGGACGACGGTGCATCCTTCAGCCACACCAACATGTGCAAGTGTAATGTCCCTCGTCCTTGTGCTTCCACCGTGCCTATGTAACACTGAACCTTGCCCAGGACTCCCTCGCTCCGCTCGATAACCCCACTACGCTTCTTCACCACGCCGAACAGTATTTCGGTAATGCATTTGATCATGAAATGGAAGAATTTGGCTGAGGCATATGGATCGTTTGCTACGTTGACTGCTCTCTGTATGTGGTCAGGCCCAGCCGTGTTGCAGAAGGCATCAAGGTCTATGTCCGCGCCTGTCATGACTTGCGCTATTGGATCTTGGGTGTCCGTAGGATTTATAGTGGCCCATAAGCAAGGTGCGTTGAATACAAGATTAGAGGACCAGACTTTTGATCGAACGTGTTGCCTAGATTCATCTGTTCCCTTGACCTTAGTCCTCACGGCACTAAGTTGGTTGCGCAGCGCCTGTACTGCCGGATTGGAAAACCTCACATTCCGCATCTCCTCCTGACTGGCTTTAAGTAAGTCCTCCGGTTTCAGTGTAGATAGGAGGTTGCTTTGTCGTTGGAAGGCTGATCATTTTATCTGTAACACCGCAGATCGGCAGACTTCCCGTTTCTGACATACACCGAATACTTGGAACGGAAAATGTAGGTCTTTGCGAAACCGTTTGTCGGCATATTGTAGTGCCCATCTGGTGTGTACTTCGTATGGGACGTCCTCCGGTCTATCAGTCTCGAATCCTCCCTTTCCATAGGGAAACAGTGTCGGAAAGCTTCCTAAAAGATGATTTGCGTTGCTAGGTCCTCCGTCGTTCCTCTGTTGCGTGATTGGGTCGGTGCGTGCATATTCGTTCACAAATGTGCTTCCCCTTTTGATAGTAAAATCGTCTGGTAGATTTTTAAGAGCACCGTTAGACAGAGCATGAGCCATTAGCTCTCGGGAAGTGATGTCTCCTCCGTCAATGTCGACCACTCCTGTCGCTTGGACAGGTATTATTGCTGGTTCGGTTTCTAATTGCATTCAATGTTATAAATTCGATCTTACTTTTAGTCTAAACAGTGCTTACCTTGTTCATGATCTTCGTCTTCGATGTCGACCAGCCCTGATTCCTTCAGTCTATGTTGTTCCGCTATTGTTTTTGTCAGTATATGTTCACTTTTCTTTTTTCCGTACGTCATTGATATTTACCTTCAATCTCTTCCGCACCGTCCATTGGAACATATCCAGCATGCTCGAGCTCAACTGCTTCAATGTCCGTCGAATGTTTTGCTGTCATGATAATCTCTTCTGGTACCGCATTTTCCGGTAATTGTCCCAGTCTTTCTTGCGAAATTTCGATGTTCTGATACAGCGGATTGTTGTCTTTCAGCCATAGTAATGCTGCATGTACCCTTCGTCGCCTAACCCTGAACATTGACGGCATGCTTTTCTCTGGGATGCTTTTTGGCCCTACGAATGTTATTCCGATCGTTGCCGATAATATCGTGACAGGAGGAGGAAATATGCTTCCGTCTATCATTGACGCGACCAAGGATGGATCAAGACGGTATGTGGCAACGTTTCCTTTCAAGCCGTTGTGCATCTGACTGCGATCCCATCCATGTGATCCTTGGTGTTTCGGGAACAGCTTTACGATGTAAGCAGCAGGGTAATACATGGCTATGAGCATCCTCTCTGGAAGAGTCAGGTTATTCAGCTCGTTTGGTATGTCTCCGATCCACATATTGTTGGCTAAGCTGAGTCTTGGCCGTTTGTTCTTTTTGAGTGATGAAAGGCATTCGTCGCATAGCGTAATCGTATGTCCGTCGTCGGAAGTCTTTGTCGCTGGTCCGTACAGGAGGTAACCATCGGTCAAATCATGGGCTGGATGCTGACTGGCTGGTTCCAATTGTCCGATATTCGCCACATCTCGTAGCAAATGTTCCGTCATGCTGATAGATTCCATCTCCCTCGCACAGGATGCGCATGCTCTGCATTTCAATGCGGCGTTACTGGTGGCATCGATAAACCGACAGGAAATTCCATCGAGTGTCTCCTTTGTTGGTGCCCTCATAAAGTCGCTGTTGATGACACGTCGAACATCGACATCCTCCTCCTCCGCATGAACGCTGCTGTCCGTCTCTTCCACAGGGTGTGCATTTGGAGAGCCTACTGTGGTTGAAATTCGTTGCTGACTGACATGTCCTGGCCTTTCAGTTGAAGCAATGGGTTCTTGCTCATGAGAAATATGCTCCGCGGTGTCAGCCTCGGCCGGGTTATGATGGTGTTTGGTTCGCTTGCTAGCTCTTCCACTGCCATCCCTCGCCTTACGCGTCCGATGTTTGGTGAGTCCCTGTTTGACTACTGTTGCTGCGTCTTCATATATCCTCGTCTGAATTTCTGCAGGTTGTTGCTCAAATGCTGTATAGATTTTTGGACGGCTGTCGGTGTCCCTCTTTCTTAAACGTGCGTATCTCCGGCATATGATGCTCAGATTGACGACAGAAATCCTGTCAAGTGTTTCTTTCACGGCTTGCATGAGTTTCTATTAAATCATTGTAAGGTGGTTTACATATTTCATGCATCGAGACCACTCACGTTGAATTCGCAGATAAACCGTTGAAGGAAAAGAGGATTTAATAATCATATGACCTCCGGACACTAAGACGAATTCGATACAAGATCAAATTGAATTTCTTTGATCTCTCCCTTATATCTTCCTTCATATCTTCCTTCACGACGTACTACTACATTATGTCCGAGTCGCAGGCTGAAAGTCCTCCATGTCTGAACAGTAGCCCTCGGTTTTCTCATTCGGTTGATGACTGCAATGCTATATTAGATGACCTCCACAAGAAGAATAAAGACGTTGCAAATATGGTCCAGGTAAGGATACCACTCTTTTTGTATGAAATGTCTGACATCAGTTTAGAAAGGAACCAAGTTGTCGATGTGTCTCTACATTGGCTGCGCCAACTGTGACGCACATCTCGTCCATGTACCTCCCCTTCCCGGTTTTGATAAAGCAGAAAACCACAAACAACTTGACGTTTTTACTTGGCTGCCTGGTGTACCTTATCGATCTTCGACCTTTTCAGATTCATCGGTCTGTCGTCTCACTGTCCCTCGGCGAGAATGGGGTGCTCCGGCCCATGAAGAACTTCACTACATATTCATCTACTACCATCAGGTGCGCGTAATTTATAATACCGTATGAAGCTGCATACTTACCATAGTTCTTCTGTTAGGAATCAGAACGACTGCTTCCGGGGCCGGTCAACAACTTGGTCAATCGTATGATTGAGAGCACTTGCCCCGGCTTTGGTCTGCCGTGGTATGGAGACATGCTTATTGTCAAATCGAAGCCAAATCCTGTGCCTATGCTGTTGCCGATGAAAGACTCGGAGGTTTCGTTTGTTCAGGAGACCTTGATCAAGTTAGTCTTCTAGATCTTAGATTTATTATCATCTAATTTTTTTTTGGTAGACTCCTGACGACCGGAGGGTTTGCATAGATATATATGTGAAATATGTTGTAATATTTGATTTTATGTGATTTGAATCTTGATCGTCTGTCAGATCCAGCTTGCTTGTGTTTAGCACCTGAAGGTCTTGAGATCATACACGAAGTTTCGCTCGAACTTGAGAGTAACTGCCCGTTGTTCATCTCTTCTTCGTCAATGTCCATAGTTCCTTCCACTCCGACCAAAAAGAAGACACTGTGTCTGGCCGCAGGTACGCACTTTGTTCATGTGATATAATATTGGGCGGATTCAAATTTTCCTTTTCAGCTCCTACGAGAAGATCTCCACGAAAGCCATTGACGGTTCAACTCATGCTGGGTCCCGCTAACGACGTACATGGAAACGACTTATTGATGGACATTATGCTCCAAAATTGTTCCTGGGCTTCCCTTGTCGTCCTCGCCAATGTCAATATGCGTTTCCGCTGGATGGTGTATCGACTTGTCAGAGCTCGTATTCGACGCTTCCTATTCAAATTCATGAACAATACGGCTGGAGTACCATTTTTCGAACTCCTCAGGAAGACCCGCGCCGCGGTTGTTGGGGGCATCGTACGCTGTGTCATGAGCCCTCATGTCAACTTCTATGATGAAGTTTACCCAAATCAACTCGAAATCATCGTGCCGAATGACGATGGAAACAAGTTGATGTCACCTTTTATCTGTTGGCAATTTTTTGCTAGCGGTCAAGGGTATCTCTGGCAGAAGCAGAGCAGTGGATATGCGCTGAGCGATATGACCGAATCGTACCCTAAATGGATGTGTTTTTGCCATGTAAGAATTTGATTTAAAATCTTAACCGTTCCCTTAATTTAACGCCACTTATTACAGCCTATCAGCGGTCGCCAGATTATGATTATCTGTAGCAAGACTAAATCTCCGTTTCCTCCTGTTATCCAGGCTACAAACACGGCTTCTTGTTTCCTCCTTACCCCCCGTCGACTCTACTGTCTTTATCCGAAACTCTTGGCTGCAAGCGAGAACGTCCATATGATTCCTATAAGGTCATATGCCATCGATAGAGATCCATTGGAACCTTTCACTTTTGGATTGAGGACGTACGAATCCACCGCGTTCTGGTCCGGTAGACCATGTGGCGAGGCTTGTCCTGCATTGTGGAGGACTGCAGAGAATTTGAAGAGTGTAGGCATAGCGCGTTGGGGTGGGTGGTGGGGTAAGGAAGATCTGGGTGATACTGCTCCTAAGGAATCAACCAATCCCGACTCTGATGTTGAATCGGATTTTGATCCTGATCGTTTCGAGCATTTGGAGTGCATGTGGAAGATCGCGGGTCTCTGTCGCAACGTTGCATGCCCTAATCGTGGAAGGGGTGGTCGATTATAGATGTAATACTTTCTATAGTGCTGCTTATGAAATACATCCATATTCTCAGTCCTCTTTCCGGGCTTGAATCTCCTCTCTCTAACTTCTATCATCTTCAAATCCTTATCCCTTCCTGAAAATTGCTTCGGTCATCCCTCATGTCCAGTACCAGCACTGACTATATCAAGGGTAGTTATATCTCTATCATGCTAATAAATTCTCTATTGATTATAGTTTTAAGCCCTGAAGGCCAAACGACAAAACTGTATGCTGTGTGACACATATATGGCCCGGGACGACTTTCTTCGTGGTACTACCTGGTTTTCCAATACCGGCCGATCAGACTCCCTTTATGAAGCTAATGGGATGAAAAGACGTATATGTGAGGTCGTGGCAGTGATATCCACTGACGATCACTGTCTGTCAATCAGAGGAGACTTCGACCCAGACAAACACACCAACATTGCAGCTGCACGTCTTCGGTTTTGCATACAGTCTCCCAATATCCCAGGAATACCCGAGTTTGATGTCGATTTCCAGAAAAGCGTCAGCAAACTGCTCTTATTGTCTGAAATATTACCACCATCCAAACGTAATGTTGATCGAGTGATCGCTGTACGTGAAGATGGATCCCAGGTCATAAAGCTTGCGCACCGGCTTTTCGAGCTCAAGAAGGTATGTTTTGTATTTTAACAAGATCAGACAAAGATATACTCAACTGTTCGACAACTTTTTAGTCTGCATACACTGCAACCAGTGAGCTTATTACCACCTCATCTGCTAGACTCGGCGAACTAATGTTGATTTCGTAGCATGTACCTGGACACACGATCTCGAGCTATATTCAAATGACCAGAAATGTTTGCCTTTGGTCGAAAGGCTTGTGGCCACACACACAATGCGAAACATGTCTGTCTATAAGGAAGACCATCGTGTCGAAATGGACAACTTGGAGAGACTGACCGGGTCATTGGTAAGGATTGGCCTTTTTGTTTCGCAGAGTCTCTATGGTGGATTTGTCGCTGAGGTCGAATCTATTGTTGTCTTGTGATTTCCGGGCCGGTAAGCACCATCCCATGCATATTTGTCAATATTTGCTTATCGCTTCGGAAATCCTGCCAGAAGCACCAACGATGTAAATGTTATCGATTATTGCTACTTTGACAATAAAAAACATGTTTTGGAAGCACACCAGAGTCGCAAGGATTGTGCACGCCATTCACGAAATATCATTGGGTATCATAAAGAAAATTCAAAAATTCAATGTTTGTTCCACAATGAGAAGCCAAATAAACGGGCGACTGCAGTTAGAGCACTCCGTTTTGTTCCTGCGATAACCCATCTTTGAAATTACCAATCATCAGCAGTCGTCCCCTACAAATTCTATGCCTGAGTATCAGGTACTGACAGCTAGCATGCATGTTAGTTCATAGTACGGTAATTATGAAACGTGAAACTAACGAGTATTTTCAGATCGGCTGTAAATGGTGATACGCTCTGACACTTTACGACTGCAGGTTGACCACAAGATCTACACTGCGTGTACACGAAGGCGACTGGTTACATACTCTGATGCACAAGATTGCTCGCGAAGATCGTGCAGGTGTAGGACACATGGCAAATAGTGCTCCTGCCCTGCTGAATCCTGATGTGTCGTGCTTGCGGTAAGTCACTACTGCTCGCTACCAGTCATCACGCACTCATCATTTGTCTCGCTCAAAAAGTATGCCAATCGAGATGTATCGTTGCATTGTTGCATTGTGACGCTGGACTAAATTGTCCATTCATAACGATATATCAGTTTGGAAGGCCCACCTTGTCCGCGATTTCATATGCGATTATTCAAGCGCACGTTTCAGAAGATTGGGGAAATTTCGGTCCTCCTGTAAGTATCTCAAATCAAATTCTGCTGATATTTTCAATAATTTGTTTCCCTTTGCTTAGAAATGCATTATGACGGACATCATGCGATTCAGATATGCCACAACAGAGTCGCACTCCTGAACATTGGACCAGACCTGAGCAGATTGGACCCTGGAACAATGATCAGCGGAACACCTAAAACTGTTAGTGAGTAAACCTCATAACAAATAAATTCCAATTGAATTAACATCATACCAGAAAGTCGGGTCAGCCACGAAAAGGATTGAACATAAATCGATTGAAAAAAAAAACCCATTTGACGTTCAACTATGAAGAAAGGGTCATTATCCTGAAACGGACGAAGAAGATCAATGAATTGGGGGTAAAAAAGCCGTAGTAAGGTAATTATAAATTGGAGTCGAGAATCAGTGAGTTAACCGTCGGCTTACAGATACAGAAAAGTCAGTAAATATTGTGAGTATCTTTTCAGATTTGAGAAGACGTTACTGAACAACTGGAACATCCTACTTAGCATGGAGAGATCAATGTTTGCTAGAGGGTCAGCTTTAGGTCTCGTGCATGGGCTTGCAGGATTAGTGATGGATAGACGAGGTGGGCTCCCTCAGTTCCTCTGCTTTCATAATTGGGAAAGTCTGTTGATAAAATTGTAAGGTAACCAAGTCCCTGTCATCGTCATCGCGGAGCGACAAAGGCGCGGACATGTGCACATCCACTTGATTGTTTTTCAACGTCCAGAAACCCATTCGCTCGGATCACGATCTTATCTCGTGCGGAATGCGGCCCCAACTTACAACATACACTTGCTGTCGGTATTATCAAATGCGGATATTAGGCACGCGGACACTGCGAGTGCGGAGGAGGTCATACGCTACATTGTTTGGTACCTTAGCAGATGATAGTCTGAAATTTTTTTTTTCTTTTGATCGATTTCACTGTGCCCGAGATCTTTGTATTTCCGACGTATCGCCCAAGCTTGCCCAACACGACAGACGAAAACAAGCATACAAAGTATTTCCAATCTTTCTTTCGAAGACTTACCACCCTACCATCACTGCTTTCCTTCGAGTTTCCATACCTTTCACCTCTTGGTCGGCTTCTATATGTCTGGAGAAATGTGAGTGCCTTCCATCTTGCTTTACCTCTATATTTCTATACTAATGTCGTAAAAGCCCGAAGGTTTTCAGCAGTCCGTTCCGCAGGGCCCAGCTGTTGCTCCTCCCGCAATATGTTGCGTCTGCGGAATTCATGGATCTTGCGACCTGGGACAAGGCAAATGGAAACGGACTACTCACCGTACGCGGCAGTACTGGAAGGTCCCAACCAGTAAACTGCATCATCGTTGGCATCGTTACTTCCGACCGACCTCATTTTGCGCGCAATGGGACGTATAATCCCAGATTCGACAGCTCCGACAAAGCTGCGAAAGGAGCCAAGTATCAGTTCACGATCTCCAGACCGAATGAAGAAACCGATCCAGAGTTCGCCGAAGATTGGGACATAGCTTCGAAGAAGATCAAGAGTTTGCAGACCCAGGTTGCCAAGACAAACGAACACCGTTACTTCCTGTTGGTTGAAACCTTGAAGGACAATCCGCCGATGTATTCGATGAGAATGGGCTACCGCATATGGGAGCCCAAGGTAACTATTTTACTGCTTGACGTTGTGATATAGACTGAATTACTTTGCTCGATGACTATACAGACGGCAAAGAATTCCAGTGAGTATTTTAACATCTGTTACGTCATAAATCTCACCGAAATAAACATCCAGCACACGAGAGGAACCGTATGACGCAGGCATACAGGGTGGATACGGAATATAGCGACATGTTCGAGAAACTCAAGCTCAGTAATCACTGCTCCGTAATGCCGGTATTCGTCCCGGAGTCAGACGAGGCTATACAACCCGAACAATTTGAGGACCGGTTGATAGGCGCTCTCGTCGAGGTTACGTTCAATATGTGTCAATTTCATTATGGTAATGCTGAATTCGACACTTTCACTGGGAAGGTTCAAAGTGTCGTTGTATTAAAGAAGGATATTCCGGAGGATACCGGGTTTAACAACATTGTTGTTCGAAAACCTAGCCATATTCCTCAGACTCCGACTCGCGGTGAACATGTCAATGCTGCCAAAGCATTTGTGCCCTCGCTCCAACGCATACCTCAACCAATCTTTGTTCAGGGTTCTTCTAACATGGGTGAGTAACGAACTTCGACTTTGATATCAGTAGGTCAATAACAACTTTTTATGTAGGACATAAAGCTAATAAGACCGAGACGAGACCTAGTAGGTCTGGAGAGATGATGGATGGTTTATCATCTTCCGCGTCTACCATGTCCTCGGGCATCGGTGCGTATATTTAACGTCTTATCGTTATTATTACTAAAGCATTATCATCAGAAAACGTACTCGAAGGAGAAGACCAAGAGTTTGAACGTGAGGTCGATATGGACGACTCTATGCAACCTAGCCCTTCGAAGAAGCGTAAAACCAGAGATGATGCTTAGGATACATATTAAGTTTGCCCGTCTTGTCTCTAAACATGGTTGTCTCTACATGCAGTCTCTGTTAAATGATATCGATCTTCATCCTTACCGTGGGATTTAACGTGTGATGAACGTGACTGAGGTTGCCGATGCAGCAAGGCGCTGGAGACGAAGTCGACCTTTTATTTAATCAGACAACTTGAAATACTAAAGTAGTACCTGGACATGGAGGCAGCTTCACTTTCAGGAATCTTGCTCCCAAAAATCAGATCCTATCCATTTTACTTGCGGACCTTGTGCGGACCCCGCCTCAGACGCCGCACACGTGGTGTGTTAACATGAGTATCGGGAAGTCGAGGTCAACATTCTGGGTAACTGTCCATCCATGGCTTTAGTAGATACTAGGATGTGAATTATTTATTACCTGGCATTACATCAGGTTGAGTCAGTAATATATTAAAGAGATGACCGAGACAAAGTATGTAAAATCGCCAGGCCAATCTTTTCGCATGAAAACCCCCTCTCGTTAGCTGAACCTTGCGCGCGTTGAATCAAACACGCCAAAAAATCCGCTATCGTCCACACGGATCAACACATTTAGTCAGATCCGACGCATCTCGAGGACATTTCGTCCCATATCTTAAA
This sequence comes from Flammula alnicola, assembly GCA_015499995.1. Lineage (NCBI taxonomy): Eukaryota > Fungi > Basidiomycota > Agaricomycetes > Agaricales > Strophariaceae > Flammula > Flammula alnicola. The sequence continues at coordinate 286,669 of JADNRV010000056.1, forward strand.
TGATGTGCGCGGGCCCAACGCACCCATTATCAAGCAAAGATGGCCATGTGAGATCTGTGTGCTAAGATTGACATGCAGCGAGTACAGCCTCAGGTCGACATGAAGATTTGGCAGATCAGGAGCAAGGTACTCTCACCGCCAACATCAGCATATACGGGCCAACCTGTAGAAATACATAGATCGCCAGGCTGACCAGGGCCACCATGACCTTAGGTACAGAGAATATGTCTAGTCAAGCTGGTCGAGCTCGAGGTCAGAATGATCCCTCTCCATAACCTCGCCTTCATCCCGGAAAAATAAGCCCACTATATTTTCAACTTTGGATGCTGCTAGGTGTCACTTGCTTCTTAATCTTCCTGACGAGGGAGGCGAAGCTGGGGTCTGGGGCGGCCAGCTCTTCGAAATCGCAAGCAGAGAGTTCATCGACATCGGCACTATCGGAGCTTCGCTCGGTGAATTCTGAGGTACCCTCGCGAGCGTATTTGCCGGCTTCAAGGTTGGCAGACGAGCTGAGGGTGGGTTCTCGAGCTGCGAACTCGTCGGGTTCGAGAACGTCCAAGGAACGCTCGTACGCCTCCGGAATATCACAAGTGGGGTGTGACTTGAATAGCGAGATAGAATATGGATCATTTTATTACCTGAAATTGAGTTTGAGTCAGTAACTTGATAAAAAAAGCTACCCGAGACAAAGTAAAATCGCATCGGCAATCTGTTGGCACGAAAACCCCCCTCGTATGCTTGCTCGTGAACCTCTCGTTAGCTGAACCTTGCTCGCGTTGAACCCAATTGCACAACACAAAGTCCACTGTCGTCCGCACAAATCAACACGTTTAATCAGATCCGACGCATCTCGAGGACTTTTCTTCCTATATCTCAAATGGTGTGCATTGGCACGCACCCATTATCAAGCAAAGATGGCCATGGAGAACCTGTGTGCAAAGATTGACATGCGGGGACTACCGACCGATATGAAGTTGGCGCAAATCACACACACCACCCAACGTCAACATTTTCGACCAATCCCATAGAGTACATCGACTCCGGAATTGATCAATGAAGAAATGGGACGGGGTCAAGCTGAGATGCCCTTTCATGAGGAGTGGTATCGGAGAGTCTCGTTAAGTATCACGGAAACGTGAAAACAAAAGCTGTTTTTAAGGCAGCTCTGCACGCTATTAAGCGCAATAGCACCGATAGGGGTTTGACAGCGAAATGGGCAGCCAAGCGAGAATCCAGAATCCAGAATAACGCACCTACATTGTCCAAGGATAAAGAGGCAAAAAAAAGCATGGAGGGAGGAAGATTGGAGGAAGAATCGAAGAATGGCGCTTTGTACATGAGGTGGCGTTTGCCGAGAATGCCGCTGACTAAATCTATCTCGTGACAATGCCGAACTTGAAATCCGGCTTGTGCTCATCACTGTGTTTGGGGCGTTCTGCCATCTTCCAACCATCTTCTGCCGTCCATTTGTTTAAAAACACATATTACAACTGCTGCATAGCGATCGAATGTGCTGTACATTATCCATGTATCAGGCTATACCCAACTAGATCCTACCGAAGCTTGCGTGCAAGAGCCACCGAAACCATCACCTTCGATGCAGAGGATCATACATCTAGTCAAGCTGGTCGAGCTCAAGTTCAGAATAATCCCTCTCCATAACCTCGCACTCGTCCCGGAAAAACAAGCCTGCTACATTTTCGACTTTGTGGATCCTGCTAGGTGTCACTTGCTTCTTGATCTTCCTGAAGAAGGAGCCGAAGCTGGGATCGCGTGCGGCCAGCTCCTCCAAATCTTCGAAATCGCGAGCAGAAAGTCCATCAACATCGGCGCTATCGAAGCATCGCTCGGTAAATTCTGAGATATCCTCGCGAGCGGATTTTCCGGTTTCGAGGTTGGCAAACGAGCTAAAGGCGGGTTCTCGAGCTGCGAGCTCGTCGGATTCGACGGCATCCAAGGACCGCTCGTATGCCTCGGGAATATCGTCCCGAATCACCCAACTAGCAACGCTTGCGGCTTTTCTGATATTGGAGGGACTAACCACCTTCCTGATCTTCCTGAAGAAGGAGCCAAAGCCAGGATCACGGGCTGCGAGCTCTTCCGCGTGTCTGGTAGCAAAAGAATATGAATCTACTCGACGCAATCTGACATGAAACAGTAGAATGCTCACGCGGAAATTTCCCGTTGGTTTTTAATTGGGATGGAGAGGGAGGGAATTACGAGCAGGACCGCAACGACGAAAGAGGCAGAAGGATGAATCATGTTGGATTGCGTGGTTCAGTTAATGGAAGGCTTGTTGTGGAAGAAGTCTCGCGGTCAACGTAGAGTGGTTGGTATGATGGGTCGGGATAGAGTAGTTTGGTGAGACCAGCTGAAGAAACAAAACCCTCGTTCCCGTTTCTTTTATATCTAGCTGAACACAGCAAAGTTGAGAAAGCACATTTTGGACATGGTAATGATCGACGGCGAGTGCTGCTTTTGGAGTCATGCGGTTAGTAGTTTCAAGACAGAATGCTTTCCAATTGGCGTCGAGTAAAGGTCTGTCGCAAAATATCTATAGACGCACGTTATCTCTTTCTATAACACAGCCTGAGGGTCATGTGAACGGTAGACATCTCTCGGCATGTTTCTTGGCAAGATATCTGAATTCATTCAGTTCATCTCCTGCACCTGTTCGTGACAAAGTTGATAAGTTGGTAATGATCTGATAGATTCAAGTTGGCAATGGCGGACAGATACATACCTCTTTCATGTTTCCCCTAGCTGAAGAATTGCTTCAGGGCCAGACACTCTCCCTCGGAGTGATAGTCCTGGCTATTGGCGCTAGAATACGACAGCAACTTTCCCTGAATCGAAACAGTTGCTCTCGCTGCCGAACTTTCTGCTGCATACCTGTATCTGGCATGATATACAGAGTATCATGGAACGGGCGATATGTATAATTGAGCTGATGCTCCATTAAACGGCACGAATGATTTTGAAGACGTCGGCGCACTGCCTTCGCGTTTCGGACCATCTGCGTTGAGAAGGATGGGAAGACTCCACCTCCCCCAGAGTTCGCGCCGTAACCCGCACCTGGTCGTGTGTTAGGGCATACCGTTATTTCAGCCAAGTAAGGGCCCCGTGGGTATGCGGAGTGAATCGTGTGTTTAACATCGATAGAGCGCACACCATACCAAGGATACCAAGGACGCCTTGATTTATTACAATGAGTCCAGGGAATGCAGGTCTAAGAGTCTCAGAGAACTACTTATTCAATGTACGTCTTGGTGTTAGCCTGTGAAGAGTGGTATGTGTGGAAGTCCAGGAGCTGACATCGACGTCGAAGCATGAGGTTGCCAATGACTGACAGTGAAATTGTTCAACATATGGAGTCGTTTGTCAGCTTTGGATCCAAACAAAACAGCTTTCCATCAAGCGCACCACCTGATTCATGATTGGCAGTGATTGCGAAACGAGTAGGCACACGCCGCCTAGTATGTAATAGTACAGGGTCTGTAACGGCATCCGACGATGGTTAACGTTCATCGTCGATGACAACGAGGACAATAGAACCCATCGCAAGCGCCGAACCCCCACAGCTTGACCCCTCTCAAGGTCGTCGATCAACCGTGATCTCAAACAACGCCGATCTCCTCGTCGAGCTCATTGAGAGCGAGAAATCCAAGGTTACCCAGCTCTACTACGATGGCTTGAAGACCCTCGAGGTCGGGTTCAAAGAAGCCAAAGCCAAAGCGGAGGCTACGCTTACAGCAGTCAACAATAGAGTGAAAGCGCAACAGGAGACGATCCAGGAATTGGCTGCGGAGTCGCAGGACGCGCGGAGGATCGCCGAAGAGACCCAGAAGGAACTGGCTACACTCCGCGCGGAGAACGAGCGTCTCAAGGCCTCTCTCGCAGGTGCGGGCCTCGAATACGTGGATGGCGTTCTGCGATTCAACGACGACACTGCACGCGTCGTGGAGGATTTCGTGACAGGGGCGCGAGTGCAAGACGAGCAACTAACATCTCTGCTTGGTTCCAACCCCTCACCAACGTCCGAAGACGCGCTCTTGTTCAACCCAGTCGGACCTGCGGAGTTTTTTCGTGTGTTGGCAGCTGTGCTCGAGAAGGGCCGGAGGTTTGCTGAAGACATAAGGCAGCGGAATACTACTACTCCCGCGGCGAGCGCCAAGCCATTAAATATACAGGGTGGGTCTATTCCTTAGTACCCCCATTTTTTCATCAAAGAATTCAACCTTTTTAAAACCTCAGCTTCAGACTCGCCTCCTCAATCTCCTACCGAAGAAACGAGTAGCTCCACCCCAACAATCCCGACCCGTAAGTTACTCGTGTTTATTGCAATATTGTCTTTCTGAACTTATGTAGGCCCCATAGAGAACGGCAAACGCGCAGCGCCTTCCCCAACACCCTCTAGCCCCACCAAACAGCGAAGAACCAGTTAAGATTGATGCCTCGACGAAACGCTACCCTCCCTGTTGTCGTTGTTCTCATTGTACATCTTGTTGTGCTGCTTCTTGTAAATAAGTTATCACTCCCACTTGTTTTATAAAGCACGTCTTCGAACGTGTATATACCTTTGCATAAGTATTAGTACACTGCTAAAGATGTACAATAGAGTATCTTGATGCATTCATACAGTCGCAATACAATAAATTACAGACTACAACCTGGACAACATCGTCTTTGGTTCATCCCATAGGCTCCAAATAAGCCCTTTATCAGGCCCAAGCCCCTCCTTCGACAGCCGTCCGTACGCCGCCTCGACCCCAGCAGGCCCATAAACGCGTTCCAGCTCCACCCACCCAACACAGTCCTCCATCAGCTCTTGCCACGCTTGGTTCTGCCGACTGAAAATCTCCATAATCGGAATCTGGTGCCGCCGAACATCAAGCCATTCAGGCATGAAGAACTGTTCCACTCTCGGCCAGAAAGGCGACGCCAGTAGTGACCCACCACTGCCTGATTCAGTGGCAGTCGTCGTCGTCGTGTCAAAGGTGTTCGCGGTCCAGTTCATCGAAGCCACGTCCGTCGAAGACGGGGAGAGGGTCGTGAACCCCAGCGCGATACTCGCCGCGAGCTTCCCGGTGTACGGCGACGCAAAATGGGCGTTTAACCGCTTGTTAACGTCGTCATTCCCCGCGACGTCGACGTACAGCCATCTACTGTCCGCCTTGCCTTGGAAAGATGGTGCAGACGCGAAAGAACTATATTCGAGGACTTCGTCGTACAACTGCAGTTTCTTGGTGAATGCCAGGTTCTTTTTTGAGGTCAGTCCGATGACCTTGGTATTTCTGCTAATATCTCCACGACGAATGCGTTTGCCGATGAGATATGCCAGACAGAACGCGGTTTTGGAGGATGCGGAGGAGATGAGCACGGTGGAGACGCCTCGGCGGTATCCCGAGGAATGAAGCCAGTCTTCGCACCAGTACGATGTCCAAAAGAGGGGCCGGTAGAGCATTGTTAAGTCCTCTGATATTGGGGTTGGAGAATATTGTGGGTCGGTAGCACAGCGTAGAAGTTGGTTATATGGCCGTCGATCTGAAAGAAGCCAAGTTCACCATGAGTCTATAAAGCACAATGGTGAGCGCTCGCCTGCTGGAAGATGGGGTCTCGGGACATAGAACGAGAACTTGTTCACGTCAGCGGGGGACACAGGGAGCAGTAGGTAGCGTGTTGGCGCGAGGTATCCATACACCCGCTCCCCCTCCTGGAGTTTAGGATGCGTAGACTTGATGATGGTCCCAAACCCCCACACAGGGATCAACCCATGTGTCCGTGGTGAGATGTTGCGCACTGCAGACTCCGGTGCAGCGTGAAAGTCGAAGTATCTTTACGTTCAGAGACAAAAATTCATCATCAATATTACTGCCGCAAAAGACGTGGTTCGTACTACGCACCGAAAATGCGGGTGTTCGCCCAGCGCTTGGTACGTGATATTGTTCGCGGAGAACCCGAACCTATCTACCTTGATAATGACGTGGTTTGGAGGACATTGGATGGGTTTGGGGGAGACGACTACAACTGGTGTATGTGGGTCCTGGCCGGATGATGGACGTGGAGAACAAAGACTGATATTTGGATCAGAGAGATTTGTGAGATTCGGTGTTGACATCACACAGTCTAATACGGCGCTTTGGTCAATGTGGGTTGGTGTGGGGTGTTCTCAAAACGAAAGTGGGCTTATTTACAGTAACTTTGTTCGCGTTATCCCCTAAAGATCAGTGCAGGGCAGTGGAATCGCCATTCATAAGCGCCGGGATGGCCGTTTCCCGAACCGGCAACCGGAAAACGAAGTTGCGACCCAATAAAACAATTTCCTACATCCCACTACTTACTTTACATGCTCTAACGCTGCCCGGATAAGCCAAGTGCCGACGCCGCCTTCTGCGAGCCCTGCGCCAATGGCTAGTGTAGACATTTGGTGGAAACGGTATATGTCGGCGAACTTTTGCGCGGTATCTCGGCAGTAACTTCAATTCTGCAGTTTGCGTCGTCATCATCTCGTATTATTCAAACTAAAGTTGTATTTTCAGGAGCAAAGACATTTGAGCTACGTCATGTTGAAGGAGAAATTGTTCATGCTCATCCGCATGGTTACACTCCAGGTTGAGCTTCGCATTTCGGATGGCCATGTATCTGACACTTTTTTCTTCGTAATCCAACGCTATTTCCACATCACGAGCGAGGCTGGGGAATGTGCTCTCGAGTTCCTTCTGTAACTCGGCAAGCCGGATGGCGGTAGCGACCCCTTCTTCGTGTCGTCCGAGGTTGCAATAAACAATCCTAGCCGATCGCAGAGTCTTGGCAAGTTCAGGGATCATGCATGAATCACTTCAAGTCTTCTGAGAGAGGGCGTAATCGTTAGGATTTCCATAAAAAACTCGTTACTTATTCAATTTCCCATCGATTGACATTCAGTTAAAGTAAGCATTGCCAACAGCTCCCAGAACAAACCTCACGAATCAGACTTCTTGATAAACCTTAACAGATGCTTAACGACGGCCTCGGGTTTCTCCTGCTGCACCCAATGCCCTGCACCATCGACGAGCACGAAATCCTCGTCTTTCATATCTCGACACGCCTTCCTTCGCATCGCCTCCGCAGCCCCAGGCATCTGGAACACGCCCCAATCTTGCGCGCCGGCTATGAACATCGCAGGCACCTCGATCTGCTTGCCGACGAAGACGTGGAGATCTTTCGACCACCGCAAGGGGTCTGTGCCGCAGCGATAGAGATTAAGTCCGCCTTGGAATCCCGTCTCCGTGTACTGGGAGACGTATACAGCGAGGTCGTCGTCAGGTAGCCACGCATTACTTGCGATCTCGTCTGGGGAAGGTGCTTCTGGGGCGACACACTCCGGCATGGTCTGCGATAGCGGCATGATATAGTAATTAGGCATGACGGAGAGTGCAGCAGGAGAAAATGCATCCAACGGTCTTGCTGCTTTATTCGCCTTCCAATCTGCGCTCTTCATGTGGTAATATGTTCGCAGAAATGCATGCAAGCCTTCCGGTGGATTGCTGAAATCTTCAGCAGCGCTCGGGGTCGAACTGTACATCATGTAATGTTTTCGCGGAGGATCGAGCTTGGCGAGCTGGTCGTTGAATGCGTGCAATGGTGAGTCGGTACTTGGATTTCCAACGTTGCTGAGGGAAGGCGGCCCGGAAAACGGGGCACTCATAAGAACAACCGATTTGAAGAGGTCGGGGCGGATGAGAGCGCAGTGGGCCGCGACAGGTGAGCCGTAATCATGCCCGACCACAGCTGCTACGGAGGTATAGCCAAGGGTATAGACGAGTGCCACGACGTCCGCTACCATGTTGAGCATCCGGTACGGCGCCAGGTCCTCCTCGAATGCGATTTTGCGCACTGGCCGACCGCGTTCTTTGGTCTGTCCAAACCCTCTTTGATCAGGCGCAATAATTGCATACCCGTTGGCAGCGAGTGGGGCCATTATTCTGCGCCATGAATAGGCAAGCTCTGGGAAGCCGTGCAGGAGAACGAGGAGGGGTGGCTTTGACTCGGAAGATGGGTTCCACGAAGCCGGCAATGCTTCGAGAATGTGGATATCGAGATCATTGACGGGGATGATTCGGGAGGTTATATTGGAAGGAAGGCCAGGCCATGCATTGCTGGTTGTGGTGGTCGTGGACATGGAGGTTGCTGATAAAGACGATGAGGTGCCCGACTCGGCTTATATCTACCTGCCGAGAAGTTCGGGGGATTTTGAGATCACAAGACCACAGGAAAGAGTTGCCGTAGGAGCTCGAGAGTCGAAAGCTAACACAGACTGGAAACGAGTCGCATATTATCCAATACGCTTGGAGTTATCGTTAAAGACCATTAGAGAGAACAAATAGCATGCTCCGGATCCAAGAATACAACATATGCGTGTTTCGGGAAGTTATGGTTGTTGCTAGTCTCCCGTAGTCAGACCAACAAATTCTGTATCTTTTTTAGTGGGAGAGGACGACACTGCATCTGTAGGTTGTTGCCATATCTCGACGCGTCGGATAGGTCCGGGTCCTGGAGACATGGTATGCCAGAACAAAGTCACCCTAAAACCATTACGACTCTTTTACGTAAGTAAAAAGGGAGTTACGACTCTTTTACGTAAGTAAAAAGGGAGTTACGACTCTTTTACATAAGTAAAAAGGGAGTTACGACTCTTTTACATAAGTAAAAAGGGAGTTACGACTCTTTTACATAAGTAAAAAGGGAGTTACGACTCTTTTACATAAGTAAAAAGGAGTTACGACTCTTTTACATAAGTAAAAAGGGAGTTCTTTTAATCTACAGCAACCAGCAAAAAAACAGGTTTGCAGCGACCTTGTTGGTCCCCTATCTTTGATGGCATCAAATTTGTAAGCATTGCCATGCTGTTCATGCCCTTATCTTTGATGGCATCAGATTTGTAAGCAAATGCCATGCTGTTCATGATTTAAAAATAGCTTTACAGCTTTCAGCCTGCTGGATACTGCACGGAATGGTTTGGCCTCAATTAAATTACATATGCTTATTCTACTTGTATTTCTGAATAGAATGATACCACTTTTATATGCAAGAGGGAATGGGAACAGGTGGATCCATTATTGAGTCGGGATGACATAGCTATTTTTGTTCATGCCATGATGGCAAACCGGACTGGCAAGGTAGTAGCTACATCTATTTTTAGTTGTTTTATATATACGGTCTGAGTTCCTTCAATCACGGTACACTCGAGATGGCCTCTACAGCGCGGGTATTGCATCACTGATCCACAGCATATTTACTTGTGTGGCAGTTGAAGTTGTGCCCCACTTTTCATCAATTACATCTCCAGGCATTACATCAGCCTCAGAAATACATAGAGTCTGTGTTTATTGCATTAACTGTGATGTATTAAAAAACTATTTACTGAACAAATTACTAAAACAACAGTGACCAGACACATCAGAGCACGTCGCGTCTCAGTCCAATGTGAGTTCATTTATTCTCTGACACGTTTGCGACATGCATGTCGCAAACTCATAACATCTCTGACCGGAGGCCCGTCACTCGCATTTTCTGACCAATCAGGTCATTCTCGGAAACTGCTGGATAAGATCAACAATGTTGAATGTCATTGATCTTGATCTTTAACCAACACCACCACCCTCTCTCACCTCTCCCTCCCTTTCATCTCCCCCAAGAATGCTCAAAAAGGTATGTAAGTTATATTTTCGTTCTTATATTTGTATTTCTAATGTTTTTTTTTGACTCTTACAGGTACTCTACCTTGCATATGAACAAAGCCAACCCGTTGCCTGCCCCTCCTCTCATTGAGAGATGTGGGCTGACATTTAGAAGGCTTAGGATGGGTGGAGATAGTGCCGAGAGAACAAGGGGAGACCCTCAAAGAGGGAGACCCGTGAGGTGTTTCACAGAATGGGTTTTATGCGTAAAGTGCTACTTACCACCCAAACCATAGGCTACACATGGAGATGATGACATTAAACATATCGTTGTCTCCTCCTCGAATATGGTCTGGTTTACCAGACCACGTTCGAGTTCATTTGGACACCCGCAACCACCCACCACCGTTAATGGCCACCACCCTTGCTGCCATCGACACCGCTCTGATAGGACCTAATGACGAGCCAGCGACTGCAACGTCGAGCAAGACAATGACGCTATGATGCTGCAGGTGCATCAACGATGATGGCCCAGTGATGCAGCAACAGCAGGTGCAATGATGACAATGTGACAACACGACGCCGGCGCAATGGCAGGTGCATCGCTGCCACAAAGCCACAGGTACAACGACGACTATACTGCATGAACGAACGAGCCGACCCTGTTACGACTAGCAAGAAACAACGTGATTGCGACGTCGAAGTTAAACAACCAGTGATTCCAAAGTCGTGCCAAGAGGTGCCTGGATCAGATCGTTCGCACTTAGAGGCTCAGACGAGCTTAAGTGATCGTGTCTAGAGGCTCGACGAGCTTAGACGTTCGTGGCGAGGAGAGAGACAAGACAAAATAGTCAAGATTCTCAAGAACTAGCTAAAGTACATCGTTGCGTGTCTACGATATTTATACTAGCTCTGAGCGTGCACAGACCATGATAAAGTGACTCCTTTAGAGTCGTTAGAATGGAGTCAGGAATGTGGAGGAGTCAGAATGGAGAGAGGAGAGTCCTCTCGACGATAATAGTGTCGTCGAGGATGCATAAGTATGGAAACTATAAATAGTCCGGAACCGGGAAGGTACTCCTACTAAAATAGAAAGTGTCCAGTATAGCTGGCGTACATCTAAGCGCGGGTGAAGATAAGATAAGATAAGAGAAATGAAAAGAAATGAAACGGTCGTAACATTACCCCCTTCTTATGTCGAGACTCCGTATCGACCTAGACTTCGATTGGCCGTCCGGCAGCATCAAAATAGATTTCAATGCTATCGTTGTCGCTGCTAGATCCCCATCGGGGACAATTGGCCGTGACATGGCCTGGTGCATGGACGTGGCAACTGCGGCATACGTATCGTCAGCAGTCCCTCCTGACATGGTGGGTGGAACCACAAGAATAGCAGCGTCGGTGTGAATGCGTGCGACGTTGTGTGCCGACGATAGGGGACTGGGGAGCAGTGTGGTACGCCGAAGACCTAGTACGTCCGCTCCTGTCTGTGGAAGAGGAGCCGGAAGGGTCCGACCTCTCGACGATTATAGTTGGAACGAATTGTACGTGGGGTGTTCTTCGAAGGGTCCTGGGTCCATTGGGTACGTTTCCTCGCGCCGGGACAAAGGTCCTTCTGAGGGCAAACATAGCACCGAGTTGTCTGTGTATGCCATGCCAGACCGCGTTGTCGAAGGTGGTGTGGGCGTATGCATGGAGCCGTGTTATTTCTTCCTGAAGGGCGACGATGCTCGTTTGAGTTTGGTGGAGGATTTCGGTGTCATAGGCTAACAAGGTATGAGTGCGGGTCAGACGCTGGACCTGAGCGTAGTCTTGCGCGGTGGTCACCCGACTGGTGTATTCTTCATAGGTGAACGTGACGTCGGTCCGATCAGTCCAGTTGGTCGCTTCTGGTGCGCCGGTGGTTCCCCAACCAGAGTAGTCGGGAGGAGTATCCCAACCGGAGTTATCGGGGTTCGGCTCGAGGGTCGGCATGGCGTTGTTTTCTGCTTCGGCTTCTACGGCATTGGGACCAGGCCCTTCGGGGCGATCAGCCGCATCGGTGTTGCTTCGTACCCTACTGAAGACCGTGTCTATTGCTGCACGGCGAGACTCGGGGGTGCTGGTGGTGCCAGAGGTGACAGAGTTGCCGTTAACCCGGTCTTGGGCGGAGTTGGAAGGGGCTTCTTCAAGGGAGAGGTCCTCAGTGCGGTCGATGAGCTGATCGATAATGTTAGAGGTGATAGACATGTTGTGAATAGTTGGAATGAGATGGGGAGTTATGGTACAAAAGATACAATTTATATACTAAAGCCTCCTGGTCTGTGCGAGAGGAGGGCGGTGTCGTTTTGACTGGTTCTGAGTCGATCTACTGGGTGTGTTTCCGGAATGACTTGACTAAGTCTTCGATCGATTTGTTGATTTTTCGGAGCAGTTGGAGTGTCGGTTCCGACTGACTCTTCTTGATAGGTCGGCGACCAAAAATGAGTGGGGTCGGGTCCGGCGAGGCTGTGGAGAACCTCGAAGAAGGTTCAGGTGAGTCAGTGATGACTCGGAGTGTCAAGAGTTGGGGCAGTGTGCGTGAAACTTGTAGTTTAGTGGGGATTCCTTGGTCGTTCAGGATTTCCTCTAGCTCTTGTCGTCTGTGTTCCATCCCCCTCGCGATCTCTCGTAAATTGTCCTCTTCCCTCTTCGCATCTCTCAATATGTCATTTGTTTCTCGTCGAATGGGGGTCCATCCTTCTTTGAATAAGGGTGGGCATCGCGTTGAATACAGTCTAGGTGGTGGCGATGACTGGGCTCAATGAACAGAAGGGATTCGAAAATAGAATGTCGGGATCCACATGTCGTATGAAATGGTGGCTGTGTTTGGTTGTGCGGTAGGCTGTGAGCGTCTAAGTTTGACGTTTCTGGTAGGGCGGGAGGTGGACTCGTTGTTTGTAAGCCGTGAGGATTTCCTGTGCATTTGTAAGCCCGCTTTCATTTTCCCAATTGGCTTCTTCGACTGAATAGCCTTTCCATTTGATGAGGAATCGGTATCGGCCGTTTCGGAGTTTCTCGTGGTTCAGGATTGAGTCGACTTCGTATTCTTCTTCTCCGTCGATGAGATCCGGAGGAGGTTGTGTGAAATTCTTCCCATGAATCTCATTTTCCACATAAGGCATTAAGAGGACAGCATGAAAGACGTCGTGAATTCTCCAGTGTTTCGGGAGCTGGAGTCGATAGGTTAGGGGTCCCAGAACGTCTTTGATCAAAAATGGTCCTTCCCGTTTAGGTGCCATCTTTTTGTTGTAACGCGTCTTGAGATTTCGTGAATCCAACCAGACTCTTTGTCCTTTCTTGAAGGGGGCGAATCTCGATTGGCGACGTTCGGCTATCCTTGCTCGGGCTAGTTCATGTGCCGCAAGTGCTTCTTCTCGATCTTTGATTAACTGCTTCATTCGGTCTTCAACGGCAGGAAATTTCGTGTTTTCGAATGAAGTGGGAACGGAGATTGGTGAATACCCCATTTGTAGTTCAAACGGGGTTCTCTGCCTGTCCGCATGTCGCCGATCATTGTGCGTGAATTCCAAAGTGCTGATGGAGTCGAGCCAGGTGTCTGGATTTGATGAGCAGTATATGGAGATATATGCTTCGATTTCTTGGTTAAGACGTTCCGTAGCACCATCCGACTGCGGGTGATAGGCGGTGGTCAATTTGGATTTGATGCCAAGGAGCTTCAGAAGCTCTCGGAAGGCTTTTGCCGCAAATTGAGGGCCACGGTCAGACCTGAGGCTGTCAGGTAGTCCGAATCTTTTGTATAGATTGTCCAAAAGTAGGCGTCCGGTCTCTTCTTGCGTGACCGAAGTGGAGCAAGGAATGGTAATCACCCCCCCTGTAAGACCATGGTCGACCACGACCAGTACCGCATCTTTTCCGTTGATCTCGGGTAGTCCAGTGATGAAATCCATCGTTGGATCGGCAAAGGGTCGTTTCGAGTGAGCGGTTTCCTGTGCTATTAATGCCGGGTGTGACGGATTTCTGTTGATCTTGAATTGTTGGCAGATTCCGCATCCTTTTACGTAGGATTTCACGAAGGTTCGCATACCGGGCCACCAGTAATGTTCCTGAATAGCATTATATGTTTCCAGTTCACCCGGGTGTCCGGCTGTCAGCGGTTTGTGATATTTCTCCACGATTTCGCGTCGCAGTGATTGACTATTAGGGATATAGTTTTTCCCTTTATAGAACAACAATCGTTTTCCATCGTGTTCAGCGGTGGTCCAGTCCTCTAGTCCTTTTCGTAGGTGCCGTGGTCCATCGTCCAGTAGTATTCTGAGCGCTTCTGCTGCTTCGGTGTCGAGGTTTGGAGAATTGGCAATCTTTTCTTGCAATTCGAGGTCTATGAGGTTTACGAAGAGTCCTTCAGGCAAGAGCGTCATGTCGTCGTTATCTGTATCATCATCTGGGATATGGTCTGGCCGTCGGGATAGTGCGTCGGATTGGATCATTTTGCTTCCTGCTTGGTGAACCAGTTTGACGTCATATTCTGACAGGAACAGAGACCAGCGCGCTTGTCGTCTGTTCAGTTTCTGGGCAGAACGGAAGTAGGTCAGATTCTTGTGGTCCGATAGGATAGTCGTCGTGAATGGTGATCCTTGGATGTAGTGTCTCCACTCTTGCATGGCTCGGATGATTGCCAGGAGCTCTCTGTCGTAGATTTCATAGTTCCGTTCGGCCGGTGAAAAGGTCTTCGAGATGAATGCACAAGGGTGTCTGGAGCCGTTCGTGTCCAACTGTGACAGCACGGCACCAGATGCGTATTTCGAAGCGTCGCATTCTATTGGAATGGTTTGGTCGTATCTGGCATTAGGAGTACGGGTTCTTCAGTGAAGCGCCTCTTCAGGGTGTCAAAGGCTTTTTGCGCGGCGTCTGTCCATTCAAAGGGTGGTCTTTCTTTAATAACTCGTTCATGGAACGGGCTATTTCTGAATAGGCTCTGATGAATTTCCGATAGAAGTTTCCGAATCCAAGGAATGATCGAACTTGTTTGAGCGTTTTCGGTACTGGCCAGTCCGCGATGCCTTTGAGTTTGGCAGAGTCCATCCTAATTCGTCCTTCCTCAATGATCATGCCTAGGTACTCCATGGTTGGCAGTTCGAAGAAGCACTTTTCGGGTTTCAAAAAGAGGTCGTTCTTTCTGAGTCGTTGTAAGACTCGTCTGGTGTACTCTTTGAGCCGTTCTTTGCTTTTAGAAAAAAGCAGGATGTCGTCCATGTAGATAATTATCCAATGTTCGACTTGGGTGTCGGCGGTCATATCTTTGAACATGTCGTCCATCATGGATTGGAAGGTCGCCGGTGAGTTGCACATCCCAAAGAACATAACAGTGGGTTCGAATAGTCCTTTGTTTGTCTTGAACGCCGCTTTCCATTGGTCTCCGTCTCGGATCCGAATGTTATTGTAGCCCCAACGCACATCTAGTTTCGTGAAGTACTTGGCCCCTTTGAGCTTGTCCATAAGTTCGGGAATGAGGGGTAGTGGATAGGCATTTTTGATCGTCCATTCGTTTAGAAACCGATAATCTTGACAGGGTCTCAGGATCCGTCCTTCTTCGAGGTGAAAAAGAAGGGTGACGCCATAGGTGAGGTCGAGGGTCGGATATAGCCTTTGTCGAGGTTTTCCTTCAGAAATTCGTTCAGCTTTACTTCTTCGACAGGTGACAAGGCGTAGGTTTTGAACGATTTTGGTTCAAAGCCTTCCTTCATCTCGATCTTGTGGTCCCAAGGTCGAGATTCAGGGAAGCGAGCTGCCGCTTGTTTGTCGAAGATGTCCAAGTATTCGTGGTATTCTGCCGGTATCATTTCTTCCAGTGTTTTCTCTTCTTTTGGTTTTTCTTGGCGAAGGCGAAGGTTTGCGCTTGGGTTGTTTGGCATTGATCCAAGTTCCTTTGTTTCTTTGGTAAGTTCGCCGCTGATGAAAGAAATTACCAGGTCATCCGTGGTGTCCGTCTCTGTGCAGAGTTCGTCTGAGGTTACCTCGACAGTCCTCTTCAATACGGGAGTAACTCCGCGTACGTGGGGCTCCTGTCAGGTTCTGGATCGGTCCTCAGTTCGTCAAGATGTAGGTCCATTTCGTCCGACGAAGTGGTGAAACCCCTTCGTGGTTCCTTTGCTGGTTCGGTCCTAAGAAGTCGAATGAATACATCCCTGAATTTGCGAAGGGAGTTCTTAATCTTTTCTCTCCAGGTCAGAGTTCCAGTTCCCAGTCAATGTTCGGGTTTTGTCTTCGAAGCCAAGGGAAGCCCAGAATAATCTTCTGCTTCCCAGGCCGGTGACTAAAAGTCGGGTCGGGTCCGTTCTTCCGTTGATGGTGAGGTCGATGATGACATAGTATGATATCATTCCTTCCTTATTAGGTGTTCCGTCCACGTTCTTGGCTTTGATCGGTCTCCAAAGCCGTCGTAGTTTCAGTCCAAGAGAGTTCGCAAACTGCTGGTGGATGAATTGTCCGCCAGCGCCCGAGTCCAAGAGGGCGGTGGTTTCCAACGATTGTTCTACCGTTCTGACTTTCGCACGAGAGAGAGCATGGTAATTGCATGGTTTGATTCTCGATCTCGGCTACTAATACAGAGTGAATAGAAAGATAGGGAGAGACTGACGTTGGGCGGGTCTCCCTATTAAAAACCCTCGCGTCCTTCAGCCAAGTCATCTAGGCAGGCATCTTTCTCTTCGGTATCCAATTCCTCGATGAGCGAACGGATGTGGGCACTGGTCTGCCTACCAGTGAGTTTCTTCTTCGGTGGGTCATATCGTTTTTGTTGGTTCGTCGGGTTCTGTCTCCCTTCTTTTTCGGGCAGTCGCGCGCCATGTGGCCGGGTTCCCTGCAGTAGAAGCAGGATCCTGTTCTGAGGAGTTCCTTTCATTCGTCGGTCGTCATCGCGTCGACGTCCATCGCATCAGGATCACGCGGTCGGTACGAGAATGGGCGTCTCGTGGGTTTCGGTTCGTATCTCGGCTTCTGATACCCAGAGTTCTGTCTGGCATATCTCTTCTCGATTGTGTCGGCGATCTTCATGTTCGTTTCACGGTCTTTCGCTTTGTCGTACCATCCTTGGAGAGTAGTTGGTCGGGTCTCGAGACGCATGACTTCTTTCAACAACTCTGTCCTAAGGGATTTTCGGAACAGGTCGATTAAAATCGACGGGTCAGAGATCCCAGTCTTCTTGACCAGGATCTTGAAGTTCGTGATGTGCTCTTCTAAGGGTGCCTTCCCTTGTCGGATCGCATATAACTGTTCGAGGGACTTACCCTTCAGGTCGGTGATCTCGTAGTCTTTGTCAAGTTGGTCAATAAAGCATCCCAGGTTCCAAGGTCTAGCACCGCATTGGTTGCTGGAGTCGTTCAACCGCGGGAGCGCGGCAGTATAGTGGGAGTCATAGAACTCTTCGGCCCAATTAGATGAGGCTTCTCCCTCATGAAGGAGAGAACGAAGACGATCTTCTTCTCGTCTGTGTCGTAGATGGCGGAATTGATCTTTAGGTAAAGCATCACCGTCTTCTTCCAAGAGGCATATTTTTCAATATCGCCATCAAAGTCCTGGGGTCGGTTCAAGTTTATTTCTTTCGGGGGTAGGATTAGCCATGGGTGGAGCGGTCTGTTGACCTGGGGGGTTCGGGGGAAATGGAGGTGGAGGTGGAGGTGGACCTTGCGGTTGTCTCGAAGGCTGTCGCCCTGGTGGTGGGGAGAGTTCTTCTGAAGAACTAGGAGGGTCAGGAGGAGGTTCTGAAGGCGCGTGGTGGTCGTGGAGACCTTCGTCTTCGAGATCCGAGAAGGAGGGAAGTTGGACGGGGAGTTCTGGATCTGGAAGAGGTGAAAAAGCTAGCGGATAGTGGATCTGCCGCTTCTTCTAGGGTTTCGGTGGGCTCACGGGATGGGACGCTGGGGGTAGATGGTTCAGGTTCGGGAGTGGCTGCGACAAGGATTTGTTCTCGGGTAGTCGATCTGGTTACTCGTGACCTAGCCTGCGAAGCTACTGTCGGTCGAGTTACTGAGGGTTTCGGAGGCGTTGTGCAGTCTCGGACTCCGAGGAGTCCTACTGCGACGAGTGTCGAGGTTCGAAGGGTAGTCGTCCACTAGATAGTGGTGGAAAGGAGTAGTAGCTAGTTTCTTTTGTTACGACTAGCAAGAAACAACGTGATTGCGACGTCGAAGTCAAGCAACCAGTGATTCCAAAGTCGTGTCAAGAAGTGCTGGAATCGGACCGTTCGCACTTAGAGGCTCAGACGAGCTTAAGTGATCGTGTCTAGAGGCTCGACGAGCTTAGACGTTCGTGGCGAGGAGAGAGGCAAGACAAGAAGTCTAGATTCTCAAGAACTAGCTAAAGTACATCGTTGCGTGTCTACGATATTTATACTAGCTTTGAGTGTGCACAGACCATGATAAAGTGACTCCTTTAGAGTCGTCAGAATGGAGTCAGGAATATGAAGGAGTCAGATGGAGAGAAGAGAGTCCTCTCGACGATAATAGTGTCGTCGAGGATGCATAACTATGGAAACTATAAATAGTCCGGAACCGGGAAGGTACTCATACTAAAATAGAAAGTGTCCAGTATAGCTGGCGTACATCTAAGCGCGGGTGAAGATAAGATAAGATAAAAGAAATGAAATGGTCGTAACAATGTCCGCTCCAGCACCTACGGCCGCTACCGGCAAACTTTCGTCGTTACCCAAGTCCCCTTGAACGATACACCCAAGACTCCTATTGTCACTATTCCTAAGACTTCTGTACCTTCTTCTATCCCTAATGATCTTCCTACCCTGCCTCTTGTTGAGCCTAAGCCGAAATCTCCGATCTCATGGAAATCGATGCCATCATCCCATACAAGAAACCGCTCACCCTTACCGAAGCACACCCCCATCTCACACGGCGCTCGCGTATTACTTCGAACTCTTCGACCCTTACCTCAAACGCTCCCACGGATTCCACGTTGGACAGGTCGCTATGTTTATTGTTACCGACACTCGCCTTCGCGCGGACGACTTACTCAAGGAATGATCCCGCTGCGTATGTAACTTGGGCGTCTATCTTTAACGCTTCCAGTGATGACATCAAATTCACCCTCTTCGATTTTTCTACTAAACTCCCTATTGTCTCCGGAAACGAACCAACCCTGGCAGCCTTCGAAATCGATCCCGAACTTGTGTACCCTACTGAAGTACAGGACTCCACTCGCGATGACCCACGCAAAGACTTACGCCGTCGCAAGGATCCCCGACCTTCATCTAGCTCCCGCGCTGTCGTCCGATCCAATCATTCTATTTCGGCTCGCACACGTTCTGATCCTATCACCTCGGCTCATCGCGGCAAGTCCGGCACACGCAACTAATCTCTCATGGAATCTGTGGCCTTCTTACAGACGGCCAGGAGGGCGTATGTAACAATACCATCACGCATCACGTACCACGCACCACCACGCATCACGTATCACGTACCTTATGATTATCTGCCTGTTCCCCGCGATCCTTGTATCTTATCTTATCTTCGTAAGCCCCTATTTGTTTCATTAACTACTTGTATATAGCTTCGTTCAACTGCCCAAGGCTCCGTATTTACTTACTATTCTCTGACTCGCTATTATGACTATATCTCTTATTATTTGACTCCTCTTTTGACTCCTTTATCGTCACCCTATGATTTGTTTTGACTCCCTAATCCTTGTAAAATGACTTACTCCATACCTACCTATAACGCGTCCGTCTTCTCGTCTCCGGACTCCATTTTATTACCTGACTCGTGTACTCTTAGCTTAGTATAAATAGTCGACCATTTGTACAGGACAAGACAGTCAATCACACAGTTTTAACCTGTTCATTTGATTCTCGCGCTATCTACATCCGAACTTTCAGTGACTCCCACGCCTCTGAAAGCTCCAATTGTCACAGGTACAGTGCGCGTGAAATCGGATCGCCTCCCGACTCAGAACTGCCAGCCGTCGCCAGCGTTGCGTCACATCTGCTGCCACCTGTGAGGATTTCAGTCAAATTCCAGCTCAACCTGAATTATTGCTTTCCAGCCCATCAAATGATATTAGAAACCCTTTCCTTTACTCCGATATGTTGGTGGGCACAAGTGAAAGATTGTCGGGTTGGAGAATATTCGACTGCGAATTGGCGTCCCAATAATATTCAGTCCTCCATGTCGACGCCCACGAATAGAATTATGTGCCGGACGAGTCGGGCGCGCATTACTTCATGTTCATGCGTAGATACTCAGTCCTTCGTCGCAAAGTCAATGATGATCTTCTGCTTCTTGCAAGCTGGAAAGGAGTCGACTGGAAGGGATGAACTAGGATGAGCGCCGCAGAAAGGGGATATACGCGCGTGAAACGAAGTATCACGGGCACTACGTAATTCCATATGATATGCCCATATATGATACAGTATGACGCATCGACCTGGGCACCATCGAACCCCCAGAGGCCGCATCGTAAGGAGTCACTATTGAATTGATTGCCTGGATTCGAAGATGTAGTCCAGCCTGTACCGTCAGAGAGCGAGGATCAGAGGATCTACGTCCTAACGCGTTAAGTAGAAACAAGACAGTGCAAGCCCAGGAAGCAGCAGCTGACTGAGGTTGTCATTTGTGGACCTTTCAAGTTCGAGACCTCTCGGGAGTCGAGACCTACTACTTACTAGTACGCAGTTGGCCAACATTTAAGACTAGCGAAGACAAGGGCCTGCCCAATGAGCCCGTCCTTTAAATTGTTAGGCCCGGTTGAGACCCGGACGAGAAAAGAGACCATTTTGTCCTGGCATTGGCGGATATCCTCCCGCTACAAAATTGAACTTCGAATTCAATAATGAAGGCAAATAAAAAAAGGCTTCATGTCATGGAGGAGACACAAATGGCTTGCCATCGTGTCGAGACTTACCGATATCGTGTATGGACCCCCTGACAACTCGATCGTGAATGATCCGAAGCAGTGTAAAGGAAAGAGAAGCCAGCCATGACTGGTCTGACCATCGATCATTAATCAATGATCTTCAGTCTTTCTAAATGCTCTCACATTTGAAAACTTGATTTTTCTTTACTTCCTCACGACAAGACGATGCTGTACTCGCACCATGCACACCATACAACGGATGCGAAGTCAAGAAAGAGTAATGCCCTCAACATACGCCTCACCGAGTCTGCCGTCTTTCTCCCCACCGATAGCGCACCCCCACGCAGGGATGCAACGCTACCTGACGTCCGCAATGCCACACTCCGTGGCTTGCTTATCCTCGACCTCGTCAAACCTACAAAGATAACCAGCATCGAGGTTGAGCTGACTGCGATGACTTCCACGGCTTGGCCTGAAGGTGGGTCTTTTGACTCTTGTTCATTGGAACCAGACATCGCGTCATACTCCATGATTTTGTTTTCTTGCTTTCTTAAATCCGAATTTGACTTTGCTTTTGAATTCGATGCATCCATTTCTTATCTTTTCAGGCTCGCTGATAACACCATCCAGGCATAGGCGCACGCCGGATTGACATAACTGAGGACCATCGCGTCTTCCACGCATCCACCGTCTACTTTAACGGTAGCAAGACCCCCTCACGGCGCACGGCATCTATTGGTCCTGGAGTGTCCTACTCGCGATTCAATGGCTACACAGACGCAGCCGGTGACTTGGGAGATGACTTCGATGGGCCGGACTGGGATGAGATGAGGAGTCATCTACCCCGAGCAGACCACCATGTCCTAGACGCCGCTCTCTCAAGATCGAGGTCGAGAGGGATTAACAGAAGCACCAGCAATGCGAATCCCCACGTTCCAGCACAGGAAACCTTGCCCTCGGAGGCACAAGCGGGGCCGAGCAATTTTGCCCAATCCCAGCTTGTGTATCCCAACGAGCCATCAACCCCCATATCTATCCACCGCGAGGACACCAGCTCATCCAGCTCCACCGCCCATTCGCATAACTCCTTCCCATACCTGGATTCACAGACACTAGCGCTCCGTCGAGCCAGCCTCGACATCAGTCAGCTACAGCGCATACCCTTATACGAGACAAATGATGAGGGACTTGAGAACCTTACCCGAACTGAACTCGAGCAGCTCGCCCCGATACCACCATATTCACCCTTTCCCGTTTCACCGATCTCACCTCAAAGCCTTACTGTGCCTACGACCCCTGCAAGACCTGCACAGAGCTTGGAGGAGTTTAGGAATTCATTACATTTGGTTATAAGAAATTCGCAGGACCAAAGTGAGTTTTATTTTCACTATTTCTTTCACTTCACTCCATTTTTGTTGGGGGGAACGTTTTGGTGGCAAATTTGTCCCTTTCAAGTCCACAGCGTTTGCTCGCGTGTTGCGATAAGGCTCATTATAACCTTGTTGCTCAAATTCCTTTTCCGCTTGTCTCCTGGGATTTATCTTCATTTTCGTCCCTCATTCGCCAATACTTCAATCATTCACTGATCATCTGTTCTCCGTCACTTTGTTGCTTTGTGCAGGTCAAAGTAGTCTATCGGCCGTGTCAGGTTCCGCCCTCTCTCTACACTCCGTTCTCCAACAGCAAGAGCGATCCCTCTCCCGACATCCTAGTATGGGCGAAGTCATACCGGAGAACCGAGAGCTGGAAGAGTCACCTTCTCGAACCCAGTTTTCCGCTCCAACGCTCTCTCAAGCTCCAACATTATCTCCGGGGCAAAGATCTTCATCTTCATCTTCATCTCCAACGCACGATGATCATCTGCGTTCTCATTCGCTGCCACGCTCGACAAGGCCGACTCTGCCGATACCACTGGAGGCCCAAGCGTCTTTTTCGTCCGAGCACCAATCACCGCTACCACAAGACAGTCCGTCACCAGGCCATGAACGAGAAAGAGGGCGAAAGAGGTTCAGCTTTTCGACTATCTTCATGCGGTCGAACTCGCCGAAGATAAGTATAATTGCGCCGACGCGCGAGCGGACCAGGGAGTCAGAGAGAAACAGAGGTAGATCGGCGGATGTTAGCCGGCGGACGAGAGCGAGTCTGACGCTAGAAGGCGAGGAAGGACGATGGAACGCGGCTTCGGGAGCCTCAGTGCAATGCCGGACACGGGACAGGAGGGTGAGAAGGTGACAGACTCGAGCGAGAAAGGAAGAGGCGTTATTGGACGCATATTGAAGGAGAGAGACAAAGAGAAGGAGAATTCAGAAGGGTGGAAGGAGTTTAAGCCAGGTGGGTTCATTTCACCTGCGTTTTCGTATCGTCATAATTTTTCCCCGTTTACTGAGCTATGCGCATTACAGGAACCTATACATACCCCATTTCCTTCAGCATCCCGTCCGACGCGCCTCCGCATGCAATGCGACTTTGGTTCCGTTGTCTGGCAGCTCAAAGCAAACGTACACCGGCCAGGCACCTTCAAACCCAAGATGACCGCCACGCGTGATGTTATCGTGATTGCATGTCCAACGGAGGAGGATACAGAGGACACAGAGAATATCCTCGTAGAGAGGCAGTGGGAACAGCAGCTGCAGTATCTAATAGCCGTTTCTGGGAGGAGCTTTTATATCGGCGGTACGATGCCTGTGACCTTTACGCTCATGCCTCTGGCGAAGGTGAAGATCCACAGGCTGTCGGTGTACATCGAAGGTGGGTGTAGACTATTTGGATTGTCGACTTTTTACTCACATATTTATCCTTCCTT
Source organism: Flammula alnicola (assembly GCA_015499995.1). Lineage (NCBI taxonomy): Eukaryota > Fungi > Basidiomycota > Agaricomycetes > Agaricales > Strophariaceae > Flammula > Flammula alnicola. Next base: position 309,973 of record JADNRV010000056.1, read on the forward strand.
CTTTCCTTATTCCTGTTATCTAGAACGTATTGACTATTACACCAACATGCGGCGCATTGCGCGTACCGACCCGATCACACGATTCTGTCTCCTCGCCGTAAAGGGCGAAGGCAAACCCGCCGATCCAATCCTCCATTAGATTCTGACTCACCGGATGCCCTGCGCAACTCGCCCCTGTTCTCCATCATCGATCCCAACTTGACCGACGCGGAGCTCTCTGAGACCGCCTCGAACCTTATGGGTCCGGGTCCCTGGACGTTCCACCAGGACCTCCATCTGCCCAAGTCGTGTGACGAGCTGCGGTTTACGAATCGCAATCGGAGGAGCAATATCATTGTCACCCATACGCTGAAGGTGGTGTTGCGCGTAGAGAGAGGGGATGATGAGCATTTGGACGGGAAGACAGGAAAGCGGAAGTTATTTGATATCGTTGTGCAGACGCCCGTGCTGATCCTTTCGGTGAGTGGCCACTAGCTCCTTAAGATCCAGGCTGAGTTTGGGCTGGACTAAATTAACAACTCTCTTTTGGTGTACTTACTGACATATGTTTTGTTTGCAGTGTCGTTGCAACCCAGAATGGACATCCCTTCCGCGGTATGCTGAAGCATTCGACGACTCCACTGACATCGTGCCCAGCTGCCCGTGTCAAGTCGCACGGAACCGTGCGGCCGCTGAGCACCCTCTTGGATTTCGCCCAAGCAGTGTAACCGCCGCTCTCGAGCGTATCACGTCGCGACAATCAACAGACTCCTCGAGCGTATCGACAGGGGAGACAAGCCCATTTAACCCCAGGTCTATGCGCTCGTTGAGGCAAGCGAGCTATAATGAGTCGATATTGAGGTCAAGCTCGCTTTTGAGAGGCTCGTTTCGGGGCAGGAGAGTGAGACCGGGGAGGCGCCACCAGCGTATGACGTATACCGAGACCACCTGCAACGGTGGTGCCGATGCTAGCACCGACGCACGGGACTGGAGTCGCGGTGATTTAGATGCCATTGCTATGATCTTATTTTTCCCCCTTTCCGCCGGTTTCGAAGTTAAGTTTTATTTAAGTTGGTTTTCTTCATGTTGGTTGTGTTCATTGGTACCTTTTTTTCGTCTTCTCGGGCATTTAGTGGAAGGAAGGAATCTCAGTAGGACTTTTTATTTACTTTATTATGACTTGTTGTAGCTTCTAGCATTTCGGTTTTAACCTTTTTTGAAAGCCCTTGTCAATGGGCCATGTAGAACTCGCTGCTGGTAAGTCTGGTCCTCGACACACCAGATCAGTGAACTCACAATAGCAGAACAGTGCAACGTAAACTTTTCAGAGAATATTATAACGCCGAACTTCGATATATGCAGTTTGTGACCCCTGTGCTTCAGGTCATAAGCGCCTGACCATTTGTAATTAGGCCGAACAAGCACATGTTATGTATTAAGTATTTCGTCAAGACAATCCATGCCTATCATTGACCGCTCTTTTCTATTTCATTCCTGTATGCCTCCAACTTGAGATGTCGTTCAAAGAATACACAGTACTTTCCTTTTCCTTGGCGACGTCTATAGGAATGGCGGCAATGACGATCCTCTCCGAGTCCCCACATCAAACGCCGACATGACTATTAGTATTAGTCGCCGCGTACTCTCTACGCCCGCTAAGAGCAAAATCGCACCAGCAGGCACTTGTTCTCCTTGCTTCAGAATCCCTGTGCTTCTCATCCTCGACTAGCACAAACTGCTATCAATGGCTTGCTTGCGGACGGGTCATCAGCACCATTCAATTACTCGGGAACTTTTCACTTGGGCATACCAGATGCGATTTTACCATGTTGCTATCTTCATCCTTACTTAGCATGTGAGTTTCATACGCCAATAGGGTTGACATGATATAACTGTTAACAATCATTCGATTATCACCCCAAAGTTCCTGCAAACCTAGTGATGGCGTACACCACCTTGTGGCACAGCCAGTCCACATCCCCAGTTTCAACGATTCAGTCACAGCCTTCTGACTGATGGTGATGTCAAGGACAGTGCAGACAGTGGGCACTTTAGCCTTGGTAGATATATTGGATGCCCGAATTTGAAGCACAGAACTGCCCGAGATGGATACAATCAGAGATTTGATTTGGAATCATACCAGCTGTAAGTACGAGCCCGAGTTCTAGAAATGGAGGTATGTATCTTGATTGACATATCCTTGGTGCAATTCATTCATCAGGAGCAACTCAAAGTTAGGTGATTAGTATACTACTAATAAAATTTCGCGCCCACATATAATTAATGGTTGGTTAAGCAGGTTCCGAGCAATGGCGTAAAATATGTGTTCACTCTTCACATGACAAACAGTGACTGAGTTCATCAAGGACTTGACTGGCCGACTTTCCAAGAATTTGAAGTAGTGGGCCAATAGTGGGCCTTCAAAGCTTCAAGCTTCAACGTTAGCTTCAACGGTGGAAAAAATATACGAAAGACCGCCTCTAAGTATAACATTAATGTGATCACTCTTCTCGATCATTGCTAAAATAACGGTCGTATCACAGTCAGAGCCACAAGAGTCCCGAGCCACGGCCTTAAAGGGTAAATCAGGCTATCTTAGCGGCAATATGGGTAACTCGACTATATGTGATTGAATATATTATATACTCTACTCTGAGTCTATGTGTGTGAAGTGACGTGATGTCGAATAGTTGAGCGGCTGAAGCTAGCGAAGATCTTGTCTGCAACATTACCAACAATAAATAGTACCCATGTAGATTTTGGGACGTAGCCAGTAACGCAAGTCCGGTACAGTTTCCAACCTGAGAGATACAACTGTTTATAATTCTATGCACATTATGGTAAAAAAGTGCTTTCAATTCAACCCGATTTATACCCCTGGAGAGAAAAGACAGATTTATAGACTTGCATGTGCATGCATATCTGACTCGCGATAACGACTTGATATATTGTTTAGAGTATCATCTCGTTCACCGCGGAGCAGGGTAGAGATACGTTGGGAGCAAGGAATGGATCTTGACCGTCATGCGTATCATGGGATCGCTCGGCGAAAAAAATATACTTTGAGAAGACTTGCCATGACTCTTAGACATAGTGAGTTGGGAAGATAATTGTTTTTTTAGGAAGACACAGTCCAGATCAACATTGACATGAGGGACGCAGCTAGACCAGCTTCATTATGTTGAAATTTTCATCATGTTTCATCTATGATAAGTCAGAAGCCATGTATAG